>JAVSCE010013416.1:0-380360 GCA_032199065.1 Smutsia gigantea
TCTTTATCCATTCATCTACTGACGGACACTTAGGTTGCTTCCATTTCTTGGCTATTGTAAATAGTGCTGCAATAAACATAGGGGTGCATCTGTCCTTTTCAAACTGCGCTGCTGCATTCTTAGGGTAAATTCCTAGGAGTGGAATTCCTGGGTCAAATGGTATTTCTATTTTGAGTTTTTTGAGGAACCTCCATACTGCTTTCCACAATGGCTGAACTAGTTTACATTCCCACCAGCAGTGTAGGAGGGTTCCCCTTTCTCCACATCCTCGCCAACATTTGTTGTTGTTTGTGTTTTGGATGTTGGCCATCCTCACTGGTGTGAGGTGATATCTCATTGTGGTTTTAATCTGCATTTCTCTGATGATTAGCGATGTGGAGCATCTTTCATGTGCCTGTTGGCCATCTGAATTTCTTCTTTGGAGAAGTGTCTGTTCAGCTCCTCTACCCATTTTTTAATTGGCTTATTTGCTTTTTGTTTGTTGAGGTGTGTGAGTTCTTTATATATTTTGGATGTCAACCCCTTATCGGACGGGTATGTCATTTATGAATATATTTTCCCATACTGTAGGATGTCTTTTTGTTCTACTGATGATGTCCTTTGCTGTACAGAAGCTTTTCAGCTTGATATAGTCCCACTTGTTCATTTTTGCTTTTGTTTCCCTTTCCCAGGGAGATATGTTCATGAAGAAGTCACTCATGTTTATGTCCAAGAGATTTTTGCCTATGTTTTTTTCTAAGAGTTTTATGGTTTCATGACTTACATTCAGGTCTTTGATCCACCTTGAGTTTACCTTTGTGTATGGGGCTAGACAGTAGTCCAGTTTCATTCTCTTACATGTAGCTGTCCAGTTTTTCCAACACCAGCTGCTGAAGAGGCTGTCATCTCCCCATTGTATATCCAAGGCTCCTTTATCAAATATTAATTGACTGTATATGTTTGGGTTAATGTTTGGATTTTCTATTCTGTTCCACTGGTCTGTGGGTCTGTTTTTGTGCCAATAACAAATTGTCTTGATTATTGTGGCTTTGTAGTAGAGCTTGAAGTCAGGGAGCGTGATTTCCCCTGTTTTATTCCTCCTTCTCGGGATTGCTTTGGCTATTCGGGTCTTTTGTGGTTCCATATGAATTTTAGAATTATTTGTTCCAGTTCATTGAAGAAAGCTGTTGGTAGTTTGATAGGGATTGCATTGAATCTGTAGATTGCTTTAGGTAGTATAGCCATTTTGACAATATTTATTCTTCCTAGCCAAGAGCATGGGATGCATTTCCATTTGTTAGTGTCCTCTTTAATTTCTCTTAGGAGTGTCTTGTAGTTTTCAGAGTACAGGTCTTTCACTTCCTTCGTTAGGTTTATTCCTAGGTATTTTATTCTTTTTGATGCAATTGTGAATGGAATTGTTTTTCTGATTTCTCTTTCTGTTAGTTCATCGTTAGTGTATAGGAAAGCAACAGATTTCTGTGTGTTAATTTTGTATCCTGCAACTTTGCTGAATTCAGATATTAGTTCTAGTAGTTTTGGAGTGGAGTCTTTAGGGTTTTTTATGTACAGTATCATGTCATCTGCAAATAGTGACAATTTGACTTCTTCTTTACCAATCTGGATGCCTTGTATGTCTTTGTTTTGTCTGATTGCTGTGGCTAGGACCTCCAGTACTATGTTGAATAACAGTGGAGAGAGTGGGCATCCCTGTCTTGTTCCCGGTCTTAGATGAAAAGCTTTCAGCTTCTCGCTGTTAAGTATGATGTTAGCTGTGGGTTTGTCATATATGGCCTTTATGATGTTGAGGTACTTGCCGTCTATACCCATTTGTTGAGAGTTTTAATCAGGAATGGATGCTGAATTTTGTCAAATGCTTTTTCAGCATCTATGGAGATGATCATGTGGTTTTTGTTCTTCTTTTTGTTGATGTGGTGGATGATGTTGATGGATTTTCGAATGTTGTACCATCCTTGCATCCCTGGGATGAATCCCACTTGATCATGGTGTATGATCCTGTTGATGTATTTTTGAATTTGGTTTGCTAATATTTTGTTGAGTATTTTTGCATCTACATTCATCAGGGATATTGGTCTGTAATTTTCTTTTTTGGTGAGGTCTTTGCCCGGTTTTGGTATTAGAGTGATGCTGGCTTCATAGAATGAGTTTGGAAGTATTCCCTCCTCTTCTATTTTTTGAAACACTTTAAGGAGAATGGGTGTTATTTCTTCTCTATATGTCTGGTAGAATTCAGAGGTGAATCCATCTGGTCCAGGGGTTTTGTTCTTGGGTATTTTTTTGATTACTGATTCAATTTTGTTGCTGGTGATTGGTCTGTTTAGTTTTTCTGTTTCTTGCTTGGTCAGTCTTGGAAGGTTGTATTTTTCTAAGAAGTTGTCCATTTCTTCTATGTTTTCCAGCTTGTTCGCATATAGATTCTCATAATATTCTCTTATAATTCTTTGTATTTCTGTGGGTCCGTCGTGATTTTTCCTTTCTCATTTCTGATTATGTTTATGTGTGTAGATTCTCTTTTTCTCTTAATAAGTCTGGCTAGGGCTTTACCTATTTTGTTTATATTTTCAAAGAACCAGCTCTTGGTTTCATTGATTTTTTCTATTGTTTTAGTCTTCTCAATTTTATTTATTTCTTCTCTAATCTTTATTATGTCCCTCCTTCTGGTGACTTTGGGCCTCATTTGTTCTTCTTTTTCCAATTTCAGTAATTGTGTCTTTAGACTATTCTTTTGGGAATGTTCTTCCTTCTTTAAATAGGCCTGGATTGCAATATTCTTTCCTCTTAGAACTGCCTTTGCTGCGTCCCACAGAAGTTGTGGCTTTGTGTTGTTGTTGTCATTAGTCTCCATATATTCTTTGATTTCTGTTTTGATTTGGTCGTTAACCCATTGATTAATTAGGAGAGTGTTGTTAAGTCTCCATGTATTTGTGAGCCTTTTTGATTTCTTTCTAAAATTTATTTCTAGTTTTGTACCTTGGTGATCTGAGAAGTTGGTTGGTAGGATTTCAATATTTTTGAAATTACTGAGGTTCTTTTTGTGGCCTAATATGTGGTCTATTCTGGAAAATATTCCATGTGCACTTGAGAAGAATGTGTATCCTGTTGCTTTTGGGTGTAGAGTTCTGTAGATGTCTGTTAGGTCCATCTGTTCTAGTGTGTTGTTCAGTGCCTCTGTGTCTTTACTTATTTTCTGTCTGGTTGATCTGTCCTTTGGAGTGAGTGGTGTGTTGAAGTCTCCAGGGTATAGTTTTCAGGGTATAGGTCTTTCATTTCTTTGGTTAGGTTTATTCCTAGGTATTTTATTCTTTTTGATGCGAAAAAATATGGAACGCTTCATGAATTTGCGTGTCATCCTTCTCAGGGCCATGCTAATCTTCTCTGTATCATTCCAATTTTTTAGTATATGTGCTGCTGAAGCAAGCACCATGGCCTGATTCTTTATGTAACATGAAACTGCCATGGTTGAGGCTGAGTAACACTTGGGAGTGTAGATCATCGACCAGGAACCTAGGCACACATGTTCTAGGTTTTACTGCCAACCAACAATCCTGAGCGAGTGTTGGCTCATCAATATTACGTCTCTCCATAACCCTTGGTATTCCAGCTGGTTCTTGAAAATTACTACCATGTGACAACTGTTTGGTGGTCCTTACGTGGAGAAGAGAGTGTGTGTTAGAACTGCCATCATGCTTGGCATTTTGGCTGGCTGTCTCAGGAGGGTAGCTGTTGTACAAAGTAATCTGCTCTGTCAAGGGTTGGAGAGAAAAAAAAGATGAGTTTCTGGCTCTTATCAGGTGTCCAGGATGTCAGATTTTTGGAAGTAGAGCTGGTGAAACACAGAAAACACTTGGTGAAATCCAGGAAGCCAAGAACATTGTGTGTGGGTGTGAGAGGATGGAAATGGAAGTCCTATTTAGGTGAAATCCAAGACTTTGAATAATAGATTCACAGGAAGTTGCAAAAAACACATACAGGGAAGGGAGGTCCCTCAGGTACCTTTCACCTCGTGACATCTTGCATGATGACAAAACTAGGAACTGAAGTAAAGTGCTTTTGAAATAGGCAACACACTGAGATAATGAAATCACAGTACAATTGCAAAGATAGCATTAATATTTTCTGGAGCCCCTGCTATGTGCTAATTTATGGGGCATTGGGAATAGAAACAAAATCGGTCTTGGGTCCTTTCCTAAAGGAGTTACAATAACCAGAGAGACTGACATTCAGTTAAAAATCATGCAGAAAATTCATTGATCATAATAGTGATTATGTGCTATGAAATGAAAATATAGCCAAAAGAAAAAAGTTGATTTCATGAAAAGATACTTTGAATATTTTCATGATGTTTAATAATATAACTTTAAGATTTGCCAAAGATTCTACAGTAGCTACAACTTTAACGTTTACTCCTAGTTTTACATTTCTAGGTGTGTCCATCTCTCGGCTTGTTTTTGTTCAGATTTCCTCTTTTTTTTTTGTCTTTGGAAGCCAACTATGCTCTAGAATAAATGGGCACTGATGACTGTGCCCACAAATGGCAGTTTATGAGGGTGTTTTTGACATATGTCAGCAATTTGGCTCCAGAAAAAGAATTAGACGGCAGAGATCTGCTCCTTAATGTCACCAGCAATTAGACTTGATAACGCCAAACCCCTGCCTGCCGCGAGGAGGGATGCTGGAACATCAGCTATGTTTGGCGAGACCCCAAAACAGCTTCTCAATTGTGAAGCTCGCTGCCTCTGGTTTCAGAGGGCAGCTTTGGCAAGCCACACAGAGCATTCAAATGCACAAGGTTCATTCATGTGGTTCAGAGATATGATCTAATTTGGAATCCTTATGGTTCAAGTGACGAGAGGAACAATTAAATTTATGTTCCCTGTTGAACACAAGAAGTGGTATCCAGGCAACTCAAGCTGAATGCACACAGGAGAGCGACCCTCCCCATCTACTTGGTAAACTCGTCGCAGGTGGCGGAAATAATACCTGGATAAATACTGCTGGTCACTTAGGACATTCTTTATATCAACATTTGCTGTAGGAGGTTCTCACGTCTCCTGGCTTTTGCCAAGCAAACAGTATGTTTCAGACAAGAAATGGGAAACAAAGGTTTTCCAGAAATGGCCAGGAGTAGTGGGCCTTAGTGGGGGTGTATGCTGTGGGGTTACTCCTCTGATGTCAAGTCTGGTTTTTGTTAGATGACTCTTGAATACCTGCCCAAGAGGCATGTGATGCATACAAGTGCTGACTTTATGTCTGATGAAGTGGAGTGTCTTTTGTAATTTTTCATTCCTCTCTCTATGTTCTGCTTCACCGAGCCTTTCAAAATGACTCCTGGTACAGAAGCAAGATCTCCATTTCAATTGCTGTATTTGGCTACCTGAAAATTCCAGTAACTGGTCTCCATCATTACTCTAAATAGGTGGGGCAGGGGAAAGCCCCACAGAATGCATTGCCCCAAACCTAACTTTTCTTCCCTCTGTGGGGAAATTGCAGGAGCTGTTGATCATCCTCTTGATGTGAATAATTTTTTTTGTTGAATTTTACTTTTATTTTAATTTTCAATTATAATTTTTAAGAAGGATTCCCTGCTGCCCTCCCCTACCCCACCCCCACTGCCGCCTCCTGGAATATTGGCATTGAGTTTGGGAGAATTCTTTGGTAATGAGTGCTGGTGAGTGGAGGGGTGTGCCCTTATCCTGGAAGCCTGATGTGCTGATCTTGGTGGGCAGAAGCTGTTCTGATCTTGGAGGTAGGGCCAGTCACCTCTGTATCCCCCAGGTGTGGCGGTGTGCCCAGTGCATACTAGCTTTCAGTGCATGCTGCCTGCTTTGCTGTGGAAGACTTGTAGCTGGATAGTAGAGGTGTTAAGAGCTGAATTTTGGAGAGGACATACCTGAGTTCTGCTTGCCACTCACTCTTCTGAGTCCCTGGGCAAACCACTGAGCCTCAAATATAAAGTGGGGTTAATAAGACCCACCACACAGAGTGGTAAAAACGAAATCAGATGCTGCTTCAGACGTGGTATGGAGCCTGTGGATTGTTAGAGTGTAAGCCCAGCGGGCAAGGATATGTCTATGCATGGCTACAGCTCAGTGCCTGTGTGTAGTAGGTGCTCAGTAAAATATTTGTCAGATTAATGAACATGTGTCATAGATTCATCTGTAGTATTCGTGCAGAAGGCAAGACACCAGTTTAAAGATT
The DNA here is from genome assembly GCA_032199065.1 of Smutsia gigantea. Classification (NCBI taxonomy): domain Eukaryota; kingdom Metazoa; phylum Chordata; class Mammalia; order Pholidota; family Manidae; genus Smutsia; species Smutsia gigantea. The sequence continues at coordinate 6,199 of JAVSCE010013416.1, forward strand.
TGAGGAATGAAGACATGAGACAACTGTATTGCAAATAAATGGAATAATTGGAGGAAGATATTTTTATCAACATGTGTTATCTAGATATATCTTAGTGTTGGGCATTAATTCTACTTTTAAGTAAATTTATTATTTCAGCTAAGGAGTCATCATTCATTTTTCTAGATGTTGTTTTTCAGAATTCCTGAGAGAAACTGATTTACGCATTTTAGAATATTTGACAAATATGTATTTAATAGAATTGTGTTTTAGGCTACCAACTGAGTACAGCAAAGATGTCCTCTCTCTTCCATTTCTTCTCTTTCCCCTCTTTTCTTGCTATCTTTCTCTACCTCCAAGATGAAACACTCAAGTGCATTTAAATATTTCTGAGAATTAAGTATGTAGGAAATTCATCCCTACAGACCAAATCCATTGGAACCGGCCAAATTTGTATAAGGTTGTAGGATGTTTTAGAATGTTAGCATCTCAGGAAAGGTTAAAAAATTTCTTCATTGAAATACAATTGATATACAATATTATATTGGTTTCAGATGTAAAACAGTGATTTGACAATTATGTATATTACTAAATGCTCATCATGGTAAGTATAGTTATCATTTGTCAACATACAAAGAAATTACAATATTGTTGGCTATATTCCCTATGCTATACTTGCATCCCTGTGATTGATTTATTTTATAATTGGAAGTTTGAACCTCTTTACCTATTTAACTTGTCTCCCTGCCCCACCTCCCACTTTCCTTATGGTAACCAGCAGTCTCTTCTCTGTGTTTGTGAGTCTGTTTCTGTTTTGTTTTGTTTTTTAGACTCCACATATCAGTGAAATGATTTATTTGTCTTTCTCTGATTGGACTGTTTAATTTAGCATAACACCTGCTAGGTCCATCCAGGTTGTTGCAAATGGCAGGATATCATTCTTTTTAGTGGCTGGGTAATATTCCATTGTGTTTAGATACCACCTCTTCTTTGTCCATTCATATGCTGATGGACATTTAGGTTGTTTCCATATTGTAAATAATGGTCTGATAAACACAGAGGGACATTAATCTTTTCTAATTAGTGATTTTGTTTTCTTTAGGTATAATTTCCAGAAGTGAGATTACTGGGTTGTATGGTATTTCTATTATTGATTTTTTGAGAAACCTCTATACTGCCTTCCATAGCGGCTGCACCAATTTACATTCCCACCAACAGTGTAGAAGGGCTCCCTTTTCTCCACATCCTCACCGATCTTGTTGTTTCTTGCCTTTTGGTAATAGCCATTGTGACTGGCGTGAGGTGGTATCTCATTGTGGTTTTGATTTGCATTTTCAGGGTAAGTTTTAAATGAAGTCAAAATAGTTTTTTTCCTTAGGAGCTACTCTGTTTTGTAATTCAAAAGTAATTAATAATTTTCCTGCTCTCCAAATTACCAAAGTCTGGTGTTAACCAGTACACAGTTTGAAGCATCAGTACATGTCTGACTCAGCTGAGAATGAGCCAGGCACTCATTCAAAGCCCTCGTTGCGAAGAACCAAGTGGCTGTGTGTTCTGGGGATGATTCCATAACCCACCGCCAGGTGGAGACAGTGCTCCATTGAAGTTCAGCATGGTGCTGGCTTTGTTGAAACGGGTTTGGGCACTTTTCTCCTTTCTAGACTGGATGGTTCGCATTTTCCTGGATGCAGAAAAGAGAGCAGCAGCTCATGATGGCTGTACTTTAACATTTTACATCGAAAGTAAAGTACATGTTATGACAGATTCTGGTAATTATTTGCTCACTTAAAATATCTAAAAGGTTATGTATTTTTAGCCTTTAAGAGGCTGGTATGGACATGTGAGTTTGATTTTTTCCTTAGGGTAAACTTTGATTCCCTATTTCATGGAGCGTCAGTACATGTCTGACTTAGCTGAGAGTGAGCGACTCTAGGCTGTCCCCCCTTTCTTTATGGGGTCGGAACATGACGTTAATAATTAAGAACAAGAGTGTTGGAGACACCCAGCTCTGGGTTCAAGTCCAAATATTCCGTTTGAGTGAGCCACTTACCCAGTTCATCCCTCAGTGCCCTACAGAGCGAATGTCCACTGCACGGAATCGCTGGAGGATGTAAGTGGGGCGATCTAGCTGGTCACCCTCATGGCACCCATGCTGAGGGTGTTTACTGTTGGGTGTGGAAAGACAGGTGCTTGCAATGTTTTTCTTCCAGTTTCACTGAACTATAGTTGACTGTGTAGTACTTTATATCTCCAGTGCATTAAAATCTCAGAACACACTAAATACTCCTTGAGTTATGGTCCCTTTGCTTGGTCCTCCCTCTCCCTCCTTCACCACCCCTTGGAGCCCTCACTGGTGGTTCTCACTGATGGGAGGCACGGGGAGTGATAGTTTCTCTCCAGGGGGCGGTGGACAATGTCTGGAGACATCGTTGGCTGCCATAACTGGAGAGTGGGCATCCCCGGCAGCACTGGGCTGAGGCTAGGGATGCCCTGCACATCCCTCAAGGCACAGGACGGTGCCCACAACAGAGAATGATCCAGTCCACATGTCAGTAGTGCCAAGGTTGAGAAACCAGGCTATGTGGTACTCAGGAGGAGAAAAGTTCCTGTTTTTGGCCTGGACAATTCAGCTTGATTAAATTTCAAACATATACTCATCAGCATCTGTGCTAGACTCTGGAGCCCCTAGGATGAGAAGAACATGGATTCAGTCCAGGATCTGTGAAGGGTCTAGGACTTTATTCTACTTATAAGCTACAAAGTTGGTCGTTGTTTCATGGATGTTGGAGGAAGACACAAGACACCTGGGTCAGAGACAGAGGACTTTGTTATTCGTGGCACAGCTAGGCGAGTGAGCAGCATATTGGTATGGGTTCCCTTGTCTCCTTAATCTCCCAGGGGCAACACGAGAGGGTCTTGGTGGACATAAAGCATGCAGGGGTTTGCATCACATCTGAGGAACACTGAGCTTGGGGAATCAGTGCTCTTATAGTAAGTGGTAAGCAAGTCCGTTCCTTGCTGGGGGAAGATGTTACCTCATCCCTTAAGGGTTTGAGGAATTACATACAGGGCACAGGGATTATGGAGCAGGGTATTTAAGACTGGTAGTGTTGGAGGAGGCTTCGAGAAGGAGGAGATAATCTGAGCTGGGCTTTGAAAGGAGAATAGGGCTTCAACCCATAGACAAGCGGAGTGGAGAAAAGTTTTCTCCTTTATTCCTAGCAATAAATTAACTTCCTGAGCATCACACACACAGGTTGTGTGGGGGCAGGAGGGACCCTCTGGCAAAGTAGCAGCAGAGTCTGATCAGCTCATAAGCATTATGAACTGTTGCCAATCACAATGTTATGCTCTTGCAAATTTATATCTAACAATTTACTGTGAGCAGATGAGCGACTTTTTGATTACATGACTTTTCCATGCTGCCACTGTGGGCCTCTACTGATCCATAGGGACCAGTCTGTCTATCTCCAATAGGCTCTCTTTTAACACTCACGTGTTAAAAGCATGTTATGCCGAGGCTGACAGAATAGAAAGCAAGAGCCACTGGCTTTCCTACAGAAGGAGTGGGGAAGGTGATGGGAGCAAGGAGTGGTGGGTGTAGTGAGTGGGCGTGAGAAGCAGTGGCTAAGCCCCAAAGCACAGTCTCCTGTTGCCCCTGGCGGTATATTCTGGCCCTGGTTGTAATCAAAGAATCTGGCTGGCAGAGAGTAAAATGGCACCTAATTATGGAGAATCTTACATGATACCATCACAGAATAGAAAATTATACCACAGTGACACGGATAAATCTGTCTTTTAATCCAAAACCAGAAACAATTCTATGTATTTCCAGCAGGAAGGGTTTAATATGGGAAACCAGGTCCTGCAAAATTGTTGGAAGGGATGGGATAGGGGGTGAAAGCCGGGGCGGGAGCGTGCCTCAGAAAGTGGGAAGTTGCAGGAGGCCAGTATTGCTACTGAAGAGGTCCCTGTAATTCTGCCAGCCCTGCTGCCTGAAGAAGAGTGAAATCCGCCTGTGTCCCAGCATCCACGTCCCACTGTAAGGAACAGAAACCCTGTTGCCAGGGATTCTGGGAGTTGTTGTCCTCTCCCCCCACATCCTGTGACAGAGCTGAGAGCAGAGAAGGGGGCAGGCTTGGTGCTGAGTGTCCAAAGACAGGAGTAACATGATACTGATGGAAAAAGTCCCAGAAGACTACATATGGCATGAGTACTGTTTTTATGAAGTACAGAAATGAAACAACATGGTTTTGGGGCAGTCATACAATGCTATGCCAGAGCCAGCTCACACTGGCTTGTGAGACCCAAAGAGTTTCGTTTTCAGGAACTTGGCAAGCCAGTTGTTAAATAGACCCAGCTTAAAAAATTACATTACATCAACTTAAAATAAATTCTACTAAAGATAATGGTAATAAATACTCTACACTCATGCCTCCTAATTATCTTACTGAAGTTTCCTCTTGCCTGTGTGTTTGAGATTATTTATAAATATTGCATCTGTATGGTGGAAATCCTATGTGCTGGGTGCTACTGTGACCTCTTTCAGCACTGCGTTCAGTGATCTTGCCTTGGTAGCTTAAAATTGGCCACGGTGGGAGTTCTCACAGGAACAACGTTGTTGGCAAAAGCTACAAATCAGGGCTTGATTGTTTTGTATCCACATACAAACATACACCTAACAAAATGGTGGACAAAATGTTAATACTGACTAACAGATGAACTTAAAAGTTTGTGCATCTGTGGTTATTACATTGGGATAGGATAGATGTAGAGGAAATATTCTTCCAGGATTTGAAAACTTATCTGCTTCCACAGGGAAGTTGCTGACATGATTGATGAAAAAGTGATTTTCTATCATATGTCCTTGTCATTTTGTTTTCTTCTTACTTGTATGCGAACAAAAATATCAACCAGTGTTCACACTGGCATGGGTTCCTCAGTCAGAATCATAGGTTGGCCACAATGATGAAAGTTTGGCAAAAATCAACCAAAAAAACTATTGAGAATCGACCAACTTTAAAGATTTACAGTAAAGGATGGTGGGATATTATGTTTTTTATTATTATTTGTAAATTGTGTGCTCTCCATCCTTTGTATCAAAAAAATATAACAAATTTATTTAGGGAAACACACACATTCAGTTTTTGGAGAGCTGGTTGTTTTGCCTATATATGACAGAGCAGGGGGATGACTGACAACATTCAGAGAGGGGTTACCTTTGGGAGGAGATGGACCATGGATACCACCCCCACTCTGATTTGTCTTTCTCCCGAGCTTTTCCATCTGCTGGCTCACAGTTGGGGAGTCACTGAGGGATCCCCCCTCTCCGTTCATGTCTCATAACCAGCTGTTGTTGATTTTTCCTCCTAAATATGTCATGGTATTCATAGTTCCACCATGGGAACCCAGTGGAGAAACCTCTCTTCCCAGGGATTCCTCTCCTGTAACGTGCAGCGCACAGCCTGCGGCAGAGGGTAGGGTTGCCAGAGGGCACAAGGACAGAGCGAGCTGGAGAGCTCGGCGATTTACCCCATGCTTCAGCCAGGCGAGGGGGGCTTTTATCATGTGGGGGAAGCCAAGCTCTGTAAAAGCAATCGATGAAGGCATATAATCAATATATAAAGGGAACCTGCGGCATTTCCTAGGAGAGACCAAGAGTTAGGTTCCTGAAACAAGAAAGTGACCTCCCAGTGTAGGCCCTGCAGAAATAGTGGCAGGCCGCTCGGGAAAGGATGAGCAGGCTCCATGAGTAGGGGTCCCACGCGGGGTGCAGGCTGCTCTCGGGAAGCTGCCAGTGCCTCAGTGCTTGCCTTGCCGGTGGCCGTGAGGGCCTCAGGCTGCCTCTGGGGACTGGCCACAGGCACCATGAGCTGTACCTCCTCGCGCAATGCAGCTGTTTCTCAGCCTAAGCTCCTGGAGGAGAAAGTCGGGGAAGAGGGGGAGCACGGAGAGAAGCTAGGGAGTGGGCTCTGTGAGGCTGCAGCCTTTGAGCACCCGGCTGTGGTCCTGCCCACAGAGGGATCCCTCTTCATGGTGGGAGCCTGTTTCTGAGGCTGCCTTCAGCTGTGTGTCTGCAGACCAGCCATCACCTGAGGCAGAGATGCTCCGTCTGCTTGGATGAGCTTTTCCATACCAAGAACAAAGCCGCCACCTGCTTCCCTTTCTACTTGCGGCATCTCTCCAGAGCCCTCCCCTTGCTGAGCGGAGCCTTTCCTCTCTTCAGGGGTGAGAGAGGAAGTTCCTTGTTGCACCAGCCATGCACTGGACCTCACCCATTGTTGATTTCCATGTCTTGCTAAATATAATTCTTAGCTGTAGACAAATAACTAATGCCAAAGTCAACTCGTAGGAGAATGAATATATATACAATTTAGTTTTCAATTCATAGGGAGGGGTTAATAGTGTTGCTGTTTTCGCCAAGTCTTATACTTAAAAGCCTGGTCATTGTTTGACTTTGAGACTTGGCCCCGGTAGACCCAGCTTTCCTGATGCATCCGGGTTCCGTAGCCTGGGGTTGGCAGAACTGGCTGAGCCGTGCATCCTCTCAGGATGCGCACCGCTTCCTGGGAGGGTGTTCCAGGTTGTGTCAAGTCAGACCGCACAGACATAAAAGTGTGTTTGTATCTGGTCATTTGGAATTTGGTCTATGAAGACACCACCCAGTCAGGGCAACAGCAATATCTGAGGATACAAAAGGGCTTGACTCCACTTAATGAGAAAACACGAATTGAAGATGTGGCTTCATCCTTCATTCTTCAGAGAAAGAAGCTGAGTGTTCCTACCCCCAGAGAGTCAGGTTCCGAGGCCACTGTGGCCTACTCAGGAGGTCGACCATGCCCAGGGTCTGAGCTCAGGTGGCCTCGGCATTGAAGACCTTATTTCCTTCCGTTCCAGCTCCAAGGAGCCTCTTTGCTTAGTGGAAGCCCCTGGCTAGTCTCACTGCTCCTAGAACATGTCCCCTCCTCCCCCGCCACGCACACCCTCCACAACATTCCTTAAGGGAAGATTGCCACCTGGTTATTCCGTAGTCCACAGTCTTACAGGAATCATCCACTCATTCATTTTTCTCACCCCACGTCATCCTGCTTCAACTATATAATGGGAGGGGGCTCACCCCATTAACAGCTGCTGGGACCACCTGTGGAGCAGAGGCTGAGTATGTTTTCTTGGATGCCACTCCGTGCTCCTGGAGTTTAACATCGCAAACTGCACTGGCTTCCCTGTGATGTGGGCATGGAAGGCCTTGCCCCTGTGCAGAGATACGCACGGCGTGAAGAGGCCGGCCGGGAAGGGAAGGCTGCCTGGGAAATGAGGACGTAGGGGAGGCCTTTCATGATGGCTTGTTGCCAGGCCGTAAGCTGGATTATTATTTTATTATTTCCTGCCTGTCCCAGTGTTGTCGGACTCCATCCGGTTCCAGTCCTGGAAGGGAAACACTGGCCGATACTATAGGACATTTATCATTCCCAGGCTTTGTGACTAACCACAAAACTGGGTGGAACATTCTCTTAAGAAATGGAAACGTCCTACCTTAGATCGAAAGGAGCGGCTCTGCAGCTATTTGTGATCGGGCTGCTGTCCTGAGAGGTGCTTGGCCTTGACTGTGGGTGTGGTTGCTCGCCTCACATTGCACTGAAATTCTCTGCCCTGTTTGCCCAGCTGGTGTCTGTTTAGAGAGCTATTTAGATTCTCCCACAGAAAGGAAAGCTTTCCATTCTCGGAGAAACCACAATGATTAAATACATATAAGAGAAAAGCATATGATGACTAATCAGAACAAAATCAATGGTTCCCTTTTTGCATTATAAATGATGAGGTTTATAGTCAACAGCTTTTAGCAAAAGTGTGGGTGTGACTTTGGCAGCAGGGTTTGGGATGGGTAGGGAGGAGGGCCGCACAAATGCTACTGGGCCCAGGACCTGCCGGTTGGTAAAAGGGCTGGAAATGTTAATGATGCAATTAGGTGCCCATTTAAAATATGCAGGAAATTCTGAACCTTTGTAATAGGAGAAAATATTATCTTATGAAGCAAGAAGTTTTGGTCAGCTTATATGCAGTCATTTGAGGCCACCCAACCTAACCTCTCTCCTATGGGACATTTTCCACAAAACCTGACTTGAAGCCCTGAAGAATCTCAGGTTCTCCTAGATTACCATGCAGATGAGAAAATGGGAAGACACCTCGGATGGATGCATCAGTGACAGGCCCCTGACCACCTCATGAGACTGTTCCAGTATTTGAACAGCGTTAATTATTTGAAAGGTCTCCCTCACCTTCGGCTAAACTGTGTCCTTGTCATTTTTATCTATTGGTCTCAGTACTGTCCTTGGACCTATCTGAACAAATCTGTCTCTCTTCACACACTAAATGTTCTTGCAACATTTAAAGGTGACGCTGTGTTTGTGCTGTCTTAATGTCTTCTGTCTGAATGCCCTCACTGCTTTCTGATTTGAAGGAAGAACACTGGCCACCCCTCTGCCTCCTCCTACGGGCGTCCCCACTAATTCTGGTCATGCATGGGGCACCCATGTTGTTCCTACACAGAGATATGTTGCCTCCTTTGTTCACAACATTATACTTCTATTAATTAGTCCATCCTAAGATCTGGTTCTTTTTTGGGGGGAGCAGCTATGTCACACTATTGGCTTGTGTTTACTTTCAAGTCTGAAGAGCAGTCAACCTCCTATTCCCTTAAATTTCCATGTACCCAGAGGGTTCAGAAAGAAGTAGAAGCAAAAATTTTGACCTAGTGACTGTTGACTTGTTTTGCTATTGTCCAGCCTCTGAACGTGGCATTTGATATTAGAATCTTAGGTGAGTGGATATATTATGTTGCTATGCCACTTTGCATATTTTCATATTTAATGTGATAGGACCACATTAAAATTCATATTCTCCTTTGGGAATGGGGGCTAGAGCTTTTTTAGATTTCGAAAGGAACTGTACGGACCGGCCACAGCCACAGAAGCAGTTGAAGAAGCTGAAGGTGTCACCCAATAAAGAGCTGACCCTGCCCCAATGAGACGCTTGAGGGCATTTGTAGGCCGTGTTTATGGAGCCTTCTGACATTCTGTAAATACCCTTTGCATCTGGTTGCTGGTGTTTGGTTCAGGCTTAGCAAAGTGGTACTGGGCTCAGTCCCACTCCCAGCCTTCAGTGTCAAGTACAGCCTTTGTAACCTGAAACTAATATCACATAATATGCCAACTATACTTCAATAAAAAAAAAACATTTTAAAAATAGAAAATAAAGTATGGTCTTCATAATAACTATTCTTGTACATTACACAGGGCAGAACTTCCGAGATCATTTGTCAGATGGGCACATTCATTCAAAAGCATATTTGTTTCATCTTCCTTAATCAATAGATAATACGCAAGGATGTACCTTCTTGAGCAAACAAATTAATATTGCTTGAGTGAAGAAGATTAATATTGCTCAGTATTGATGGTGTTATGATATTTTAGAGACAAATTTGACAGTGTCTATTAAAAAGAAAAAAGTGCTTATGTTTTTGACCTTATGATTATACTTCTTCATCTACAGGGGATTGGTTAAGTGACTTATGGAATCTTGTCCAGTGCTTGAAAGAGTGAGGTATACTTACTACACGTTCTGACATGCAAAATGCCTATACAGAGAGATTTAAAAAGTGGCTTACAGAATGGTATGCAGTGTATGATCTCCGTTTGTTAAAATATGTCCAGGTATTTTAGATACGCATGGGAAGAGGCCTGGAAGACTAGGCAGCGAACTGTTCATGGAGGTAACATCGAAGGAGTAGCACCCTGGGAACGTTCATCTCTGATTTTCCACCTCTTAGTGGTGTCATTTTTTAATGGGTGGTGTGCTGGTTTATATTAAAAAAGAGATTAAAAAGACATAAGTGAGTCTATCTTACCAAAGCTTCGACTGGTTAGGTAGGACTGTAGGTACAGAAAAATGCATGCGTCACTTCGCTCACTCATTCATTCGTCAAGGGTTTAGTGGATAGCTTTGTTGTGTGACTTCTTTTGTTCCTAAGTGGTTCTCATCTATGTCATTTACTTCCCTATTTTACCCCAGAATATGAATAAATTGGAAAATAGTTAAGAACCTAAGGCAAAGTATGCTTATGAGGACCCTTTGTATGCCTGGCAGTGCGCTCTGTGGCCGGTAACCCCATGTCGATCAGTTTGCTGGGATGCCTTAGAATAGGCCCTTTGTCTGAAATATTCATGTTGGAAGAGGGGATATTTTTACTGAAAAACAAACCCCCCTGCCTGTTCATATCATGGGTTGACATTGTGTTGACTGTCTCTGCTTTCGTGCTATTGACCTTGGTCCTCTGTAGGCCTTTGATAATGCAGGGAGTTCAGTGGATACGCTCAAGTCATGCACTCCAAAGATAGCTGGGTATGATTAAAATGAAAGATTACTGTTTAAACTTTGTCCTGTCGTGGCATTCAGATGCTGCTTGAGTGTTGCTCCACTGAATGAAAATCTAGAATAACATGGTGTCTGCATGTTATCTTAGGTATGTGGTAACAGGAGACTTTGTAGGCGTGGCAAACTTGCCCTCCTGCCATTGAATGCAATTTTGTTTCTACTCCTGTTTTTAGTTTGTATTGAATTGTATATTGCATTGTATTATTCATTTAATACAAAAGCCATGCCTGTATTACTTGGATACCAAGTCCCAAATTCAAATGTATGAATGACAGGGATATTCTCTGGAGTTTTGGATAGATCTGACTGAACATAAAAAATGGATAAATAAGTTGTGATTATTCATATCACAAAAGGAGACTTAGCAACAAAACTCTCCAATACAGTATCTTTAAAGAGAAATCTTCATGATTCAGATAAAATATACTGTAACCAATTTTTATGCCATTTTAAGAGTAGAATTTTGAATCATAGGTAGTACATTTCACAATTAAATATCCCAAGTGTCCCTCCAATTCAGTTTGGCTCATTCAAGTGTAAATGGGAGACTCTTGTATCTTTCCTTTCTCTCTATCTCTTTGTCTTATATTTTACTAAATTGTAGTTTAGACAAACTCCTGTCCCCAGCACACATTTAGAGTTGCCTTACAGTACAGATGTACATCAGCTGGGGACCGGGAGAGGCTATAAGCAGCTGTATATAAGCAGGCTATGTAAAGTACAAATGTAAGTGCAAACTTAAGCAGTTTGTCTTGTTAGTTAAAGCATAACTTCATAAGACAGAATAGCAGCAGTGAGCAGTATGAATATGCCCAATGGGGTAGAATTTATAAGTTAAAATAATGCTGCTTTCCTACATTAGCCTTACTGGTTGAACATGTAGAATTCCCTCATAATCTAGGTTATTTCAAGGAACCTGTTAAGGAAATGTCAGCTTGTTAGCCACTACACAACAAATTTCTTTTTAAAAAAAATATAAGGCCATACATTTGAAAAGGCTGAGAGGTGATTTCATATGATTTTGCAAGTCATGTGTCTTGTGTTTGTGCACAGATGACCTTTTTTATATCCACCTTATTGACTTTATTTATATCCAAATGCAAGGCTAGTGTTTAGGGCTTGTGCCAGACTCAGTTTATGTGCTCACCCAGATTTGCACACCCTTCTTGCTCACTGGCTGGAGCTGCACCAGCAATGACTTGCACTGTTTCTGCAGCCACGATTTCAGGTTATTGCTGTCACAGCCACTCCTGCAGGTCAAACTGCCCTCCTTGCAGCGCTGACTGGCGAGAAGATTCCACTGCACCTGAAGAGGCTGGGGGATTACAGCTTTGAAGTGCAGAGAATTTAAACCCCTGGGCCTGACTTTGCCCAAGCGGAGGAAGTGGAGAGGACAGGGCTGGTTGATGAATCCTTTTTCCCTTTTCCCCCAGCCCCGGAAACTCTTCTGAGATGCAATGATCTCTATGGCCTTCCTGAAGACACCATACAATCAGCCAGGCTGTCACAAAGCTTTGGCTAAGGCAGCGCCCTGCACCCTGGCATTGGGCTCCCTCCACCCTGCCCCAGGACTCTTTCCCCTCAACCTCTGCTTCTCCAGGATCACACTTTTTAGTGAAGTGTTAGCATGTTAAACATATGCTCCAGGGTCTGTTGTCTTGAGATCCTAGCCTAGGGGAATTGGGACCCTAGAAAGCAGACCCTTCAGTGGGCTTTGGCCATAATATGTGCGTGACGATGACTGCTGGCACTTGGTAGCATCACGGTTGCTAAAACTTTTATGTTAAGTTAATGAGGAAGAGGTGAAGATGAAGTGTTGAGATAGCAACTCACTGCGACACTTGATCCATCTTGGGGCTGCGGTAACCACAAGGATTGCGCAGTTACTTTTGAAGGCAATGCAAGCTGAGAAAAAAGAAAATAATAAGTGGAAGGCAGCTAACTGCCATCTTGAGGCTCTCTCTGAAAGCCAGATATTTCCAATGTAACTTTTAAGGGGTTCTCATCTAAAGCTGCAGGGCAGAAGGTTCTAAAAATCAGGATCTGATTATAAGGATGGCAGAAATGCAAAAGACTAGTTGTATGGACTTAATGGTTCCTCAATGTCAAAAAAAAAAACTCCCTGATGGGGAAAGAATGGGACCCTGAGACCTTGGGTGGTGACATTTTCCTGGCTGAGACTGAGAATATTGGATCCCAAATAGCCTGAAGCTTCCTGGCTTGCAGAAGCTGTCCCCAGCAACTTGAAGAAATCAGCCTCCCCTTCCGGGGGTTACACTGAACTCACAGGGGAGATGCTCCAGAGCTGATTATTATTTTTCTCAGTATCTGTCCCCATCATCCCTCATCTTCTCCTGGCTAATAACCAGAGTCAGGTCTGGGCAGCGCGTTGGTGGGGGAGTCCACTCCTTGCTCCAAGAGAAAGCAATCTATGTATCAAAGGACTTCTAGGAACTGGCACACGTACATCAGCAAAGATGCTGTATGAGTGGCCCTTGAGGGTGTTAGACTGTCACGGTCACCTGGAGCTTCATAGTCTTAATGGTCTATTGGGATGACTGTGACATTTAGACAGGATGATGGCTACAGCTGACGAGGCAGGGATGATGGAGTACGTTTGGCCTAATACTGAGGAAAGGGTCAGGCTCACGGAGTTGGGAATGGTAGAATGGATTTACTGTGTAAAAGCTGAGAACCCTCCACTTCAGTATATTTCTTGAAAGAGACCAGAGGATGCATCCTTCTGAAAGCAATAGGATAAACAAGCTAAGGGCCCACTGACATCTTTGAGAGGCTGGATTCTGTCTTCTGTAGGCAGGGGTTGTGGTGAGAAACATGGCCATGGAACTAGGCTCTGTAATGTCAATGGAGATAATGAAATTCCAGAATTAGAAAAAAACCAGGTGGCAGTTTTCCTCGTCAGAGGCCAGGGTGGCCTTATTTATCATAATCAGCATTGTGGAGTAGTAGGTAGGGGGCCTTAACCTTCTGAGGTTTGTAGCAATGACTAATAGGTCACACAAGACAGATGGACAGCTGGTTAGAGTGTGGTTAAAATTGTGTCATAATAATAAGCTGGAGAGTACAGGTTGACCTCAGTCACTACAGTGGAAAATAATGGCCTCTCACTCAGTTTTCAAAGCTAAGTCAGTTTACACATCTAGACTCCATAGATTCTAAGGGAGGCTGAGGTCCCCTTGGAGAAGGACATTACTATTTCCCTCAAGTATCCAGAAAATTTATTCTTCTAATCCTCCGCTTCAAGGATAGCTGTAGATATTTCCCCAAGTAACGAGTGCTAGAGAATGGGGATTAGTCAGAATTTTTGAGGGCTTCTATATACAAGGTCTGAGCTGACACTGGTACCAGAGGATATGAAATGTCATGTGTTGGTCCCACAGTTAGATTAGCAGTACTAGACGCAGGGTGACAAGTGAAGTTTTTCCCCAAGTCCATTTCACAATGGGCCCATTTGGGTCTACAAAACTACCCTGTGGTTATTTCTTAGGTCCCTAAATGGGGTAGATATATTTAGTGGTTGCAGAACTCCAAATAGGATTCCTGGAAAGGAAAGCTTTGCAGGGAAGGCCAAGCAAAACTACGGGAAACTGTACTTCCCCCATTATCCATGGAAGCAAATCAGAAATAATATTGCATCCCAGGAGAACTGTAGACATAAGTGCCACCATCAAAGACATAAAGGGTGCAAGTTGGTGGTCCCCATATCTCCATTCCATTTACCCACTGTGTTCCTGTAATTATCAGTTGCAGGACCGCAGGGGTTGTGGGGCCACTACTGACTTATTCAGGTGGTAATCCCTGTTGGAGATGGGATGGATGCACTCTATTTGCTGGCGAAGATCAATACACAGTCTCAAGTTTGGTACGTGACTACCGATCTGGCAAATGCCTCCTTCTCAGTCCCCGTCAACAGGGAAAATCTGTAGGGGTCGGCCTTTACATGGTTAGGACAGCAGTGCCTGTTCACTGTCCGGATGTCTGCAGGGATCTTGGTCATCTTGACATTCCTCAGATCGCTCTGGTCCATCTATTAATGACATCATGCTGCCTGGACTTGCTGATCAGGAAGTGGTAAGTCTTATAGAAACCCTACTGCAGTGGTTCTCCATCAGGGGTTTTAACTCGTAGGGGACCCTTGAGAATGTCTAGAGACATTTTTGGTTGTTGAGAATGGGGGATGGTGAGCAACTGGTATCTAGTGGGTACAATCTAAGGATGTTGCTGCCCAGTCTACAAAACTCTGGACAGCCCCCCACCCTCTAACAATCATCTGGACCAAAATTTCAATAGTGAGAACTTGAGAAACACTGCCCTCGTGATTCACCTGTGTACCGAAAGCCGGGGATGAACCCTGTGAAAATTTAGGGGTCTGTCACATCAATGAAGTTCCTAAGGGTTCAGTAGTCTTGGAACATGTAAGACATACTTTTTTTAAAACTTAAAGTATAGGTGTCACATATTAGGCACTCAAAAACACTGGCTAAATGAAGAAATGAATGAAAGACATCTAGGAAGAGTTCCCTGGGCAAAGAAGGGAACGTTGTGTAACAGAGTTTCTCAGAGGAAGGCGGAAGTTTCCTGTGGCCTGAGGCCAGGAGAGGGGCTGGAGGAGAAGCTGAGAGAGGCTGTGGTTTATAGTGTTTACATGTTACATATTTAGGTGCCTGCCCACTGAAGGTGGGGGACGAGCGAGTGGCTCCCTTCAGGGGAGAAGCAAGACGCGGTTTGTGCCCCAGAGGCTTGCTTCCAGGCTGGGTAAGGAGGTTTTCCTGAAAGGCCAGGAGACCAGGGTTGGATGAACTAGCCAGGTCTCTTTTTGTAAGAGGCCAGTTGGGAAACTATGAACACTGTATTGGGACAGAATGGAAATGGAGTAAAGGAAGAAACAGATTCCAGAAAGATTTGGGAAGAAAAACTGTTAGGATTTGGTGACTGAATTGGGAATGTGAGTAGAGGGAGGAGGAAGAATGGGAGAGAATCTCAGGTCTCCACATCTTTGGGTACTTGGAGAAGACAGGAGAAGCATCCAGTTTTAAGCAACAAGTCATGAGTTTTATTTTGGATATTTTTAATTTAAAGATGGGGATATGCAAGAAGAGGTGTCTGGTTGGCAACTGGGAAAAACAAGGACAGTCTCGGATGGAGACAGAGACTTGGGAGGAGTTTGAAGCCAGGAAGCTGAGGCACAGAGGTTATCTAACCCATGTGGACATGGCTGATAAATAATAGAGTGAAGATTCAGACCCAGATGTGTGTGTCTCTAAGGCTTACCCCACCATCTCCTAACTTACTTTTTTCCCCCCAAATTTAGATTTCCAAAACGAGAACTTGAAGTACATTTGGATGGCAAGTTATCAAATTACTAGTGCATTCACACTTGGACCCAGCTATCCACTTCGGTAGGAAGTGACTGTATAGTCAGGCCTGGACATGTAGCAAATGGCACATGCACAATGTTATTCACTACAGTCTTGTTAGAAAGAGGAAAAGACGAAACAGCAAAAGATGAAACAGCAGGAGGAGGAAGGGTTAAACAGACTACGGTGCATCCATCCCATGGACCATCACGTAGCTGTGCAGAAGAGTAAGGAAGGTGTCAGTGAATTGATTCAAAGAGATCTCTGGATACATTAAGTCAAACAGCAGCAGCCACAAACTAAGGTGCCAAACAGTGTGTATGGTGTGGTCTTTATTGTGTAAGGAGGGGGGAAAATAAGAACGTAGATTTGTACTTGCTTGTATCTGTGTAAAGAAACACAAAGGATACAAGAGACTAACTGAAGTAGGGTACCTTTTAGGTTAGTGGAGAATGAAGTAGAAGGATACAGGGTAGGGATAAATCTCAGTGAATACCTTTTAGATTTGAGGCATGTGAACGTATTAATTGTTATAGAACAGTTAAAATATTGAAAATGTGGTATACTTACCCATTAGCATCTATGTACATTTAAAATTGTTTTCTGCCCCTGGAAAGATGTGTTTGGCTTATGGTTTATAATATTCCTGTACTTAGTTATCCATCCATCCATCCATCCATCCATCCATCCATCCATCCATCCTTCCATCCATCCATCCATCATAATTATTCATCTGTGTGCCAGGTGCTAGGCTAGCCACAAGGTAAATAATTGAGAATACAGACAAAGTTCCTGCCCTCATTTTACATATAAAGACAGAGGTTAGTCAAATTACCCCATAAATACACTAAAATCACAACCAATGTGAAAAAGGACCTAAGCTATTCTGGGACAGGGTATTTGAGGACATGTCAGGGAAGGCTTACCAGGGGAAATATCTTCTGAGTTTTAGAAAATGCAGGAGGGAAGAGGTGAAGAGAGGGAGAAAAGGCAGAGAGAACAGTATTTGCAAAGGCTCTGAGGCAAGAAAGTAGTTGAAGGACTAAAAGGCCAGTGTTGCTACTGTGTGGATGCTGTTGAGATGGGGTGTATGTTAGAGGTAGGGGTACAAGCAGGCAGGATCCTGTGGGGCATGTTGAGGGGCTCTGTAACTAAAGCAGAACTGGGGCCATTGGAGAGGTTGAGACTACAGGGGAACATTATGATCCCCGTCATGTCTTAGGAAGATTACTGGCTGTTCTTTGGAGAGTTATGGGGGTGTTGGAGCAGGAGTGGAGTCAAGGAGAACAGTCGGATGGCTTCGTTGGGGAATAGGCACAAAGTGACCTTCATCTGAACCAGGGTGGAGGTTAGGGTTTAGTGGATGGATTCAAGAGAAAGTGAAAGCAAGAGGTCTTGATGATGGGTTGTATAAGGGGAAAGGAGAGAAGCTGTCGAACAGGGACACGTTTCTGGTGAGTGTGACTGAATCAATGGAGTTGCCATTTTCTGTAAGGAAACATTAAGGCAGAGTGTTTGCTGGGAAACACATTGAAGCTGAGGATTCTTGGACTTCCTGGTACATAACTAATGACCTGAAAAGGCAATACGTGGATTACGTCATGATTTCATTTTTAGAGTACACAGTGTAGCTACAGATTCGGTTAACGATATTGGCAAAATATTGCTCGTTCCTAAGTCTCATGGTTATTTACTCTGCGTACCGCATTGTTCTTGACAGTCATCACTCTCTTCACTCATTCTTTTCCCAAAAGCACACACCATGTATTTTAGGGGCATTGAGGTTTTACTGGATCCTTTCTCTGCCTGCTCTTGAAGGGAAAGATCGTTGTTTCCCCTGGTGAGCCCATTGCTGTCTACTTTCTCAGGTGGCATTTCGGGCATGTCAGCAGCAAAGTTGCCTTTTTTCTTCTGGTTCCCCCTGTGAAGGCTCAGCTGTGAAATTTCCCTCATGTTTCATATTTCATTTGTGTTTTTAAAAGGATGCCCTTTTATTGTTGTTCTCTTTGCTGGTTCTGTATTTACAAGGACCTTTTGTCTTTATTTTCATTTGGCCTTCAACACAATGATTTTGGAAACGGAGCCTGCTTCGGGGGACATGCCCGTCATACGCTTGGTCCTCCTGTGCAGCTGCTCCTGATTCTCGTGGCCCTGAGTGCGGTCATGTTGGGGGTTTTGTCTTCCCAACTTTTAAAATACAACACTGACACTGTTTCTGGTATACAGGAAGGAGCAGTGGGACTACCGGACATATCTCAAGAGGAATTCTTTTCTGTATAAAGAGAAGAGGTGAGAGATTCCTTCATGTTTCAAAAACTGGTATAAAATTAGTTTAAAAAATGCTCTGTGTTCCTGCATAACTTATCTGACCATGGAACCACATTCAGCAAAGGAAGGGCACTGTGACCTCTGTGGGGAAATGGAACAACCTGAGCGCCTTCTCCAAATTTTCTGGCTTGAAAGTAATTCCAGTGATTGACTTCCACTGGATCTATAATGACTGTTTTGAAAATGTGGTTGCCGCTAGCAGTGCAAGGCCCCTTTTCAACTAGGAATCCCTTCAGTGTCTCCGAACTGGGTGGTGTATGACTGAAGTCTCATTTTATTGGCAAAGATATACAGATGTAGAAAGATATCAGTGGTTCATCAAGGGAGAGATGTCAAGAGAATGAAGAATGCAGCTTTAACAAGGGCCCAGGCAGCCTCCAACGGTTGGCCTGCAGGGGTATTTTGTGGGCACTTTGGCAGCCATGAGCATGGCCTCAGACCTCTAATGGTGGGGCTCTGATTAACCCTCAGCCCACGTTACTGTGCTCTGAAATCCGTCCCTGGTTGGTGCTGAGGCCACGCTGCACGTGACTGAGCAAGGTGGGATACTGAGACAGCTTCATGTCTGGGAGAGATGGGATGCCCCTGACTATGGTTTGAGGCCTCTCCAGCAGCCTTGCCGAACTTTCTGTGGAGATGCTCCGTGGTCAGGAGGCCTCTACTCAATCTTCCTTCCTTTCCTCAGGTCACATTTGTATCACGGTCCATTTTCATAACCCCCTCTGGCTCCTTCCCATGTTTTCCTGTAGGCATGTCTTTGAATAAATTCCATGTACATTTAATCGTCTTGGTTTTTGCTTTTTCAGAAGACCCAGATGAGCACAGGTCCCTACTTAATAAAAACTAACCAGAAGCCTCTTTAGAAGGGACACGTGCAGTTCCCATCATCCAGCATCTTATATTCAGCCTGATTCCCACATTTGTGTTACGTGTCAGGCCCCTGAAAGTGTTTTACTTCCTAGGCCTTGCATCCTCTTTTATAGAATAGTGGGGTGAGAGAGCTCAAGAAGGATGGC
Source organism: Smutsia gigantea (assembly GCA_032199065.1). Taxonomy (NCBI): domain Eukaryota; kingdom Metazoa; phylum Chordata; class Mammalia; order Pholidota; family Manidae; genus Smutsia; species Smutsia gigantea. The sequence continues at coordinate 25,331 of JAVSCE010013416.1, forward strand.
CAATTAAACTATTTCATTTCTAGAATGTTATCAAATTTGGATGTCATGATAATTTAACTTATGAATAATCCATCTAAATTTATTTCTTAGCAGCTCACTTTAATTTTCTCTATGTTGACTTAACCTGTGAGTTGATAGGGTTTTCTCAAAATTAGAAAGTGGAATTAAAGATGCACTTTCCCTTTTATTAATTTACATAATCATTGAATGGCTAAATTCTCTCCAGTATTTAAGAAGCCTATGTCCACCAATGCCTATGCCTCTCCTGGGCAAGAGGTAGATTAAGCAGTTCTCTTAGTACATGATGCATTTGTAGTAGATACTGTTATATGATTTCAGTGACTTTTTGAAAACTTTCCAAACAAAAATAGTTTCCAAGTGACTATTATTAACATTTCCAATTTATTCTTATGAGAGAATTTTACTTTTTTCTTTCTTTCCAAAGGCAACTCATTGCCTGTTTTTTCCCTTAATTTCTGGTTTAACTGAATATAAGCTTTGTGAGGGTTGTTGTTAGCCAAAAAGATGACCACACTTCTTTCAATTTGGGAGAGCAGACGATAGAGAGAATGGATTTTCTCCACCTTAAAAAGCTTCTGTTGCCCTCCAGAATCAATCAGGACCCACTACCTAATTTTGGGGGCCCAGTACAAAGTGAAAATGGGGCTGCCTATTAAAAAAGCATGGAAATAGAGCTAAACTGGGAAACTTATTCTTTTATTGCATGAATCTCTTCTTCTCATGCTAGTCTCTGTTGTCCCATTGGACTTTACTTATGAAAGTTCAAAAATAAAATTTTTACAAATCTCAAGACATTGACAGCAGAGCATCAGACTAAACATGGGAGCCCTTCTGAGGGCACTCCCAGGAAGCTGGCCCTGGGTACAGGTCCTGAGTGAGTCAATAAGCAATCTGGAAACCAGAGGGAATGCTTCCCCTCCTCTCTGTAGAGTGTCCCAGGTGGTGTCCCCAGGGATTGTGGTTGTTGCTGGAGGGGAGATGGAAGCACAAGGTTTGTGGCTGAGGGGCACAGGCTCGAACAACTGTTGTCCTTCTATTGTGTCCTTGGCTTGCATGGATGATGTCCATCTTAGCAGAGAGAAGGTGGATTACTTGTTCATGGTGGGTGATTTTATTTTGACTTTCCATTTTGAACATTTTACATCATTTCATATATGGACTGACTGCTCTGTGCTGGTTTCTGTTTAGGTGTTGTTGGCATCAGCCTGTCCTCACAGAGCCTCCATTCTCCTGCGGGAGACATGCAGTAAGCAAAACAGAGGAACAGAGTGTGAAGAATGTCAATACAGAAGTGCTATGAAGGCAAGTTGAGTAGGGAAGGTGGATGGGAATGGTGGGGCAGGACCTCACAGTCGTCAATAGCGTGGTTAGGGAAGGCCTCAGCTAGGAGGTCCGTAAGAAGTAAGGGCGCAGCTGAGCTGACCTCTGGGGAAGAACATCAGGGAGGGTCGCAGTCAGGGCAGAGGGTCTGCGGTGGAAGCAGAAAACTTTGTTCTTTGTTGACCTTGCATGACCTTTTGGTGTAGTTTTAGCTTGTGGAAATCTACATAAGAGCATCCTTCCCACCCTTTTAGGTAGAAAAGTAGTACCTTTTTAGGTAGGAAAATAGTACTTCTCTGCCAATTGAGTTAAAAATGAATGAGAAAGAGTTTCTATGCCTTGATTGAATGTGGCCACATTTCCTCCAGAACAGCAGAGCTGGGATCCTGATGTGGGGTGACTTCTATGGAGAGATCTTTATCTTAGTAAAGGACATCTCTTATTAATGGCCGAGTTCAAAGCAAACTGTAAAAAATCCAATCGATTTCTCATTTATTACATTTTGTTTTGTCAAAGATTTTATGTCAGTGATTGCAGAATGGAGGTGCCAATAGTAAAAGAATTGGGTTATAAATGGAAAGTTAATCAGGCATTCCCCTTTCCACTGCCCTCTCCACGGTCAGGGATATGACCGAAATGCAAAGAAAATGCACTTGCCACAGGAGGTAGATGATAGGGTCACATGGCAGGTGGCCAATCTCGAGACTCCCTCCTGGAGGCAAGTGTTGAAGCAAATGGCTTTGTGAACTTCGGAGGAACAGGACATGGCTGTGTGAGGGAACAGAATCACGGTGTCTGCAGTCACATTAATTGGGATAACAGTTATAAAAGCTCGAGAAGCCTCCAGTTTCAGAGCCCACACTAATCCCCAAGAAGACTTTTCCCCTGGCGGATATAATCTTGCTGTTTTCCAGGTGCATTCCTCAGATGTATTTACATTTCTCAGACTCATTTTGTAAGGCCACTGTCAGGGGCAGGATTTGGGGGTTGCCAAAAGATGCTCTGGTTTCATCCAGGCACCTGTCTGTTTTCCTGGAGTGTCAGTGAACTTGGTGAAAGCAAGGGTCAGAGCGGGCTTGACGTTTATCTAGAAGTGTGAGCTAGCTCCATGTCCTGGTTGCAGTGAAATCCAAGGCTGGGACATCAAAGCTTACTTCCTGGAACTGTTCCTGTTCACGCGTGGGTCATGCATTTCTTCAAGATGTTGACAGACGTGGCCACGTGTCCCCTGGTGATGGAGTCTGCTATGTTGATTGGCTGCTTTGGAATCTAGTGGGCTTCTGTTGAACATGGACTATGTTGTCCTGGAAAATGGAATATGAAAATAGTTGACAATTCTGTCATAGACTGAGCTGAATTCCAAGAGCAGCATGGAGGCAGTCCTACCCGATTTACCTTCAGAGCTCCACTTGGAATTTCTGTTGGTGGCAACAAAGCCCTCATAATAAACAGCCTGTTTCACCTTTGAAAATGAAAACTTATGTTAAAAAAAGGCAGACGGGCTTTAAAAAGTTGCCATTTAAGGCTCTTATTTCTGATCTTTACTTGAGGATGAGAAACCCTTCAATGTAACAAAAATAACCACTCTAAAGTAGTCGTTGGTTTATATTACATAGTCCCAAATCCTGGTAAGGAGACTCTTAGACAGCATTTGGAAGGGTCACTGTGACAGGAGTATATTCACTAACCACAGTCATCATAGACAGCTAGCAATGTTTCTGTATTTACACTGGGTTGCCTTTTGAAGCCCTTGGATAAATAAGAATTGACACGTTTTAGGCAATGCAATTTTTGCAAGCTTAGTATGTCATTTCACCCCTTTTTTCTACTCCTCCTCTACAGGAAATGCTACATTATTAAGTTCATTGATATTTCCTGAAATGATATTGCCATTTCCTCTCTGAAGAGCCGTGGCTGTGGGTCTCCAGAGCACTGTTTCCAAGAGTATTCACTTCAGATTCCACATGCATGTGTTCTCCAGAATATTTCACTCTTTCTTTTCTATTAGGCAGAATGCCAGTTGGTTCAGGTCTGAAATGACACACTAAACCTGCACCTCCTCCTCTCTGAACCCTTCCTACTAGTAAGCCATTTTCTTTGCTCCAGAAACCACTGCCACGTTTGGACACTCTCCCTTTGATGTCTGGTGACACAGGGACTGGGAGGAATGTACCAGAGACCTTGCTGCTGCATTTCTGCTTGGTTGGCCAAGATTGATTAGAGGTTGGGCAGGCACAGCATTTCGGCGGATTTTTGATAGAAAATGAAGGGAAGCCAGGTAGGACACTCAGTATAGACCTACGTGCTTCACACATAAAGAAAAATGCATTTTTAAGTTAAATTAACTTCAGAAGCATAAACAAGGATGATGTCAGTTAGGCCACTGGTAAGTTCCCTTCCCTAGCTGGGGTTCCACAACGCTACCCATACCTCCGTCCTTTCATACTGAATCCCTGTTCCAGTGTCTGTGGGTCTGGTAATGAGCACATGCTCAATCTGAGAATTTCTACAGTTGCCAAAAGCTCACAGATAAAAACATCTGGAAGCTTTTTATCTCTCAGCTGAAATGTCTTTCTGAAGACACACACAGTGTCATCGTGACAGGGTCTTAGTTTCAAGTCCATTTCCTGTCACAGAGAATGGTTTGACTCCCTGGAAAACTACTAGCTTCTCCAAAAAGCCAGATCTTTTGGAAATCACGCAAAAACACCACGAGCAATAACAAAATCAGCAACACGCAATGGGTTAAAAAGCCTCCGTGTAGATCTCTTTCTATTAGCTTTTTGATAGTAGCCAGGAGAGAGCTCTGGCGGCATCATTTCAGTTCAGGGACATATGGCACAGCCTATTAAAGGAGGGGAGTGCACAGAAAAGCCCAGCGCGGGAGGTCTGTGCTTCCCAAGCAGTAGCGACCTGGCCGTGAGTCATGCTTGCGTTTACAGTGGGCACTGCTCACTCTGAGGTGGTTTGTGAGGGCTCTTGGTGGGCTTCAAGGTTCTTCTCTACCTCTTCGCCTGCCATCTTGACTGGCTCTGCTCATCTTCCAGAAGACTGGCTTGAAGGGCCAAACCACAGGGTGGAAGGACTTGGAATGACTGTGGCCCCTCAAGGAGCTCTGGTTCTCTCTGTGCCTCTGTCCTTGCTTGGCCAGACATAGCACAGGATCATTTGCAGAATGGCTAGCAGGTGGGGTCTCCAGGCGCCTCCCTGGTAGCTTACCACAGGGAGCTTACACACTTGGATTTGGCTCCAAGCCGGCAGGCTCAGAAAGAGTATGGGGCCAACACATTAAGAGATGACCCTTTCTCTCTCCAGCACAGATACACAGTTACTTCAGTCATGAGACTCATGTGTAAAACCAGAATTCTGATCCATTAATTTCCCCCAAGGAATCTACTGTGGAGAGGCTGGAATCTCAAGAAATCCAGAGAGGCTGTGCTACCTGGGGAATGAAATTACAATCAGGAGCCAGTGTGGCCGGCCAGGATTCAGAGCTGGCGTTGGTAGTGATAAGGTGATACCTGCTTTCTGTAGTGGGTTGAAAGATGGGCCCCCAAAAGGTATGCTTACCTGGAATTTCTGATGTGATCTTATTTGGAAAAAGAACTTTGCAGATGTAATTAATTTAAGGATCTCGAGAGGAAATCATCCTGGATTAGGGTAGGCCCTAAATCTCGTGACAAGTTGTAGATTGTAAGTGTCCTTAAAATAGAGAAGAAGGGGGAAGATAGGGACAGGATGGCCATGTGAAGACCAAGACAGAGATTGGAGGTAGGAAACTAAGGCAAGGAGCACAGAGACACACAGGGCCGGGCAGCCTCCGTGGCTGACCACTCTCCTTCATGAGAAGTACATTTCGTCTTATGATACGTTTTTTTTTTTTCTAGTGCCACTTTCATTTAATAAGCCAGTAGTATAGCAACCTAAAGCCCTTGGCTATGAACACACCAAGATATTTTTATGGAATCACTGTAGGAAAACATGATTGGCAGCTGGCACCCTCAGGCCCACTGTGCCAAGTGAGCGGTTCCAGTACCGACTCCTTGGAGACCTAGGGCTGGGGAGTGTAGCGTAGGTATTTCTTGCCAGATGGGAGCTCTTTGGTGAAGACTCCTTTTGGGAAAAGTTTTTTGGCTTCCTCTTCAGGGATGGTTGGAAGGACCATCACGCTACCTCCAGCCTTCCAGGCCACTGGGGTGGCGACCCTCTTCTCCGCTGTCAGCTGGAGAGAGGTTACTCGGAGAATCTCATCGAAGTTCCTGCCCGTGTGGCTAGGTAGAGGATAGACAGCTTCAGTTTCTTATCAGGACCAAAGACAAACACCACACGGGCAGTCACAGGCATGCCCTTTTCATCCTTCTCTGCTGGGTCCAGCATGCCCAACAGGATGGCGAGGTCACGATTCTTATCATCAGTGATTGGGAAGGGTAATGTTTCTCTGGGCTCCTCACCGTTGTAAGCATTGATATCCTTGCTCCAGGCAAGATGGTCTTCAACACTGTCTATTGAAAGGGCAATCATCTTCACGTTCCTCTTGGCAAATTCTGGTGCTAGTTTTGCAGCTCTGCCAAGCTCTGTGGTACACACGGGGGTAAAGTCCCGGGGGTGGGAGAAGAGAATGCCCCATGAGTCTCCCAGATAGTCGTGGAAACGGATGCAGCCGATGGTAGTATTGGCCTCGAAGTTGGGAGCCTCGTTCCCGAGCAGGAGACCTCCGGGCATGGCAGCGGTGACCTGGGAGCTAGTCTTTCTCCTGAACCTTTGTACTCATCATCTGATGGTTGTACAGCTTAGCTCACAGAGTGGTCACCTTATTCCCTAAAAAGTTCATGGGGATAGGGCTGAAAGTGGAAAATACACTTCTACAGAAAGTGTGTTCCACAAAGGCAGAAAACATCAAAGTATTTTTTTTTTCTGTGTGCATCTTCCTGTGAGGCCTTACCAGCACTGCCTGGTTCCATGACTTGTCAGTTTTTCTGGGCCTTAGTGAAGGGGAAATCCACATGATTTCCATCCTAGTGTACCGAGTCCACTTCATCAGTAGTTGTGGGTACTGGATAAAGAAAAAGCAGAGACACAAATTATTTAAGAGTGGGTGTAACTTTCTCTGCAGGGTCAAGGTCATCCTTCCTGTCTCCTTCAAAAAAGGTATTGATTCGAATGTCTTTCCTAATTAAAAACTGAGTTTTTCTAAGAAACACTCTTCATGGAAGAAGGAATGTGTGTGCTGACTCTTGGAGGTTGAGTAGAGTTACTCTTCTGGCAACTAGGTGGGGTGAGGGAGATCTGGGTTGGGCGAATCCAAGTGCTGGGGCTTTGATGGGGCTGAAACTCCGGCCTGATCTACCACATGGAGCAGTTTGGACTCTTCTTGGTTGGAGATGTGGGGCCATTGGGCGGAGGAAATTCATGATCAGATTTGCATTTTCGAAAGAGCCCTTCGGTGCCATGGCAGAGAGTGGATGGGAGTGGGATGAGGGTGGGGAGGTAGGGAGACGAGCCAGCAGGCCATGGGGTATGTAGTATGCAAGCGTCATTTGATCTTGAGTAGCAAGTTTTTAGACAATTCTATGTCTCAGCTCATATCACATTTCTTTCTCCATCCATCTTTCAAAGATGTTGTGAAACACAAATGACATAAAAGTAGCAAGGTATGTGCCAAAGCAGTACAAATTATCAGGAGCGACTCAGGAGGAATGTCGTTCTGTTATTCTGAATGGACCAGGAAAGAGCACAGGAGGTGACATGGGGCAGAGAAGCAGCCTGGTGGCGATGCGAAAGGCGGCGGCCTGTGGGCTGTATCCCTCGGCGCCCGATTCTTCAGTCTGTATCGGAATCCATCGTCCAGGTGCCCTTTTGTTGAAGCCAGAATAAGCATTATGCACAATTAAACCAATTTAAGTATTTTTAGAAGAGGAATTATGTCTCTAAAATATGTACTGAAACCAAAAATAGACAAGATCAACGAGTGTGAAATAAATGGCCAGACTCTAGTGCTCTGCCCACCACATCATAGACAACCAATAAATTAAAAAAGAAAATACATGTATGTGTGTAGAGGGAGCCCATAAAACATATCAAGGCATTCTTTGCTGTCTGCTGGTTGTATAGTTTTCTTTACTCTCTAACATCATGCAATTGTAATTATTCAAGCTGAATCAAACTAATCAAACGTTCACTTTTACACATACAAGGAGCTTGTAACCCACACTTGGATTGTGTCTGCTTATGCCTTCCTTTTTCTTGGTCATTTGCAAACACCGGCTGAACCCTGAGCTTGGGAAACTTTTTGTCCTTTTCTCCTTTTCTTGTTAGCTGAGATCCAGAGGTAGAATGCTGAACAAATTGAAATTCATTTGGGTCTCGGGGCTCTTTGTGAAGGTAATTCTGACTTCCAGCCACACACAGAATATTGGTAATTTGACCTGGAGTTGATTTCCACATAAGCTGTCATCTTATATGCCTACAGAAAGTAAAGGAGGATGTAATGAAGAGGATATATTCTATTGGCTAATGAAACAAAATCAGTTACCAAAAACTATCCTTGCTCAAGTGATAACAACTCATACATTTTCTTTGATTTTTGTTTTCAGGTGTTTATCTTATGTTTCTATGTGTTCCAGTACACAATTCACCATGACTTTTGAGTTTCATTATAAAAATTTACCTAATAGGCTAACATTAGTTGTATGCAAAAATAATCAGGCATTCATATACATATAAAGTACATGTATTATTATAAATGATTAGGATAAAATGTAACATTTTTCTCTGATTAAAAAGTAATACAGTCTTACTTTAGTAAATTTACATAAAGGTGCAGAAATCACCTGGAATACATTACTCAACTATAAATACCATTATCTGAAGTATTTCCTTTTTTCTATGCATACATAGAACCTTTGTGTGTGATTATATATATATATATCACATTATATATAATTCTGAATTCCCCTTTTTTCCCTTTAACACTGATGTACAAATATTTCCCTCGTATTACTGAATATTTTCTGACTATACTAGGCATGGTTAAGCCTTTAAGTGGTTAATTTAAGGTTATTTGATTCTTAGCGTGGCTAGATATTTGGTGCTTCCAAGGCAATATTGCATAAAAGATCATTTCCCCTTTGTTTATTAAAAATAAAGGTATTTATGTTTCCTCTAAAAGGTGAGAGGTGTTTGAAGGGAATTAGGATCTGTATATTTCATATTAAGAAAAATGTAGTCTGATATCTAGCACTGCCTCTTCTGTTTCTTATTTATATCCTGTGCATTCTCTTTTGTCTCCTTCTAGGCCAAAGTCTTAGAAATAGGGAAATACAGTAAGAGGGATGATTCTTCCAAATCTAGCGGGTTCAGTTCAGGTTGAATGTAAATGCAATATTTTACAGAGCTCAAACCATCCCCAATACCCTTGTATGTATGCTTACTTTCCATGGCACAGGACCCAGCACAGTGATCACGGAGGGTGCAGAGGGGCTGGGATTTAAGAGGGCAGAGTGGCGTGTTCATCAGGCAAGTGATCAGAGGCAGCAGGAGGCTTTGGGGGACACAGACCAATAGTAACTTCTTGGACAAGGCTTGAGGCCACGGACAAAGGTGGAGTATATGAAGGACTTCTGCTTTTACAGGGAACAGCCCCAGGTTCACCTGGCTTCATTTGGGACACCTGTGCCCGTTAGCAAAGGGCTAACCAGTGTGGTGGGGAACCCACACTGACATATGCCTGTCCCACCTTCTAGGGCCTGGGGCTGTCCCCATCATCATCGAGCAGGCATCAAGAGACCAGCAGGCCAGTTGAGACGACTGCCAACATGAAGGAGACAGGTCTGCCTAGCGGGGCTGGAGCGAAGGGCTTGGGGCGCCAGGGGCTGAGCTGGATGGGGACAGTAGGGATGCTGCTCCTGGCTCCACTGAGCCAGTGATCCTCAGTGCTCAGGCCTGTGGACAGCCTGCAGCCCCCGCCCCCAGCCAATACACACACACACCATGGCCAAGGACGGGAGTCTGCTGGCCTCACGTGGGGCTCCCAGTCTCTCCACCACCTAATTAACATCAGCTCTGTGTGTGTCTCGGGGGCACCCCTCAGTTCTTTGCCAGTTAGGTTTCTGAGTTCAAGCTGCTCCATCCCAGGTACCAAAATCTGTATTCATTGTTAGGGTAACAAGTACCACATACTGGGAGGCTTAAGGAACAGAAATTTATTCTCTCCCAGTTCTGGGCCAGAGTCTGGGATGAAGAAGTCCCCAGGTTTGGTTCCTTCTGAGGGCTGTGAGGGAGGATCTGCTCCAGGCCTGTTTTCTTGGCATGTCCACATGCCCCCTGGGTCTTCAGGTCATCTTCCTTGCGGGTGTGTCTGTGTCCAAATTTTCCCTTTTTATAAGGACACAGTCATATTGCATGAGGGCCCAGCCTAATGACCTCATTTTAACCTGGCTACCTCTGGAAAAATCCTGTCTCAAATAAGGTCACACTCTCCAGCCCTGGGTGTTAGGACTCCACCATACCTTTTCTGGGGGACACAGCTGAGCCATCACAGGGGCTGCCCCTCAACGTGCTATCAGTCTGGTGTGAGCGTAGGAGTTCCTGAAGGCACTTAGTAAATTACAGTTCTCAACTAAATGCTCCTCCTAAGTGCAGTTTGAGTCATGTGGCCTTTCTGAAAATGAAAGCCACAGATCCTTTAAAATACTTCCATCGTGAAGGAGTCATTCGGCATTGGTTTTTTACCTGGAGAACTTATGCTGTTGGATTCATCTCTCCACGTCAATTCAGATCAATGCTAAGGAGAAAACCAACGGAAGTCATTTTTTTAAAAAATAGAAAACGATGCAGGACCCATCTGGCTTGAAGCCAGATCTCAGTGGGGGGCCGTCCTGGTGTGTCATGGTGACAGGAACTGTTGTTGTGTGCAAGTCTGTGTGCCCGACACTACCTGGGGAGGCAGCTGGCCTCAGTGGCTCTGATGGTTCCATCTGTGGGCTCAACCGACAGAACAGAACAGCAGCCTAGCTGGTGGTGATGAGGCTGGAGTCTGGGGCCAGACTTGGGGGCAACCAGCTCTGGGACCCTGGGTCCAAACTCTCTCTGCCTCAGTTTTCATCTGTAAAATGGGGGTGATACTAATATCTAGTATCTATATCATGGAGTTGTTCTGAGGATGACATAAATTAATGTTGGTAAAGTGCTTAGAACAGCGCCTGGCACTTAATAAGCACAATATGTTGTTTATTAGATAAAAATGAGAACTGACAGCTTACTAGGTGCCAGACACTGCACTGAACTTCTTAAATGCAGTATTATGGTAATGCTGACAGTGGGTTACTGTTACCTCCTTCGCAGAATAGGAAATAAACTCAGAGGTTGAGAGACCGTTCAAAGTCTAAGAGGTTTAAGAGGAGAGCAGCCGGTTTCAGAACGAGGTGTGTCTGACCACCTGCCCAAGCTCTTCACTCCTGGAAGCTGCCTGCAAATGTGACATGAGAAATGGTTCCCCTTCTGTTACTAAAACGAGTCAGCAAATACTTGTCGAGTAGCCACCATGTGGGGGTAGGTACACGTCCACCGTTGGATAAACTAATGATGATATTTACAAATTACGGAATTATTTACACTTATGTGTTGGTTCTAACAATTCATTTGAGCTGTACTCAGCTGCCTAGAGTCACTGATGAAAATAATGATGTTTGTGAATTTCACCCTATTTACATTTTGAATGAAGCCTCTGTGAAAGGTTTCACTAACGATTGCTTACAACTGAGTATGTTTCCTAATTTACAGATAATTATTTCCAAATACAGATGAGTTGACAGGATCCCATACAGTAGCATTTGTCCCTGTTGTTGAAATATACATGTACAAGTATATCTCATGTGATCAGAGCTCAGCCTGTTTGAAGGTGGAAGGCACCTGTGATCATTTACCTTGGACAGCCATTGGGGGCCTAGAAGGTGCTCATTTTGGCATCTGGGAACCGTGGATACGGCCACAGCGTAATTACGGGAATATGCAAGTTCAGTTGTCCCGTGCTTCGGCTGACTCTGCCAGGGAACAGGCAGGAAAGGTGTGTTGGTGGTGAGAAAGTGTCCAAGAGGTGAGTGGCCATGTAATTTATTATCCAAACCAGGACTTTTTTCAGAATAAAAAAGGGTCCTAATACTGATTATGCCAGGTTAACAGGCATAAACTGGGCTGTCCTGGACTAATGGGGTGATGGTCACCCCACAACAGGCTGTAAGGCTGAAGGAGACCTGGGTGCAGACCCTGGGGAGAGGGGCAGCATGAATGCCCTTCCTGGAGGCTGTGACAAGAGGGCAAGCCGGTGCCTCCTGGCTGCTGGTGACGCCGGGCCACTGCTCTGTGCCGACATGGACATGCGAATGCTGTCGTGAACGCAGGCACGAGAGAAATTGTTTGAAGGTAAATTTTAAATCTTCCAATTTGATTAATTACCGTTAACTCCCTTTGTAATTTCTTTGGGCACTTTTCATTTGGAAGCACACTGTGCTTTCTTCTGACATGACCGTGTTGACTTGGCCTCCTCTTTGGGCAGCCCAGCCTCTCAAAATCAGGGGTGAGCAAGCTTGGCTTTATGACGGTGGTGTCCAGTTATTCATTTATCTTATAAAGTTATCATTTTCAAAGACTGTGGGTATGGTGTAGGTGCATGCAGGATATGTAATGGGAGATATGCAGGTAGGGGTGTGTGTGTGTGTGTGTGTGTGTGTGTGTGTGTGTGTGTGTGTGGTGAAACGGGGAGGTGTAAAGTAGGAGTGTGTGTGTGTCTGCACACCAGTGTATATGCAGCACACATGGGGTCCAAGAGGCCTGAGCTGAGCCCCGTCTCAGTTCATCTCCTATGCAGGCTCAGCCTGGCATGGTGCTGGTATTCCACACCAGGAGGAAGATAACTTGCTGAGAAGGAGATGGTGGCAGGTGAGCTCTTTCAGGGCCCTGACCGTATAACAGGCTGGGAAGAAGGGTCAGTTGTGACAGGCAGGAAATGTGCCCCCTACCCTGGTTTTTTTGTAGGTGGACATGGTGCTACAGAGCTTCAGGAGTGCAGTGCACGTCTGGAAAGAAGTGATCCAGGTGTGTTGAGATGAGAAGCAGGGCTGGAAAAGAGGTCACCAAGTCAGCTCTGTAGCCTCTCCAATGTGGGCTGGAGGCATTTGGCAGGTGGCAAGGAGTGGAACTCATATTTGGGAATAAAATGAGGGAGGATAAAAGGGCATCACTGACAATAAACATTTTTTAATTTAAAAAATTGGAAATATTTACTCATCCTTTTAACCTAAAGGGTGAGATTTTCCCAAAGAAAGCCAACCTGCCTTCAGGGCACACGGCAAATGGTAAGGCTGGAAATGCATGTGATGTAGAACTGAAAGCTTATTTTCACTTATTGCATTTACTGAAAAATTTAATATTTCTTAGTCTTTGCTTTTAAAATAAATGGCATGTCCTGCATTTCTTATTCACCAAAAACCCTAAATAAGATAAACTATAAGTTGAGTTGCTTTTACTTGTATGGATCTTACAAGATCTGGTGATCTGGATGGTCCGTCATTGGCTCCCCTGAGAGAAAGGTTCTCCTGATACTGAGAGGGTGTCTGCCTTCACCATCTTTTTTTTTTTTTTTGGAAGTGGGATTAAATTTATTCCACAAACTTTCAAGAGGGCGTGTAACAGGGCAGCAGGGTCCTTGCAGTATTAGGCACACCTCAGAGACATTGTGGGTTGGGTTCCAAACCGTCACAATAAAGCAAATACTGGGATAAAGCCAGTCAAAGGAATGTTCTAGTTTCCCCGTGCATATAGAGTCATGTTTACCCTATACTGCAGTCTTTCAAGTGTGCAATCAATAGTATTGTGTCTAAAAAACAGTGTAATGCCTTAATTAAAAAACACTTTATTGCTAAAAATGCTAACCATCAACTGAGCTTTCAATGATCATTGATCACAGTTCACCGTAACAAAATTATGCCAAGGTTTGAAATATGGTGAGAATTACCAAAACGTGACGCAGAGACACAAAGTGAGCCAATGCCATTGAAAAAATGGCGTCGACACTTTTTTGACACAAGGTTGCCAGAAAGATTCGATTTGTAAAAAACGCAATACCTGCCGAGTGCAATAAAGTGAAGCTTGATAAAACGAGGTATGCCCGTACAAGGGAAAAGATGCTGAAGGCAGACACCCTCTCAGTATCAGGAGAAGCCTTTCCTCCGTATGATTGCTCACAAATTTCCCTAGTGTTTGGTGTACAGAAATATTAAAGTGTTTTCCTTTCCTTATAACAGAAAAGAAACATATGATGGTGTGATTTGCAATATGCCATTTTACATATGCAATACATTATGATGTAGTTGAAAATAAAATATAGCCCAGAATTTCCACATATTGATATTTCTTAGAGGTGGTGGGTAGTCAAGATTAAATACACACACACACACACACACACACACACACACACACACAGATACCTTTCCATTCTTAGCATAGAAAAGTTTCTATATGCAAATTAATAGAATTATGGAAACTTGATTTCAGAATTTTAAAGTTTTATATTTTCTTCTGGTTAGTTTGTAAGCCTGCTGTTTGGACTAATGTAAATAAAGTTATGAAATTAAATTCTAAAATGATCAGAACAAAATTCATTTAAGCTTATTTTAAAACCACTATTTCTATACAGCTCAGCTTTCTGGGTGGTGAGAGGGAACATACAGGGATATTGTTATAAAAATCAGAGAAATGAAACAGTATTGCAAATTATTGCAATAAAACTGTATTGCAATTTTGGAACTACTGACAGAATATTCTTTTATTTCTAGAACTTTTGGAAAAAATTGTCATCTTATAATAGGAAAGCAAATAATTTGGTTTCCTTTGAGGGGTGTCCTGTTTTGAATATGGGGTTTTGTTTTGTCTTTCATAAATAGAGACAACAGCAGAAAGACATTTTCTAATGAGATATATTTACAAATCATGGAAAATTCTGATACAAATATGATACAAGTTATGGAAATTCTTCCTTTTTTTGTGTCTTGTTTCTTGTATTTCCCCAGTTAGCCTGGTACCTGGAACATATTAGGGGTTTAATTATTTTACCAAACAAAGTACAGTAGTAAATGGATGACATGTTGCTTTCTCCATGTCATCTGCAGTTGCCCTGTTTCTCACTTGGCTGGCCACTAGATGTCTCTCCGGATCCATGCTAAGTCATCATAATATGCACGCTCATTAATGCAGGCAGATAAATGCATGCTAGGAAATACTGTTGGAAGAACTGCTCAATTCTCCCTTTTTACTAGAGCAGTAGTTTCAAGAGCTCTAGACAACTTGTGTACACATACGTGTAAGACAAAGCTGGTGATGTTCATGTTAAGTCATTGGAAGAAGAAACAGAGGGTCTACTCTCCTTTAGTCAGGATTAGAGATAAGTCCTTCGCTGTTCTGGAAATGCTAGAAAAAGTTTATGGTCAGCAAATTTTTTAATTAGCCAGGCAAAGACATCCGTCATTTGTGTGACTAGTCTCTCCCTTTTTCCCCTTCCTTCCCCTCTCCTTTCCTCCCCTGTCCCCTCCCTTCCCTCCTCTTTCTCTCCTTCTCTCCTCACATGCCCTACACACTGCGTCACCACAGGGAGAGCAAGAACCCTGCAAGTGTTGTTTAGGCAGATGTACATTTGTTGAACATCTCTGTGAATATTGTGTGGGCAGGTGGACTGTTGAATAGACAGAACTCACTTTTCTAATGCTGTTTTGTGCTCAAACTTTGAACCATCAGTGTAACAGAAAAGACATATTTGGGCTGACTCTTTAGAGTTTCTATAGTAGTGTTTCCCCAGGGGGTGTGGACACATCTTAAACAGGGATGGCTTGCTGGGGCATAGGTAGAAACAGTTCAGAGGGCTGTGGTCATTATAGTCTTTGTTGTGGTCACCTTTCACATCCATGCACTGGGCTATTGCATAAATAAGCACAAAAGAGGGGCAATTTTCTTTGGGATAAATTCATTTCTTTAAATAACACTTTTTCTTCCCTGTTTATGGAAGTGATATATTTCCATTGTAGAAAATTTGGGAAAAACATGAAAGTACCATGAAAATAATAATTTTTACCATTTTAGAGTCAAAATTGAAATTAGATTGTATTTATAATTTTATATCCTCTTCTTATGACATTATATCACGAACATACTCCCATATCATTCAATGTATTATTGAAAATCCAATGTATTATTCCATCTTCTGCCTGTTCTTCACTTTATTTAATCATTTTCCTATTAATGGCACTTAGGTTGTTTCAAATTTTTGCTTTCAGAAATGATGCTGAAATCAATATTGTTATATGTGCATTTTTCTCACATCTCTCATTAATTTTTAGAATAAATATCTGTAATTGGCAATAAAGTGAGAGAAAATGTATTCCTGTTATGGAAGCAAAATGCAACCTTTCTCAGGAAGAATTCTTCACCCCTTTGGTTATAAACATGGGGCTGGATCAGGGGACTCTGAAACAAGGATTGTATCTGAATTTTGGAAAGTATTTCTCGTATAGCATCTCTTCATATAAGACAATGTCAATAGTAGTTAACCCAGATTGTTCTGTTTTGAAAACAAGCTATTTTTGTCCTTGACTTATAGCAGTATCATTTATTTCCTGATAGCTTAACCCTGAAGGTTTCTATCAGATAAGGCAGCTCTTTATGACCCTGGTGTATGAAGCTTAACAACCGAGCTTCACAGGGTTTACAGGGTCTTCTGTCACTTGGAGAGACCTGTGAATGGTCATCTGTACAGTATTAAGGATGCCCCTTGCTCAGGGAAACACTTTATTGTAATCACTGTGGTGGGCTTAATGTAGATGACACATATGGGGCTTGTCCTGATTTAGCATTTGGAATCCAAAGGGAAGTGTTTCTGGCCTGATCCTTGTAATTCTCCATGTTCTTTCAACAGGCAGGGCACATTTCATTCCCCTTCTAGTAAGAGATCCAAAATGTAGGGGTTTGAAAGCATTTTTGACAATTACTATTGTGAAAAGCTCTTTTGTTTAATTTTTAAAGCTTGACATTGAAGTAAGGATATTAATTTAACTTTTTAAAGCCTTTTTGAAGTAAAAATCTATTTCTAGAACTCAGCTTTTGGTGTACAAGAGCCCCTCTTAATGTTTTTCAAATGGCATTCCTTTTTTAAAAATTTAATTAAATATGTATTTCCTTCCTGAAATCTGGAATGCTTCTGTTTTTGGTATTTTGGGAAAAGGGTAGAAAGTTTTTCTAAACGTATGTGTGCACACAAGTCTTTGAACGTTCTTTTTCTGCTTTGGATTTCACAAACTCTGAAAGTCATAGCTCAGAAACCACACAAGAGAGGAGACAGAAGTTCTATTTGCTTTTTCTTTCCTGGCCCTCCTGTTCATGTCCTGGCTGTCAGATTTCCCATGTTACTCCAGGTTCATTGGTGTGTCTAACTGCCTCAAAGCAAGTTGACACAATGCTCTGGAATTTGGCCCTCCCTGAGCCTTAGGCACTGTGCAGCAGGGCTGGTCTGGGCAGTGTGCTAGGGGGCGGTTGGCCTGCAGGGTCCTCTGCCTTGGTGGTGCATGCTCTCGCACACCTCCATCCTTAGATGCTGAGGCCTTCATGGGACATTGGGCTGATGGTTGCTGGGTTCTACCCAAGTCTATCCTCTCTGAGCCCAAGCCTCAAGTCCAGGACCTTACCCTCCTTCAACAATTTCATCGTGTTCTATTGACTCAGAAATCTGCTTCTATATGAAAGTTGATGTGACCTTGATGCATGGGTAGCCTCTCATCCCCCACCAGACAGGCTATCCCAGCTGCTGTGAAATAAAAAGGCTCCCAGACCAAATTAAGATGTTCAAATCACACGTTTTATTCACTCAATTCAGAACTTAACTGTGAAAAGCAGTAAGAAGATGACAGGGTAATGAATGCACTTAAGATCGGGTGCCCATGGGCAGAAGAGCCATAGTTCCTGCATTCTAGAATTCTGGGTTATGTCCTGTCCCTAGTCTGCTGCATCAGCCTTTCCTGCTGAAGGCATGATTACCATGAATAGAGTTGAGGTTTAACAAGGGGCTCAGTAAATGGAAGGTGCCTGTCACCAGCACGTCCTTGCTCTACTGGAGAGATGTCCAGCCAATAGCTATAGGTCACCATTAACTGGCTGAGTGGCTAAGTCAGGCAGAATAATAGCCCTCAAAGATGCCCATGCCGTAGTTCCTAGAACTGTGGATATGTAACTTCATATGGCAAGAGGGATTTTACACATGTGATTAAAGAGCTTGAGAAGGGGAGTTACCCTGGATTATCTGGTAGACCCAGTGTCACCACAAGGGCCCTTGTAGGAAAGTGGAAGGCAGGGGAATCAGAGTTGGAGAAGATATGATGATGGAAGCAGAGGTCAGAGAGAAGAATGTCTATTTGGAGATACTATCCTGCTGGCTTTGAAGATGGAGGAAGGGGCCACGAACCAAAATCCTTCTAGATGTTGGAAAAGCCAAGCATTATGGACTGAATTGTGTCTCCAAGCATTATGGACTGAATTGTGTCTCCACCCATGCTGAATTCATAAGTTGAAGTCCTAACCTCCCAGTACCATAGCATGTGACCATGTTTGGAGATTGGGTCTTTGCAGAGGTAATTAAGTTAAAATGAGGTCAACAGGGTGGGTCCTACTCCCATATGACTGATGTCTTCATAGGAAGAGGATGATTTGGGTCCAAACAAAGTCAAATGGGAGATGATATGAAAATGTGAGAAGATGGCCATCACAGTCCAAGGAGAGAGACCTGGAACAGATCCTCTCCTCCTCAGCCTCAGAGGAACCTCCCCTGCCGACATCTTGATTTTGGACTTCGGCCTCCAAACCTGTGAGACATAAATTTCTGTTGTTTAAGACCCCAGTCTGTGGTATTTTGTTATACAGCCTTAGCTGACTATTACACTAAGGAAACAAATCCTTCCCTAGAGCCTCTATAAGAGGATGAAGCTCTGCCAACAATTAATTTTAGCCCAGTGAGACCTCCATTAGACTTCTGACCTCCAGAACTGTAAGATAATACATTCATGTTCTTGTAAGTCACTAAGTTTGTGGTAATTTGTTATAGAAATAACAGGAAACTGATACAGTGACTATGGGCTTTCTGTGTGTTTTGGGGTGAGAGCACATGTTAGGCCTGAATGGGACCATAATGGGTATCGTCTTTGAGTGGCCTTTTAGGGATGTCAAAGCTGTTACCCTGGAGTTGGCATGATCTGGATCCTATAACTTGATCTTTCTACTTGATTCTAACTATAAATAACACTATTGTTTGCTTTATCACCTTAAAAATAATAAATTCAATTTATTCATCTATCTTTTACACATCCTATGCAGCTAACCTACTATTTCTGTGCGGCCCAGTGTATCCTCTGTGTTATGCCATAGAGCTTACTCACTTTCTATGGTTAATGCATCAGTTTACTTAACACATCAATGAACTTCACCTGCATTGCACAAGCCACTAGTTTAATATTTGTGTAAATAATATATCCTTTGAGTTTCATTCGTCTGATCTTTTTTTGTCTTGTATAATTATACTGAATATTTTAAAATAATACAGCAAACACATGTTATAGCTGCTGCGATTCCAGGGTGCTGGTATGTGAACGGTATTTCCATTTAGAAATAGAGGGCTCTGTAGGTAGTGGCATAGTTAATCTACATAATAGCATACAGGGGAATTGGGGGAATTCTATGGCATATGGAAGTTATCAATCTCCTTCTCCTTATTGTTCTTCCTGCCAATTAGTCTCTTCTTTAAGTCTCCAGCCACACGATTATGTATTGTCCGCAGCTACTTTCATGCTACGGTGGCAGAGTCACATAGTTGCAACACAGATCATCTGAACCACGAAACCTAAAATATTTCCACCTGTACAGAAAAATTTTGCTGATCCCTACTCTAGGGTCCCATAAAAGAAATATTGCTATTTCAATTTCAAATTTGAAGAAGCCAAGGTTATTTACTTTCGTAAGGTCCCAACCCACTGGAGATGGGCAGTACCAGCATTCACCTTCAGAACGCAGGCTGTTGCCAGCAAGCCATACTCCTGCATTAGGGGAACTTGTTTTAGTTTGGTCCACTTTTCCTGCCTTAGGAAAGTGATTATGACCTGTTTTATTGACCTAATCTTGTTTCTGACCTCTTTTCCAACTTGGCAAACTCACATCCAATCCATACAATCTGTATCTGGGTCTTAGCTATCTCCTGATTTATTATGACGCCAATAGACAATTCTGGTGTTCTGTCATTTAGGGTCGTTGATGACAGAGCAAAGATTGTGTTGGGTAAAGGTTTGATTTTCTGTGAAATGACACTAGTTATATATCCAGGGTGAATCGTTTCAAGAAAATGAAGTTTTTATGTTGAAAGAACTAGGTTTACAGAAGAGTTGGAAAGATAGTAAGACAGTTCCTATTATACTTGTCACCTAGCTTCCTTTCTGTCAATAGCTCCTCGAACTATGGCCTATTTATCAAAGCTAAGAAATTAACACTGGTGTAATACTATTACTTAGACTACAGACTTTATTCTGATTGTACTAGGTTTTCCACTGATGTCCTTCTTCTATAAAGATCCCACTACAGGACACTGTGATGCATTTAGTCATGATGTCTCCTTCGGCTTCTGCAATCTATGGCGGTTTCTCAGTCTTCCTGTTTTTTATGACTTTGACCTTTCTGAAGAGTACTGATCAAGTATTTCATAGAATGTCCCTGAACTTGAGTTTGGGATGCTTTCTCATGATTAGATGGGGACTTTTTTGGGAAGAATACCACTGAAATGAAGTGCCTCTTTCATGCTATCATGGCAGGAGTGTATGATGTCAATGTGACTTATTACAGGTGATGTTAACCCTCATCACTTGTTTGCACGAATAATTAAAAATGATCAATCAGCGATATTATGACATAACCATTTTGTATTCTGCATGATGCTAGGCACTTATTAGGTAAAATAATTGAGAAATAACAAAGGAAATAATTCAGAAAAAGGGGTAAGAAAGAATATTCTTTGTGAAAAGTACAAGAAAATTATCAAGACCTCAAATAAAGGAGTAGGGAAAGGATAGACAATTCACAAGGGAAATAAGTAGGCATTTAAAAAACACATGAGAAAATGTTTATCTTTATGGGTAAATAGATAATAATGAGCATATTATTATAATACTCATTATAAATATGAGACATAAGCTCAAAAATATTAATCGAAAATTCAACATAACCAGTTTTTGTTGGTTGTATGATTATGATCATTTAAAAATATGGCAATTATTTAAAAATATGTAGAGTAAAAAAGACTAGCTGAGAGAAAAAATGTTAGCAGTGATTGTTATTGGGTGATGAATTTGTGGGTTATAGCTTTTCTTCTTTTGGCTTTTCTACATTTTGGGGAAAATTTACCAATGAGCTATATTAACCAAGAGGCAATGTTGGGGTAGCAGAAAGAACTCGGAAATGAGAGTCAAACCTGGCTTGAATCAGACTCTGCTATTTAACGGCCTGGTGAACTCGGGAAAGTCCGCACCTCAGTTATCTTATATGCCAAATGAGAATAGTGAAATAATTTTGCAGGGTACTTGGGAGAAAATTAAGTTTGGATGTACCTAGTTATATTTAATATCATCTTTCTTTAAAGACATAACAGCTGCCCTTGGGATTTTTATAATTTCCTTAGAGACAAGATTAAAATACATTAATGGAGCAAAGTGCTGAGACTTCTGGAACCTCACTGTAGCTATTATAGGAATTCAGAGGAGGTGGAAAAAAAGGTGGGAGAATGCCAGCGAAAGTTCTAAGGGACAGGTGGGACTTCAGCATTTAATCAACAACTAATGAGTTGAATGCAACAGCATTTTAATTATTTTGGATGCACGTTCATTAAAATATTTATTAAGTGCTCACCACATGCCTGGCATTATTCTAGGAAGTGGTGATAGAGGGAAGAATTGAATAGATATAAGTCTCTGCTTTCGTGGAGCTCATATTCCAGTGGAGGGAGACAGATAATCAACAAACAAACAGGCAAAGTACATGTTAATGGGGTTGACAGATAGGACATGTCTGGGGAGGTTCTTTTTTGACCATGTTGGAAGGGTTTGGATTTTATCCTATAGGTGAGGGAGGTTACAGAGTTATTTTAAGCAGGGGTATGCAAAATATTCCTCGCATTGGAGATTGGATGGATGATGACTTCCTTAACTGAAGCCTGGAAGAGAGTGTTTGGGAAGGTCAAGAGGAGAAGGGAACAGTGAAGGGAGGGAAGGCACCGGGTGAGGTCGTGCAGAGGTTGAGGGTTCACAGGACCTCTGGGTGGAGTGGCAGTGCAGCTGGATGGTGGGGCTAAGCTGAGGGTAAGCCAGGGGCCATGTCTAGACTGGAGTGCACCTAAAGACTGTAACTGTATCTGCCTTCCTAGGAGAGTTGGCTCCGCCCCCCACCCCCATATCTTGATGAGATTAAAACAAAATCTTGAAAAATTAAAATGAATGACACCCCCTTTTGCTCTTCTGTAATGTAGAGCCTGTGGCTTCTCTTATGAGGAAGTTAGATATACATGACAATATTTGTTCTCCACCAGCTCATGCTGATTATTTCTCAGCTAGGTTTTCTACTTACGGGTTTTAAAAGTACCATCACACAAAAGTATTTTTCTAGCTAAGGAAATTCAAGTAGAAACATAGACTCATAGAAGCCAGGGTCATCCCTTTCTCAAGAACTAACGTTGGGCCATTTTCTTCAAGTGTAAATCCCCAAGGCCTGCCCATTGGAACACAGGCAGGACCTTACTCCATGGGGCTCATTCCCTGCCACTCCACGTCTGCTTTGGCTTTCTTACCTGAAGTGTCTGCTAATGACACTTACGCTTTTTTGTCTCGGGACCCTGTGACTCCAGAAAGCTCGTCAGCCTTCTCCCGACAAATTTTGACCTAAGTATCCATCAACTTTTTCCTGGATTTTCCTTCTTGAAGGATGTCTCTTGGCTGCCCTGGTCCTTGAAGGGTGTTATAACCCTCTCTCTTTTAAGCTCTCTGGCTTCCTACTGTGTGTGTGTGTGTGTGTGGTTCAGGGGCTCCTTCTCCAGAGGCTGCTGGCAGGTGTGAACTGGGGCAGCCTGGCTGGGAGGAGGGCAGTGTCCTGGCCACGGGGTCAGAGTTGCTCTAACTTAGCAAATTTCAGCTGACTTGTCAGATGCTAATGTTTTTGCTTCCCTTAGTGTTTCAATTGGAATAAATCACCTTTGAAAATATTTCCATTTTTTTCGTGATGGCGTTGAATGACACACATTTTTCCTTAATATTTTTTATAACATTAAGCTTACCATGGCTCTTTCTGCTTTATTTTTAAAATCAGTACAATTATGTCTATTTTTATCTAGCTTCTCTCAGTCTCCATACTTAACTTCATTAAAATGGAATCCTGCCTAGACAGATTGAGAAATAGGCTTTTTGAGTTTCTGGAGACTCAGAATTTGTTAATGGAATCATGGAAACAATGGTGGGAAAGTGTGAATAGTTGGCTCATAGATTGCTCCAAGTTTTTTCAGTGGGTGTCCCCGGTAACTCTCCTCCCCCAAACCATGCAACTTACAGGGGAGTCTCCAATACTGAGCTTTTAATTAATATTTTAAAACATTTCTTGGAAATGGGACAAATGACCAGTTCTTTCTATAATACACTGAGTTCTATAATTACAAGAAACTATTATTAACTACCAATTCTATGCACTTTGCTCTCACTCTCAACATCCTTTTAATGTAGAAAGGGGGGATAATCACAAAACAGTGGAATTTCAAGCCCGTTGCATTCATGTGCCTGCTTTCTGAGTGGTTGGCGGCTACCTGCTCCTGAGAGGCTGTTTCAGAGGGGAACTGGACTTCTTTCCCTTTTAAGTAAGAGCTGCAGCATGACTGTAGCATCAGTCACAGTCTCCAGCCCAGCCTACCCCTTTATGAGTGTGCTTCCTTAAAGACCTCTGGTCACAGGTTGAACATGTAAGGCATGTTTTCTGAAGAAATGCTGGCGATTTCCTGGGACAGCTGATTACTCTCCCCTAGCCGCAAACACAGTGCATCTCAGATTGTCTGTCTGGATAACCTTCCCTCTTCAGTGTTTACTTAAAGTGGAAGTGATGTTACCCAGACCCTGGGTATGAATGAGATCATGGCGTGAGGTTTCGTTCTGATGTCATTTTCTCTCCATCATGTAGTGACATCGGGATCTGAACGCAGAGGGATGGCTTTGATGACATTTCAAAGTCCCTTTCTAACCTTCCACAATTGTTGGGAAATCACTGGGGAAATGAAGATGGCAAGTAAGGAGTGGGTCAACGTGTGCAGTTATTCCCAGCCATGGAAAGAGACCATGAGACTATTCTTAGTGTGCTCTGAAAAGACTTCTCTCCTGTTGCTTTTATTTTTTTTTAAATAGAGTTTATTTTTTAAAGAAGTTTTAATGCACACAGCAAAACTGAGCAGAATGTAGAGAGTTTCCCCATATATGTCCTCCCCACTCACATGCACAGCCTCCCTTGTTATCAGCATCCCCCACAAGGTGGTACATTTGTTACAACTGATGAACCTACATGGACACATCATGATCCCCCAAAGTCTGCAGCTTACCTTTGGGTTCACTGTTGGTGGTGTAAATTCTGTGGGTTCCGACAAGCGAGTAATGCCATGTGTCCACCCTTGGAGTGTCATACAGAGTAGCTTCGCTGTGTGGTGTTTTCAGAAAAATGTATTTGGCCTATGTGTAGATTGATGTCTTCAAGGTCCTACCTGAGAAGAAGAATGGTTGAATTCTGTTTTTTCTGCTAAGATCTTAGGCTGGGAGGTGTTTGTCACAAATGTTCCATGAGCTGTTAGCAGATGTCCTCTGACAAAAGGGTCCCATGGCCACAGATTCGGGAATGTGCTGGAGTCACCACCTTGCTGTTCTGACACTCACGTTGCTGTTCTGATTCTGACATGCAAACGTATGTTGTATGAATTGACTGAATTGTCTAACTGAAGTTACATTTCACTTCTGAGAAATTGACAGAAACACCATGAACATCTAACAATCTGCCCTAGTATCTGTTTTTAAATGAGCGTTCCCTTAAGGATTTCACCTGTTGGTTTTTTGTTCATTTAACAAATATCTGTTTTGTACTTTCTCTGTGCCAACACTGGGGGAGACACTGCACCGCGATAAAAGGCAGTGTGGCAGAGGTGGCTAGTCACTGACACCCTCCTTCCCTCATCCGTTTGAGTGCATAGCAACCCAGGGCAAAGACTGTTTGTGGTAGAGGTGGCACGTGACTAAGTTCTGGCTAATGGGATGTGACCTGAAGGTTCTGTGTGCAGGGCTGTTATTTGGCCTGTATGCACAGGCCTAGGTATACACGCGTCAATAGCTGGCAAACGGAAGCCATGTATTTTGAACGGCAGAACAACAGGGCAGAAAGGGTCCAGGATCTGGGTGCTGTGGAGTGCGTCTGATTGCCATTATGTGAAAGACACGAACCTGTGTCAGCTTAAGTCACTGTTACTGTGGCCTTTGTTATGGCAGCCAAGCCAGTAACCTAACTGACCCAGAAAGAATTTCCTGTGATCAGGCGTTGTCCTAAGATTGGGCAGATGGGAGATTTAGGGGCTCTGTAGGCCAAATGGTATAAAATGACCATCTCAGTTTATATAAAAGGCCTGGATATAGTGAGGGACGACTCAGTGACTTCTTAAACTTCTCATTCTCACATGTGAAAGGATGAACAGATTCAAAGAACTGAAGCTCCTTTAAGTGATAGTGGAAAGAAGGCACAGATTCTTCTCATGATTTTAACCAACACACCTGGAGAAAAAAGGCCGGCTCTCTGTACTGCAGCTCGGTTTTCCCAGTTAGCCTTGGGCGCACAGACACTCGGCATGGATCCAAAGGATTCAAAACAGTCAGCATCTATTTTCCTAGCCCTTCCTCTCTATCTTGGTAAAATAAATCTGGCATTGTAAACTTTCATTTACCAACATTCGGCCTCTATCCACTTGGTGGACATAGGTAAACACACAATGATATGTTTAGATGTGGACTAGCATAAAGTAGCCTTTTCTTCCTAAATAAGGGACAGAAAAAACCTCAATTCATTACTAAGTGTGACATTTTAGATCTGAGTAGATAAAAACGACCATGTGAAAATGTGCTAAGCCTCCGCATATTTAACAAGATGTCACTTTGTGAGAGAATTTTCATAATTAATGAACCAGTTCAATTTGCTCTGCCATTTGACTTTGATTAATATGTGGTGGAGTATTCCCACTGGGACTCTATCCAGTTGTTTTGGAAAGCTCTTATGTCTATATCCTGTGTCTGTGTGTGGATCAAAGTGCTGGCATCCGATACCTGCCTCATTAAGTTAGGGAAGAGTCATGCAAACTCAATGACAGTCCCTATGGTCCCACAGCCATTCCAGGACCCAGATGGATAATCGGACCCAACAAACATAAAATCCAAACCAACACCATTTGGAGAAGGAGCATGTATATAATTAAAACTTCTTTTTCCTAATTCTGCCATGGATTTAGCAGACTGAATGAACTGACTTTAGCATCGTCCTTAAACCACCTGATTAAAGTTTGTTTTATTGCAAATGGTTTATGGGGAAAACTTATTTGTATGACAAGTTGTATCAGTGTCCATTCAGTGCATTTTCCTGTTTAGAAGCCACTTTGGGTATTTTGAAGAGGGAGAGTACTACACGAAATTTATAGGACATCGTTTAAGGAGGATGAAAGTGGAAAAATAGGGAGGTGAGGTTGCCCATAGATTAGGAAGCCTGCAAGGAAGCCACTATCCTCCTGGGATTGAAGAAGCAAGGGGAACATGCTAGATTCTTACCTTAGGTTTGCTAAGCTGCTAACGCTGTTGCTGCTAAGGCTGAGCTCACTAAGCAGAGACCCAGATGCCACATGTGCCAGCCTTTGCTGCTGGTGCCTCCATTGCCAGAGGTAAGAATAGAAAGAAATACAGCATCTCCCTTACCCTTCCTTCCAATTTGCAATTTCCATTGGTGGGGCCTGAGGCTGTTTGCAAGGGAATCTGGGAAATGTAGTTTCTAGACTGTGCCCCAGGGTCAGAGAGGAGGGTAAAGGAGAGAGTGTGAAGCTGAGAAACAAGAGACTCTCGTCAGCATCCAGATGTTTCCAAGTGCATACACAGATTTAAAGTATACGCACAGCACTTGATTAACTTAATGAATGAGCCAAGTTGTTATGACTAGCCAAGATACCACCCCTTTAAATCCATTTCTGTAAAATCATATGAAATTATAATTTAGCATATACATACAATTCTGAAGTTGTATGGATGCTCGTGGGTATTATATTTAAAATATTCATTTTTATATTTATTCAGACTAGTTATACAGCTGGCTTTATTGGTAAGAAACAAGACCAAAACTGTACACATATGTCTTGACCATGCCAACCCTGGCATTATACAAATAACCAAAAAGGATAAAATTTAAACAGAAAAGGTTATGAAGAAATGAGATGTAGCAGCTTAAACCTCATACATCTCGCACATCAGATAAGAACCCAAGTGGCCCCTTTTCTGGGCAGATAGAATCCCAAAGGCAACTTGAGTCCAGCAACACCTTGGAGAGATGTGAGATGCTAAAAGGACCTGTCACCTCACAGTGGGCTTCTGGTGGTCAAAGCAGGTCAAGGAAGTTTGAGGGAACCAACATAAGCCTTTGCCCACTTTGTGGCTCACCAGTGTTGTATAGAAAAGCCATTAATATAAAGAAAAAAGCCTGCTGGTCTTAGTGGCATGGTATAAACAGGACTGGATAATTTTCTTTTATGAATAAATTCCCATCTCTTCAGTGTGGGTCTGAGAAGTGTGTCTGGAGGGCATTTTCCTCCTTGGTTGGAGGTGACTTAACTGACTGGCAAGTACAGTCATTATAAACCCAATCACACAGCTGAAAGACCCAGGCAGCTGCTTACTCCTAAGCAGCATGAGACAAGGGGGAGCAGTTGAGACCTCACCAAGAGGTCAGGAAACTGCAAATGAGTAATCTACTTGTGGAAAAGGCCCCTTTGATCTTCATACCAGACAGCAATTTCAGCAGAAGCAGAGTCAATCTGGTATTTTTTTTATTCTAGTGGGATGGGCATTACCGACTTGCATGTGTAGGGATTGGGAAGAGGAAATAAAGATGATTTTTAGCATACCTGTATCTTAAGATGTGCAATGAAAAGTCTCATGTTTTTTAAAAATGAAGTGGTCTGAATATTTAATTAAGGCAAATCATTTGTTATTTCATGTTTTTAATCACGTGGCAAATTTTAGCTCATGTAAGATCTGATTCTTGCTGCACAACTTGGGTATGGTAATGGCTGTTTTCTTTTTGATCCTTGGGGTGGATTGCAAAGATTCAGTCTTTTAAAAAATTTCTGTGCCGTTCTTACCATCTGATTTTACTGGAAGCATCCACTGTCAGCCTCCAGGGAGAGAACAGATCTGTACATGTGCCTTTGGAAATGCTTCTGGTTTGTTTTAATGCCAGTTTGAAATACCAGACAGGCTGTTTATATAGAGAGGTCCAAGGAAGAAAGTGGGTCTGGATGAAGGGCATTTGCTCATGTTCTTTGTCCTGGTTAGAAGACAAGCATCTATCTCATCACAAGCCATTTTGACTTGGTCAGGATCTGCGATAATCCTTTGGAAAAGGTTAACAGAAGCTGCAAGAAGACCTGTCTGTAATTCTTCTTCGTTAAGCACCTAGCTCAATTTATTGGTTTCAGAATCATGATCTTTTCTTGAACTAAATGTTTACAGTCCCTCTAAATGGACAGGATGTGGGGCAAAGTTTATAATGACCACTGTTCTTTTGATCTTCAGCATATACCAACAGGCTATCAATAAATAAATACCGAGTGAATGAACAAAATGAATTCTCTGCTTAGGGCCACAGATTTCCTGGTAGCAATGCTCTTCTTCTAGCATCTACAGGAAATGTCCTCCTCACTCGGGTGTGTGTCTGCCGGGCTTGCCAGTCCTAAGGCAGCTGCCAGAGGGGTCGTGTTCAGAAGCACATGCCATGTGACGGGTCAGGCAGATCAAAGCAGGGATTTCAGGGCTTCTTACAAGGGGAAATGGTTAGTAATTAATGAGAGGATGTGGATTGGTCATGTTGACTGAAAGAGCCCAGAACCTTGGCCAAATGCTTCCAGAAGCTGGCAGGATAAAAAGAGTGGCTGGGCTGGGTTTTGTGCAGGTGAAGCTTGCAGGTGTTAATGCCACTGGGTGAGGGGAGCAGAGTAAGAGGTTGACTCTCCCCCGGGCCACTGGCTCACTGATGGTAAGAGCCTCTTCGGGTCTGCCTATAGTTTTCTTTTGCTTTTAAATGGAGCTTTTAGGGGCCCTTGGGGACATACAAAAACTTGACAGTTTAATTTTGAGAGTTGAGCTGTGGTTTCTCATTAGCCACTTCTGGCTTCTCATTGCTTCGTGTCACTGTTTTGTTTCCAGATTTAGGATCAAAGAAACCTTTCCCTTGCACTTGCTCATTCCCCCCACCCTGGTGTTTGGTCTAATGCACTGATGAAACCCAATAAATCCCACAGGAATGTGTGAGTCTGCTGGCTTCTCCACCATGGCTCTAGCCACCATATACTTTTTTGGTAGCCTGGTGGTAGGGAATAGAATGTGGGAGAGAAAGTGACACAGGTAATGGATGTTGGGAAAGAGCATGTGAGAGGTGAGTCCCATCTCAGCAAGAGACTGGTGAGTGTGCCTTGTTAAGTCTCAGCTCGCAAGGTTGGGAGCTTTATAATATCTGGATTAAGTTGTGTGTGGGTGTTCTTGGGAGCTGACACACAAATCATGGAATCTACAGAGAAATTTTCCCCTGATTGACTGGAAGACTTGTGAGCTTATACGTTGCCTCATTGAGTTTTTAAGCCATTTTCCCAAGGGGGTGATGATGTTTGATCCCTTTTGCAATCTTTATTAATACTTTAGGACATGATGTCCCTGCAAGGAGTAGATTCTATTGGTCCTAACCCAGTGACAGTGCAGTTTCTTAACTTCTGAATGATTTTTTCTCTTGTTCTTTGCCTTCCTTCAGTCCTCTTCCAGCCCCTGCCCATCTCCTCCAAATAGGCCAAAGCTGCGGACACCACGACAAGTTGGGGAGGCTTGGAGGGCAGTGCCAGGCTTCACTGGTTCATCTGCCGTGGTTTAGGGTGGAGTTCCAACCTTGGAGAAGACTTCAACTTTATGGGTAATCTTGTATATACAGAATGATTTGAAGTAAATATGACAGATGGTTAAATAATAAGAAATTATGGACCTTGGGGACATGGATGTGTGTACATGTCTCTGCACTCATCTATAATTTCAAAACAAAAAATGTCAGCTGAGTGACTGGAAGACTGAATGTGGAGAGCAGTGGGCAATGACAGACAGATGTGTGCTGGTTGGCTTCAGTCTTTACTACTAAGAAACCTCCACGTCTCCTGTGTGTCGGTCATCATTTACCACCTAGTACCTCAAAGTAGCACCCCAAAACTCAGTGGCCGAAACTATGATTAACTGGGATTGCCCGTGTGTCTGCGGCTGTGGCTGGGGGCTGGGACAGTCCTGCTCTCATATCTCTCAGCCTCCCCAGAGGTTGGAAGGTTGACTGGGAGGTAAGCAGAGGCATATTCTTCTCCAGGCAATGGCAGAGATGCAAGAGGAAAATGGACATGAGCAAGGATGCTTAGGCTCGGATTGGGGAGCAGCACATTTTCCTTCCATCCACATCCATCGCCAAGGCAAGGCCCCTGGCTGGGCTCAAAGGGCAACAAAGTACAGTCCTGTCATGACAAGGTTGGGCAAGAGCATGGATGCAGACAGGGGTTAAGCTTTGGCCAGAAAGAGAGAGAGAGACTACATCCTACATATAAAATCATGTCTCTACAATTGTCATATGTGATGTGATATAATATAGAATATATATGATTCCATCTGTATGATTCTGTATCACATATATGAGTGTGTGTGTGTGTGTGTGTGTGTGTGTGTGTGTGTGTGTGTGTATGATTCCAGTGACAATGTCCATATCTGGCTTTCCCAGGGCTTTCTTTGGCTCTGTCCCTTGTGCTATGGTTGAGGTGTTACAGCTGTCCTGTTAGACGATTTCCTTTGGAAAAGAAACAACTTGCTTGACTCTTCATCTGTAATTTTGGTTTTGATGCACTGGCTGCTGGCGCATCCGGCCAGTGTCCTGGGTCAGGAGCCTCAGTGGTTACAGTGTGATCCTCCGGGACTGGGCTGGAGGAGGCAGCTTACCTTCAAGTTGAGAGGTGAGAGTCTGTCATTAAAACTCTTAGAAGTAAGGACAGTTTGGTTCAAGATCGGACATGGTGCTACATCTGGCCAGCCATCTCCGTCCCCACGTCTTCCTTGAGGCTCCCCTGCAGTGATGGGGCTGTCTGCCTCTCTCTTTCCCCAGACCTCCACCTGGTAGTGTGCAACGGAGAGGCCACTGGAAGCACCAAGAAAACAGCATGGGGCACCCAACATGGTCTGTCTTTCTCTGTGTCAACGGGGCCATACCCTGTTAATGTAAGCAAATACCACACTTCACAGTAGTTTGTAGGCTCTCAGTAAATGTTACAGAATGAAGAGGCAGTTTTCTAAGCACTGGGAAAAGTTTCTAGTTGAGGAGAGAGAAGTGGGGCCCAGTGATGGCCATGGGACCTGCCCATGTAGCAAGTGAAGGGGCTTTTACAGATGGGGTGAGGAGGGAGCCATGGGCAGCTTCTCCGAGGAGATGACGTTCCAACTGAATTCTGCATGACAGGTAGGAATCAGCCATGCACAGACCTGGGGGAAGAGATTTCCAGGGGGGAGACCAGCAGGTATAAACATCCCAAGGGGGTGGCAATCTATCCTAAAAACTCCAACGTCCAGAGGCAACCTTCTTTCATGCATGCGTGCCTTCTGTGTTTCGGAGGGAAGTATTCTTTCAAAATTCTTTCAGAGCCTGTGAGTACACTAGGAGAGCCTAATTTCACCAAGATTGGTTATTTATTTATTTTTAAAAAATAGACTCTACATTTTAGAGCAGTCCTGGTACATAGCAAAATTGAGCAGATGGGACAGAGATTTCCCAAATTCACAGCCTCTCCCATGATCAGTCTCTACCAGACTGGCACATTTGTCACAGTTGATGCACCTACCCTGACACGTCATTATCACGCAGAGTCCATGGTTTACGTTAGGGTTCACTCTTGGTGTGCATTCTGTGGGTTTGGACAAATGTATAGTGACATGTATCTATCATCACAGGGAATACAGAGTAGCTTCCTGACCTAAAAATCCCCATGGGTTATTTTCAAGTACAATGAGACCTCACAAATATCACTTACATAGCAAAAGAAGAACTAAGGAAAGTGGCCAGTGCAGCTTATTATTTTCCCCCTTTCTTGAAGATCGTAAAGGTCTTTGACGCGTGGAAGGCAGGCTTTTATTAACTAGGCATTCATGTCATAAACATAATTCCCAGACAAGGAGGAAAGTCCCAGAATTCTGAGTCACTGATGTTTGAATAGATGTTTTGTAAGACCAAGCATTTGCTTTTACAAATAAAGCATTGATGAACTAAACAGTTGCTTGAAATGAACTGGGAAAGTTTCATAATGTGCACTTGGCCTTCAGAAGACAGTGCTGGGATTTATAACAATTTCCCCCTCTTTAGTCTGTATTTGCATTACAAGAATATCGCTCTCTTTGGCCACCCATCTTGGTCAATGCCCACTGTGAAGGAGACCCAGTCTGCAAATAACAAAACAATGAAACACAATTTCATGTGGAAAAACAAGATATTCACCTAAGTTTTGCTAAATATCTACTCTTGGTTTGTGGGATATCGGGCTGCAGTGGTGTCTTCTTTCCTGATGGGAATTATAAGAAAACAAGGGAGAATTCTGTTTATGAAATACAACTTCGTCAGGGGGTACAATCAGTATGTCTTATTTCGTATTCCGGGCTGCTGGTAACACAGCTGGGATGTTTTAACACATTTGTGTACTTCAGTAATAGGAAGGTGTGGAAATAGAATTGGAGAGAGTTCAGAGAGGGGCAGAGAATCAGATATTTGAGGCGGCAGGCTCTGATTCATATTTGTAAGAGCTAAATATCTCATGAGGACTTTGCCTTACCAACAGCACATGATGGGAAACACTAGCTATCTGCACATGCTTGAAGGGAATGTGATTTTAAAAAGAGACCCATTTACCTTGATTAAAGAGCTGAGGTTGGGTTGGGGATTCAATGTGAAGAAGTTGGGGACAGAGGAGAGCCTCCTAGTGGAAATAAGGTCATAGAATTTTAAATGAAAATACCTAGGTCATGGGTTTACATCCTCTTTCCCCACTTCTATTTCCTAAACTTTCCATTTTCTTAACCATTCTGAACAGGTTATTCCTTGACTCAAACTGTCCATTTAGATAATGATACCCACTCCGAGGGACCTGCCTCGTGGAGAGGAAGGGGGCCAACTGCAGGTCCCAGGGGGCTGTGGAGGGGAGGAACCATGACCTGAACCCAGCTTCCCAGGCGACGAGGACTCACCTGATCCTTTTCTGTTGTTTGATGGGGTTGAATTGTTCTCCAACCTTGAATCCGTAGGTCCTGGAGTAGGTCTTAAAGCTCATCTGCTCTCTTACTTGCTGTAGGATCTCTCTGTAATCACCACGCTGACTGACAGTCACCAGGCTCTCGTCTGACCACTTCTGGTGATGGTAAGTCAATTCTTTGTGGGTCTGCTCACTTACTGGTCTCTGCTCTCGGTCAGTCAGTAAAGACAGTCATGGCAGCACAATGCAATTGCCTGGTGAATTTTTAAAAATCCTTACTGCCTGGGGCCCACCCTCAGTGGCTGTGATGGAATTGTTCTGGGCAAGGTGCTGGCATCAGATTATTTAAAAATTTTCACATGATGCCAGTAGGTAACTGAGGTTGAGAGTGCTGGCTCTGCTGTTAGAAGATGCTTTCTGGTACGGACGGAGCCAGCCCTCCCAGAGCCCCCACCCTCCTGGGCTAAGCCTGTCCTCTGGAGCTAAGTGCATTTCCTCTTACATGACAGCCCTTCAGACATGTGAAGTCGGTGACTTGCCCCTAGGTTGATATCACTTCCCTAAGGCCTTTTCTTCTCTAGGTGAAGTCACTCATTATCTCAAAAGCTACTCTGTGATGTGCTTTTATCTCCCTCACTATCCCGATCGTAAGCTGTGTTGTCAGAATGCCTCTCCAGTGTCTTTGCTTCATTGTGAGCTTGCTGTCAACGGAATCCCCTCAGTTTTCTCCCACACAAAGCTTATGCTTAGTGGGGGAGGCAAGCATGCCGCAACCAAGACCTCCCTGTAATTATGAAATGGATTTTTTAAAGTCTAAATGCAGAATTTTATTTATCATTACTAAATTTAATCTTGTTGGGTTTACCTATTTAATTCTGTCCTGCACAAGTCCTGGTAAGTATTGCCTATTTGGTAAGGCAGCTTTATATTTTTATCCACTCTATAAATAGCAGTAACAATAACAGACTCTATCGACTCTGAGCACTTTATTGACTGTAAACATTTATTGACTGGAAGCACCACCAGATGGGATTGAAAGACACAGAAATAGAGCCCCAAATGTCTATGGACAGGAAATAGGCTGAGAAGGCTACAGAATCACCGACTTAGTGTCTTTGTAGAAAAAGAAGCATGCTCAGGGGCAGAAACAAGAGCCCGGAGAGTGCAACCGAGGGTGACTGGAGAGTACCGAGTGCAGGAAGGACCTGACGCCATCTACGCAGCCGGAGTGCGGCACTGCCGGTCCCCGGGGAAGTGACGGTTCAGGCTCGGTAGGGCTGCCCTCGCTTACACCAGGTCAGCAGAGATGAGCTGTCCCGCCTGAGCCCTGCTCCAAGCCAGATTCATGGGCACCGCAAATTGTTGTTTAAGCCGCTAAGTTTGGAGGGATTTGTTTCACAGCAGTAAGAACAGCATCAGTGCTAGTGGCTTTTCATATCTTGTCTTATTTAACGTGTCTCCTAACAATGCTGTCACATAGGTAGTATTTTCTCCTCTTGGGAGATTAGAAAACTGAGGTTCACTGAGTTTAGTAACATGCCCAAGGTCACACAGCAGTAACTAGCAATATACTGAGATTGAAACTGCGCAATACACCATTCTTTTTAACCTCTAAAGCACTGGGTAGGACAGGGCTCAGGGCAAGAAAGCCATACAGCCATTTCACAGATATCTGTAGAGAACTTTATGTGGAGAGAAAAATAAATAAAGGCTTTGTAGGCTGCCAAAAGGTGATAGGTTAAAGGAGAAGACAGAGAAGAAAACAAGTAAGTACAGTGCAGTAGGTGCGTGGGAGCCAAAGTGGAGAGATACACTGTTTCCAGTTCTTTCTCTGCAGATTTTCTACCTGCATAGATACACAGATTGTACTTCTGTACATGTTTAAATAAGAAAGTGGCCGTGCTTTATAAATATCCTATGACTTGCCTTTTTCACATCTTTCTCTATCATGCGTAGGGTCTATTATATTATGTTGATGACCATAATTTATTCAACTGCTCCTCTGTTAGATATTTCTATCTTTTTACTATTGCATGCACTACTGCAGCCGATATCTTTATCTACAACACATATGCGAGTATTTCTTTAGGAATTGTTGGATCAAAGGTTATGACTGTGATTTTTTAAAATTATTACCAGAAAACCTTTTAAAATTTATACTGTAACCAAGAATGCATGCAAGGGCCAATTTTCCCCTCTACCTCCATCCTTGAGAACACTGCTCTTACCATGCTGTTAAGTTTTTGCCATCCTGAGGGAAGAATAAAGTGTTTTCCTTGTTTTAATTTGCAATTTCCTGTGTATCAGATCATTTCATTTGCTTTTGGACATTTTTACATTTATTTCTGAGAATTACTGGTTTATGTACTTTCCTGCTCTTTAAAAAAAATATTTTTCTTATGGATTTGCATGAGTTCTTTAAATATTCTAGATGTTACTCTCATTAATTGTTGAAAAGACTTTTTTCATGAGAAAAAATCTTTCAATTTGTGTTTTCTCGGCTTCTGATTTTGTCCTGGTTAGGAATGCCTCACTCAAAGTCTATAGATTCCTTGTGTTCTCTCCTAATGTTTGTATTTTTTCCCTCTTTTGTTTAGCTCCTCAATCCATGTGGAATTTGTGAATTTGCTATGAGAAAGGAGGTCTAACTTAATTTTTCTTAATAAATATCTAATTCTCTCAATGCTATTATTTAATAATCCATTCTTTTCCCACTGGATTGAAAATTTAGAAAAATAAAATATATCTGGGACTGTTTCTGAACTGTTTTATTTTATTGATTTATTTTTCTATTCCTATACCTAACAGCATATTCTTTTCATTAATGCAAATTTGAAGTATGTGTTGATATTTGAGTTCCCTTTAATCTTTTCAAAACATTTGACTGTTCTTATTTATTTTCTCTTCCTGATGAACTTTGAAATCAACTTCGCAGTTGCATAAAATTATGTTGGATGTTGACTCAAATTGTATTGAATTGAATTTATAGATTAATTTGGGGAGAACTGACATCTTTACAGTTTTTTTTATCTTGCCACCCAGAATGACTGCATTTACATTATTAAAAGAAATAATGCCATTACATCTTATAATACAGATTTTAAATCCTCACAGCACATATTAATGCCTGGGTCTCAACTCTATACCCTCTGATTTAATTAGTCTTATTGTGATTCTGACATGTACCCAAGGGACCAAACAATTCTTGGATAGCTTAAAACAAAATTTAGTTCCATGCATTTTTCATGAGGTCATTTCTAGGTCTCTTATGTATCGGTTTGTTATTATTATTAACAATATCTCTAAAAGTCTATTAAAGTCCAAGTTTGACTCCTACACTATACCTTATACCAACATGAATACAGATAAAGAACTAAACATAAAAAACTAGACTATAAAAGTATTAGAAGAAAATATAAGATGTATTCAATTTGCTAATGCTTATGTGTTAGAAAGCTATTGCTTTTATATTGGATATTATTTTTAACAGTATTTCTGTCATTTCTCTTGGGATAACAATTTGCTTACAATGTAGGGAAATTTTCATTTTTTGGTCCACAGTTTAAAGCTCTTATTTTACTTTTCTCACTTTTTAAATAAGACCTATAAGATAGAACAAGAATGGATGGTAGCGGTGATGGCTGTCTTGTCCTCAACCTTAATAGAAACTTTCTGATCTTTCATTATTCAGTATGATATTTTCTGTGAGTTTTTCTCTCGATTGCATGGTTTTACATCCTTTCTTAGTGTAATAATTTTTTTTTTTAATCTGGAGAGGGTGCAGAATTTTATCAAGTGAATTTTTGGCATACATTGAGATGAACATAATGTTTTGTTCTTAAATCTGTTGTAGTTGACTACATCATAAATTTCCTAATATTGAAATTTCTAGGTAAATTACACATGTCTATAATTAATAAATAATATATTACTGATTTCAATTTGCTAATATATTTTTTTAGTATTTAAATGTGTGTTAATATATTGTAGGTAACTTTGACCAATGGCTTCATTTTATTTATTTATTTCTTGTGCTAACCTTGTCTGATTTTGGAATCAAAGTGATGGCAGCTATACAGAATGAGTCTAGAATCTATTTTGTGTACTTTCAGAAGGATATGTAATTTAAGTTTTTATCACTTGTTTCAAGGAATAGAAATTCCTGTAAAAGTATTTGGTCCTGCTGCCTTTGTTTTTTAAAAAGATTCCAGCTTTGACTACCTTCAATTTTTATAAGGGTACTTATTAATCTAGTCACCTATTCAGTTTCTACCTCTTCTTGGATCAATTCTGATTACTTCTTGTTTTTATGGAAAATCACACACTTGTTGAAGTCATCAAATTTTTTTCTATAGTGTTTCTTTTATTTAATAAAATCTCTGGAGTTATCTCTCTTTTATTAAGTTTAATTAATACTTGGAATACAAATCAGGTATACTTTCATATCCAATTATAATATATAATTAATAAATAATAATATATATTAACATAATACAACTTATGATGATTAATTTGGAGTTAATTTATTTTCTTTCACATCCTAAACAAAACTAGAATTTTAGTATGTTTTCATGCCATCCTCTCCAATCCCCAATCCTGCCACCTTCCATGTTGAGATCTGGGATTTTAGTTGCAGATTATTGTTAAAAATTTCAAAATATATTGCTGAACTATGTTTTATTGTTTTTTTTGTTTATTGTTGTTTTTGGGTACCATATCTTCCACTTTTTAAATTAATTTTTCTTTTTTGCTCTCATTAAGAAGGCCTGTGTGTGAATCTTTGAATGTTTGTGAAAATGACTTTGTTTTTCATTTCCAGTGCTAATTTGGATAAGAATAAGATGCTAGAGTCAAAGTAATTCCCTCTCAAGATGTATACAGTATTACTCTATTGTTTTTTAGCATCGGGTTTAGTCAAGGAGAAATTTGATGTTGCTCAGATACTCATTCATTTTAGGCAGTCTGTTTTATTCTGTTGTGAAACATTTAGGATTTTCTCCTTATCCTTCAATGTCTGAATTTCACAACTCTGTGTCACAGGGAGGGTAGATCTTTTGGCAAGTGAATATTTTAAATTCATATGTTTCTTCAGCCCTGGGAAAATTTCTTTTTGTTTCTAGATTGTTCTTCTCCATTTCTAGAATTTTCTCTGCTCCCTATTTCTAGAATAATCATTAGATAGATATTGGCACTTTATATCTTTTTTAAAAATGTATGTTCTCTTTTCCCTTTTGGGGACATATTCTTAAGTAATCTCTTGGCTTGCTTTTCCAGGTCCACAAGTTACTATTTAAATGTGAATTTTCCCCATTCATTTGTCCAGTGAGTGTTCTTTCTGGATCTATTTTTTAAATTTATAAGATTTATCAATTTTCTTTTTTGTGTAATAGCTGGTTCTAAATTTATGGGTATGATAGCTGCTCTTGTATTTCCAAAACATGAAATTTATGTTCATCCTTTTCTATTTGCTCTGTGAACTCGTTTCCTACGGTATGAGCTCGTCTTGGTGGTGACCTTGTTACACTTCATTAAATCATTGATTCTTTGTTGTCTGCTCATCTTTGTTTTGTCCTTCTCTGTAGATGCCAGCTCTGATCACAGGTGCTTATCTCTGGTGGGCTTGGGATCCTGGTTCTTCCCATCTTGGGGCACTGTCATCTTCCAGGGGCTCCTTATAGATCTTCATTGGATCCTTTGCTTTTAGAGAGGAAAGAATGAGGACGGTGCCCAGGACATGTCATGGCCAAATCTGGAAGGGATACACTTTATAGCCGTCCATTGCCTTGACACTAGTTAAACGATCGCAACCTGATTTCAAAGGAAGCTGGCAGGTAGTCTTCCTGTGTGCTCAGCAGGAGGAAGATAGGCTTGATGAGCGACTCTGGTCTTAAATACTTTTCCTTGTTCTCTAAGGTGACCAACAGTGGCTGATTATCTGACAGGTGTGAACCATTTTGCAATATTTTCTTGGGAGCTTTGGAAGTTGCTGATATCAAAGTGGTGATAATCTACCCTTTTAAAAGTATCCTCTTAAGTTATGCACTGTCAGGGGGAAAGAGTACATAGAATTTTGCTCAGGAGAAAAGGTGGCAAAGTGGAAGGATTGCCCCATCCTGCAGGGTGGGGGGCATTTAAGCTTCTGTGGACATTTATAGGCTACCATGGTGGGCAGGATGTGTGGCTCCAGCTCCTAAAACGAGGCGGGATTAAGATGCCAAAAGCCGAAGCCATGGCAGGACTGTCCAGCACAGTCTCCAATGATGTGTACAATCCCAGTGGTAAATCGGTGCCACTCCAGCCTAGTTGTGAAGCCCAGGCCTTATAGCCCAGTCTCCAGAGAGGATTTTTCTTGTCAATCTCTATTTAGTTAACATTGTGAGAGGAAATTCTTTTTACAATTTTGTTTTTAACAACATTCTAGGATGAAAATTTTTTGTTGGGGTGTGTTCTATGATCAAAGCTCTCTCTTCTTTTGTTTGTTTTTTTTACCACACATGAAACTCATGTGCCATCTGAAAAATTTACAACATGCGTATTTTGGAGAAGCCTAGCCTAAGCAAGGTGTTCGATGCTGGGGGCGTTTGGGAAAGACATCTAGAAGACAAAAACACTATCTGTGGTCTCAGGTAGCCAAATCATGGCTGAAAGCCCAGTGCTGGTGATGGCAATAGATGGACAAATGAGTCAGTAAATGAGCAAGGAAAACATTTTTATTTCTGTTGTGAGGTGCTGTCATTTGTTAATATAAATAATGTTGCATTCCTTTGATTTTAGGTAGCATTACACTAAAACATTGAATGAACCTGTGTGCTTGCTCTGAAAGGCAAAACATAAGAAAATCCCAGTGCATGGCACTGTTAACTTT
Organism: Smutsia gigantea; assembly: GCA_032199065.1. Taxonomy (NCBI): domain Eukaryota; kingdom Metazoa; phylum Chordata; class Mammalia; order Pholidota; family Manidae; genus Smutsia; species Smutsia gigantea. Next base: position 65,215 of record JAVSCE010013416.1, read on the forward strand.
AATAGGGTCACAATATTTTAGGACAAAGATAATTATGCTTAAAAATGTAAGCAGGACCACCATGAATGAGCCTGTTAATTGTGATGAGGAGTAGAGCTCAGTGGTGAATGGTTTAGTGCCTTGGACCCAGAGTGCTTAGATTTGAATCTTTGTTTTGCTATGTGATTTTTTAGCAAGGAATTTAACTTCTGTGTTCTTTGGTTATCTAGGATGCACAGTAATAACACCTGATTGCTGAGAATTAAATAAGTTAATATACACAATATTAATGCAGGGCAGAAAGTAAGTGCTCAGTAAGTGTTAGCTGTTAATGTTTGTAGTCCTTAACTCACAAAATTGTGTATCTTAACTCACAAATGAATGTCAGGAAGATAATGAAGGTAATTCTTAGTAGGGCTTCTTCAGTCTTGATAGAGATAGTTATTTATTACATCCACCCATCAGGCCAATGCATTCTGTTTCCTAGGGGAGCACAAAGCCCGGTGTCCCTCAGGGGTCCATCAGAACCCACCGAACCATGGATTCTCGGGGAGCCACGCCAAGCAGCTTTATAGCAGAGGCTGGTGGCCGCCTACATTTGCCTTCAAAAATCTCCTAAGTTAGGCCCGCCCCTTCCTGCATCTTCAGAGCATAGCCCTGGGTATCCCGTCAGAATTCAGCTTGACATCCGATTCAATCCGAAGCCACATCCCAATAGCAGCTCTGGGCCTGCCAGGTGCCTCCTCGCACAGAGCAAGCAGTCAGGCTCTTAACTTCATGCCATCACACATAACTTTAAAAGCTGGCCTCACACCTGGATGGGGGGAATCCCAAGCACATAGTTTTGTTTTAGTTAAGGAAAGGAGACAACCTGCCAAGCCGCCACTCTTCAGGGCTCCTCATTTTGGCAGAGGTCCAGTCAAAAGTTGCACTGGGACTGTGCCTGCTGATTTAAGATACGTCGTACTCACGTTCGTTTTCTCTGTCTGATGCTCTTGCTGTGTCTCAAGCGGGAGCACCAGACCCATCTCCTCTTCCTTCAGCCCAGGAAAAACTACATTCCTGCTGTTCTGATATGAAGTTAGGCCTTGAGTATTTATTCCTTTGTAGGCAAAGGAAGAATGTTTCCCACAGTGATAATGCATGGTGCTCACTAGGCCAGGTTTCTTGATTTGTGCATCACAGACCATTGAGGTTTCTAGTTAGAGATGCCGAGCTGAGTGACAGATACCTCTTCAGATTCTCATGACCTATCTACCTACCTACTCATTTATTTATTTATATTGACATATAACATTATGTTAGTTTCAGATGTACAACATAATGATTTGCTTTATGTATGTACTGTGAGATGAGTACCACAATTAAGTCTAGTTAACATCCATCACCACACGTAGTTACAAATTCTCATAAATTCTAATGGCACCAACATATTACCTAAAGCAGAGCTAGCTGTCACGGGTAATGCCAGGCTTTAAAAGTTGCTGACGTAGCACGAATATCGTCAGTGTTCCTTTATAGCCCTTTTTGGATGTGTCATCTGTGGACTTATTTGAACTCACTTTTGAAACAGTTTCTAATGATGAGGCAATGACTTTGGTTAAATCTCACTTATTACCTACTTCTACAGCCTCTTCCTCCTCCTTACTGCCATGGTGGCTTTCACGTGTTGAGAACATTCTATATACCAGGCTCTGCTTGGCAGAATCGTGGCCCCCAGAGATGTCCACGTTCTAATCCCCAGAACATGCGAGCATGTCACCTTGCACAGTAAAAGGGACTTTGTGGATATGACTGATTAAAAAATTTTGAGCTGGGAGATTTTCCTGGATTGAGCCAGCTGGGCTCAGTGTAATCACAAGGGTATTTTTAAGAAAAGTGGGAAGGGTAGAGTCAGAGAGAGGTTTGAAGGTGCTGCAGTGCTGGCTCTGAAGCTGGGCAGAGGGGCCCTGAGCCGCAGAACACAGGCAGCCTCCGAAAGCTGGGAAAAGCAAGCAAGCAGATCCTCCTCCAGAGCCTCCAGGAAGAAGGCAGCCCGATGACCACTTGATTTTTAGTCCAGTAAGATCTATTTTGGACTTTGATCTTCAAAATTGTAAGATAATACATCTGTGTTGCTTACACCACTAAGTTTGTGGTAATTTGTTACTGCAGCCTTAGAAAACAAATGCACAGGCCTTGTAAGTTTTTTTGTATGTATTATCTAAAGTTAATCCTCTCTGCAATTTTTTGAGGTAGATATTGTTTCCATTTTTCAGAGGAAGAAACAGTTGGAGAGCTCCAACAGTTCAGGGAATGTTCCGATATATCAGGATTGGATGCAGATATCCCTGTCTTTGTAGATCTGGTAGCATCTGAACATGTATTTCCTTTTGCCTTTTCAGACTGAAAATCTATGTTTTCCTTCATTTGTCTCACGGGAACATCTATATCCTCTCTAGCACTTTCCTTCTCCTTCTTTGAACAGTTTGTAACATTCTGTAACTCATCATGTATTTCTTGGGTGGCAAGAATTACCTTAAACTCTTTTCAAATTATTCAAACTCTTTCAGATTATTTGAATCTCTTCAAATTATTGAGTGTTCAGTTGGCATAAGCTTAGAATTCAGCATAAGTTTAAGTTGAAGAGGAAGGAAAGGAGTTCAGGTTCGCAGAGTAAGACCTTACGCCACATGCTTTCTATATGCGATCACATTTTATTTTTATAGGATCCCGATGTGGTGGGTATCATAGACCCATTTCATAGACAAGAAACCTGAGGCTCAGATGGTGGGTAGCTGGCCCAGAGTCAGAAAGTTTTCGCATATTGGGATTCGGATGTGAGCCCAGGGCTACCTCAATCCTAGGTCCCGTGAGGCTCCCAGGATCCCGGGGAAGGGAATGCCATGGAGGCAGTCAGATGAAGGAAGGTGGGTAGCAGGGAGGAGGACTCACGTGCGCTGTGCTGGCACTCGGAGGCTCACGCAGGTGCGGGCGCACTAAATCTGCACCGGGGAAGCCAGAACAGCTGTGGCTTGCTGGTGTCCTTTCTCTGCGGTCACCTGCCCTCCTGGGCCATTGTGCCAGTGGGATTCTGTGAGGTGTTGCTGGATAGGCAAGGAATGGAGAGTGATTCCTGGTCTATATCAGGGTGTGGGTTATAAACCATGGGAATAGACTCTGGTTTCTGTAGGTGTTTTTTTGCCCACGTTGAGCCATGTCATACACGGTATTGGGGTGGGAAAAAAGAGGATTTCAAAAATGTTCATGTACCTTAATCCCAGGAACTGAATTGTTTTTACTGGAATTTGAAATGACCCACATCCTATGTTGTACTGGATTTGAAAACGAACCATGGTTTTTTGTTTTGTTTTGCTTTTTTGTTTTTTCGGTTATCTAGTTCAAGGCCCTGATTCTTTGGGGAGGACCTTGATTCAGAGAGGTGAGAGCCTTGCCCCTTGGACTCCAGGTCCAGTCTTGTCCTCACTTACCCCTGCCCTGTTCCTGATGTAGGCCAGAGATTTTGGGGTTAAGGTGTCCTCATTCCTCTACTGAGATCTTTTATTAAGGTCTGATTGCCTGGGGGCCATTGATGATTTAATCTCTGAAAGAAACAGGAGACTGCCAAGGGCCAGTTCCTCCTCGGAAAGGTCTCTCTGCATGCCCTGGGCTCCTGGACTCAGCAGCTGAGGTCGTACAATGTTTTATTCTTTTGCTTAAGGTATTCATCTAAAGATGCAGGTCTTTCATTTGAAGCTTAAAAAAGCAAGTGTAAAATATTCCTCCCTTAGTGAAAAACCAAGCGTACAATTTTTAAGGCAGCCACCTTAAAATCCGAAAGTTTTGAAGATTTGCTGTTGGTACTTAAGAATTTTGGGCCATTTAAAGTGTTTAAAAATAAGAATAGATGATTCTGAAGCCTTTGTTTGGCTAAGAAGAAATACGCCTTTTCAGTCACCTCCACCAAAAGGGAGCCTGAGTTATTATCCTGAACTTCAAGAGTCACAAAAGCGAAACCAGCAGCTGGAAGGAGTTGGGCGAGTTGTGGGAGAAGAGATGGGCTACCACGTTCCGTGCGAAGCCGGGGAACTCCTTTCTAGGCCCCCAGTCAGAGCCGTACTCAAAGTATCTCACAATAGGGGAGTGGGCACTGTGAAAACTTCTTTTCTACAAAAGGTGCGCCACACCCTTGATGGGACGTGCACAGGTGTTCACCCGTCCTCACACTCACATCTTCCTTGGAAATGGGGTGGGGGTGTGAGAGGCTCCCAGGGCCGTCAGTTCTTCTTTTTAAAGGTTGCATCCTTCTTGTTATTCCTCCGTCCCCCCTGACGGGGAAGCTTGGCTTCTTCCATTTGATTCCTTTTTCTCCTTTAAATGATAACTTCCTATTGATAAATCCCCAAGTCCTGCCATCGTCATTCTTGCTTTGAAGGAAAACAAAGAAAGGCTACACACAGAGTCGTTGCTCTGCAGCAGGAAGTTCAGCCCGCTGGAGTCAGAGTCGTCAGTGATCCAGTTTTCTTGAGGCAATCTGGGAGAATACACGCACATGTGCATGTGCAGACACACACAACACACACACACACACATATAGAGGAAGAGAACAAATGAGGACAGGGGGATGGATTCCAGCTTCTTCTGGACTTTTCTGTCTACATTCTGTTGTTCATTTTGGTGTGTGTCCCTGGGCCTCAGGCTGGAGTTTGCTGTGGTGCCCTGGTGCCCCCAGTGAACCAGAGCCCGTGATGGTGTGGCTGGGAGACACAGTGGTTGGAACACACTCTTAAAGAATATATTTAACTTTAAAAAGGAAAGTTCTGGCTGTAATCTCTCAGACTGAATAGAAGAAAATGCAGTACTTTTGGAATTGCTTTTTTCATAGTTAGCTTTTTACAATGAAACCAACTCTGAAAGTGGTCTCATATTAATCAATCATATGACCCTTTTTACCTAAATCATTGGAACAAAGCAGAGAGGTGGAAGTAAGAATGGTGATGTGTGTAATGTGTTTGGCGTCTCATTCTATACACATGGTGCACCTGTGGAGTAACTAGAACCCCCCCCCCCGTTACCACCTTTTGCATAAAAAGATGTCGAGAAGTGAGAAGTCTCCATATTGCTCATTAGCAATAGAGCTGGTACAGGAACACAGGAGTTCTCTTTCCAGTGACATCTTCAGTTAAAGAGCTCTCCCTATAAACCACTGTTGGAAACCTTATGAAAAAAATAGAGACGTAAAATAGTAGGAAAAAGGAAAATATATCTATTTAGTTATAACACTCAAAAACAACTATTACTACATATAATTACTATGTATTCATCCAAAAATATTTTCTATAATAGCTGCTTTTATTTCAAAGGTTGAAAAATATTATCAGAACAGTTAAAAAAATTTTTTTGCCTTGTCACAGTTATTTCCTCATGTTACTTAATCTTCATCAACATAAGTTTTGAGATTATGTAGTGTTTTGTTGAGTGAATGTTCTGGTACTTTTTTTTTTGGCAAAACTTAGGATGAAAATGTCAAATTATTACAAGTCTTTTGATGGTATTACTTTTTCAATGAGTATTTGCGAACTTCCTAAGCATGGGGTGCGCAGGGAGAAGGTCCCCAGAATAGCGACTGAGATGTAGGAGATGGGGCATCATGTTGTCCTGAATTATTTCAGGCAATTAATTTGAGGCTTGAAAAGTTTACCAGAATAACACTACCCTTTAAGTGTTTGTTCCAGTTCAGACCAGTGACTGCTCATATTTTTTGCTATTTGGAGCTGTCCACAGTGGTCCTAATATCTTGTCCATAATTACCACATTTGGTCTGCTTGGGAACCCAGTTTGCTCTCCTGTAAGATGAAGGCTGGCCACTGGTGGGACAATGGGAATATGAATGTTCAATGCTGTGGTCAGAGCATCCTCTTGATGCAGTATTGATGCCCTATATTGAGCCAGGAAAACAAAGATTTCTCTTGCTATTGTCTAACAGGGTCCCCGCCAAGCAAAAACAACAACTAATGATGAATTGTCAAATTTGGTATTCAGCCTCCAGAATGATACCCAATGAGCCTCACCTTCTCATGAATTCATGTCCTGGTGTAGCCCCTTCCCACATTGAAGGGACTGGCCTGTGGGTCCAATAGAATATGGCAGAACTGATGGTATTTGACTCCAAGGATGGCTCATAGGTAGGCTCTATTCTACATGGAAATTAATTGAAGAACTCCAGGTATAGGGTCAGCCTCCAACACATGTGGACTCAGCTATATGAATTCTCTTAAAGGTTAAGTTAAAAAGATTCGGAATCATTTGAGCTCACTTATTTTTATGCCATTATTATTATTTTTTAGTTTGTGCCTCCAATGCCGTGGTACTGCATATACTTGCCTTTGAACAGTAGAACCAAAATAAATAATATTAGCACACTGCCTGCAAAAATGAAGAAATGAAACTTGAGTTACTCTAATTCTATTATTCTGTGTGACCAGTTGGAATTTTTATGTTTAAAATTTACAACAGTGAAATAGTAAGAACTGCAAGGTAAAAGGTTGTTTGATAAGTGCAGATTTTGGTTCATGCATTTACTATTTTCTTGAATTTGGATAAAATCTTTAAAATGGGAATTATTGTTTTTAAAACATTTTTAATTGCTTACAATTAAAGGATGTGCCAGGAAATAGTGATGGTTATTTATTATCACATAATTATTATTGAAAACACCTTTGTTGTACAGAGATTCTTCTCTGAGTGTCAAAATACAAGGTATGTCAATATCCTGAGGTCATCTTGTTGGCCAGTTCTTTAGACCAGTAATGGGACAGTGACCAAATTTATCCCAGTGTGTTTTGGACCATCTGTTTCCTTCATGCAGGGTTTCTTAACCTGCCCTGACTGACATTTACACTGGGTAATTCTTTATCATGGGCAGCTGTCCAGTGCCTTGTAGGATGTCTAGTAGCACCTGCCCTCTCTACCTACTAGACGCCAGCAGCAATCCCCTCCCTAGTTGTAACAATAAAACATGTCAGCAGACATTGCCAGATGTCTCCAGGAGGCAAAATCGCTGCACTACCACTGGGAACCACTGCATTACCCCTCTTTCTTTCACCATTATCCTTGGCTGTTAGTCTGTCCATTTAGTTCGTTAGGGACAGTCGAACTATCAGATGAGTCTGTCATCTTGGCACAGAAACTTAACATGAAATGACCATAAACAACTGAGTCCTGTGGGTCGAACTGGTCTGTGGAGGCTCAAGACATCAGCAGTGTTACTAACAAGTGCTGACCTGGAGGACAGGCCCCGTAAGAGGAGACGTCACGGCATCTTAGTTCTGAGTCACACTGGATAGCCAGATTAAGGACTCAGAATCTGTGACTAGATTCTTCTGGAACTTTTTCCCCCAGGGAGATTTTTTTGGGGGGTGGGTTGGTAAATAATTTGGCCTTTTGCTTAATGTGAAAGCAAGATATTCTTTTTGAAATTCAACTCTAGGTCTGTGTAAAGCCGCATGACTTTGAATGGACAAGAAGTAGAAGTCAATGAGGAAGATGACCTAAAGACCCCCAAGAGGTAACTCTAAAGCCACTGGACCTCACAGACACTTATCTGGGGCTCCAGAGGTTGGTGCAGATTATAGACATGTCCCTGGACCCACCAATTGAAAAAAGATGTGGATATATTCCCCTGAAGATCATGGTCTGTTGAATGGTTTGATTATATATATGTACACATATAGTGCTTATTTGGGGCTGGTGGTGTTGCTGGAGGCCTGCTTCTTTGACTTCCCCTTGTCCCATGCCCGCCCCTGAGGTGCTCGCAGGGGCTTACCCTAGGTCATGAAAGCCGATGACATGCAGCCCTTCCCAACTTTGCATTTGCTGACTCCGCTGGTAGCTCAGAATTGGTGACAGTGGGAATTTATGCCATGGAAATTGGCAAACACTACACACCAGGTCTCCCCTCACCTTCTCCTGAGACCCACTTACCAAACGTTTACCAGTGCATCACTGTCTGCCAGGGACCCGAGAGGGTCCTGTGGAGTGGAATTTGAAAACTACTAGTATGCTGGGAAGTAGTTGTGTTAGTTTACTAGGGCTGCCTAAACAAAGTACCAAAGACTGGCTCAAACAACAGTGTCTTTTATCTCACAATTCTGGAGGCCGGAAGTCAGATGAAGGTGTGACAGGGCCAGGCTCCCTCTGAGGGTTCAAGGGGACAGTCTGCTGCTCCAGGGCTCTCACTCAGCATCTTGTCGTTGTGCTGGCTTGCGGCAACATCATTCCTCCTTCACCTGGTGCTTCCCCTATGTGTGTGTCTCTCTATCCAAATTTCCCCTTTTCATGAGGACATCAGTCATACTGGATTAGAGTTCACCCTAAGTACCTCATTTTAACTTGACTGCCTCTGTAAGGACCCTATCTCCAAACAAGGCCACACCTAGAGGTACTGGGGGTTAGGAATCCAACATGTCTTATTTTGGGAGGACACAGTTCAACCTGCAACAGTAGCCAAGCAAGGATTTTGGTTCTGTTCTGTTCCTCATTGTCTGTATGGCCTTAATTTGACACTTAATAGCCCCAAGTCCATATCCAAAAATTAAGGGGGTTGGACCATTTAATGTGTGTGATTTTTCTCTCTCAAATTCTATGACTTTACAAGCACACTTTCTGTTCTCCACCCTTCCATTAGTGGGCTGAACCTCTAATTTGTTTTCATGCTTTCTTTATGTTTAGAATGGGCTGGTTAATAGAAGCTGCTACTTTTTTTTTAAAAAAGCAACTATGATATGCCAGGCATTCCATTAGAAGCTTTACATATTTTATTTAGCCCCCCAAAAAGTCCTGCAAGATATTTATTAGAATCCCCTTTTGATAGTTGAGATGTCCAATGTGCAGAGAGGTCACCAAATTGTGAAAATTCATACTATTAGCAAGTGGCAGAGCTGGGATTGGAATCTACATCATTGGGACTCCAGAATTAATACTCTTTATATTCTCCTGCTCCTCCGTGAAGACAACAATCCTCGAGACAGGTGGAACCCACAGGCCTAACCCCTTTGACACTGGGTTCTCATAACAGCTAACAATCTCTGTCCTGCATCTCATTTACTCACCTGGAAGCTTTATCTCTTAGCTCCTTTAAGTTTCAAATTAAGCCAGGTAAATGGCCTCATTCTAAAGGGAGAGCAGAGCAGAAGAGATCTCTGAGCTGCCTTTGGAGGATCCCACAGTCTTTCAGTGTGCCTACAGTTTTTGCATCCCAGAAAAGGTTTGAATTTGTTAACTAGGGTTAAGATCAAACAGCTCATGGAATTTTAAAAAGGCTCACTTTAGTATAGACAACTGACATTTTTCTTGCTTTAATGGGATGTTGGCCCTCAGGAACCTTTCTTCTAATTACTTATGTGCTTAGTTACCATGTGGCAACTGCCATTTTATCCATCTGATGCAGGGAAGCTGCCTGTAGAGACTTCTTCATTGCCATCCAAGACTCCCAGAGAGCCTCTGCTACTCCCAGGAGCCAGGGCCACCTCCCTTCCCAGGTCTCCTCCTTGGCAGCCGTCTCCTCTGTTTGTGGTGATGATGCAGTGGGGGGCCCTCAGGAGCCACAGATGTCCGGTCTTCCATGGAGAGAATCCTTCTTTTCACCCAGTCTCATACTTCACAGAAGGTAATTAAATCAGCGCTGCCCTTGCCTTAATGTCTTAGATATCTTTAATGAAGGACAACCTCTATTTTCAGTTATAGTCTCCATACATGATGGGCTTGGTTGGGCTGGGTGGGCTCACACCAAGCACCAAGGTCTACGCAGAATGATTTCTCACTGATGACTGACAGCTGCTTATTGATTTTCTTCTTCCAGGTTCTATGGTTGCTCATTAACGTAGGTTTCTGGTGACCTAGCATCTCTACCTCCCAATAATTAAGTGACACCCAGATGTCCTTCTCTGTGTTGTGATCCAAGGACAGCAAATACTGATAGTTGTTTTCTGTGCAGAGGAAGAGGTGAGGCCTTAACTGTTGGTGATATTGCTAGCAGTCGGTGATATTACTAGCAGTCTTATTTGGCAATGTTTGTAGCTGATTACCTAGACCATTCTGCCTCTTTTTTACGAAGCTCATCTTGTGCAAAGTAACATTAGATGTGTTACTGTAGATGTGGCAATGGAAAACTTTTGAGAAGGAGATCATGTGAAAGTGGAGTTGCTAATCAGATAAACTAGGAGGAGAAGTTCCAGGAAAGAACACCCTGTTCCCTTGTAAACAGAGTCACGGTTTACCTGGAATCTCTGTGTGTTTATTCATGACATTAGCTCATAATTTGGGTTGAAGTTCTGTTTATTACACTCTGTATAAGTTTGTCTTCCTCCTCTCGCTGCTGGCATGAATTGTCTGGCTGGGATGATAAAGACTTTGTGGGACAGGCCAGCCCCAGTTTAATGAGTTTGGTCAGAAGCTGACGTTTAGGTGAGGCATGGGACTCAAACTAATGTAAGAATGTAATCTAGGAAGGTTTCAGGTTAAAAACATGAGCATTCTTAGCAAAGCAAGACAGGAATTGGTCTCTTCTATAAGTGTCCCATATTTGGCATGGCATCTGGAGTCACATCCCTATGTCAAAGATCATAATTATTTAGTTGAGAAGCAGCCCTTTCCACGGGCATTGCATATTCCCAGCAATAGAAGATCCTTGCTCTGATGTCTAAGTGGCTGCAGAAAGACCCATTAGTTAGTGGTTCTTTATTCCTTTCTTGGCTGTATCAATAAAGTGATAGAGGAATTGGGGATTCTTATATTAAGTAAGGGCAAAGTTTGGGTCAGGATCTTTTCCTTTTAGGCAGTCTGGTGAATTTTGTCCTCACACATGAGTCAATGAACATTTATTTGGAATAGTGTCATCTCAAACCCAGTGCCCACCTGCTGGTGCTCTCTGGTAGCCAGGGATCTGGAGATTCTTTCCCTCCTCCCCCAAATGCCCTTGGGGTTTGTAATTGCATGAATCTTACCACTTCCTTCTCTGCTTCCTATCTTTCCTCTTCTAAAACCCACATGGCATTTCTTACTTATTTCACTGGTTGATTTTAGAAATATTTTGAAGAAGCCATTTTTATTCCTTCAGTGGAAAACCGTTTTTCCATTAGGAAGATGAATTTCAAAGGTTCTGAGGACTAATTTAGCAACTTCTGTTAGAGCTCTCCTGGAAAGGTAAAATCGGTAGTTCCATAAGCTTAAGAAACAGCTGGTCCCTCACTGTCTGCAAAGGGGTTCTCCTGGCTGAATAGGTTGGTAGCTTGGCCAAGTGACCTTTGCTGGGGGTGGGCTGGGTTCTGCCCCAGCTTGGTGCTGGAATCTTGGCCATTTCTAGGGCACCCGAAGGGTGTGAATCTGCTCTAGGGTTTGCTGGGAGTCTGTGCTTCATGCACAGTGGGTCTCTGGTCTGTTGATGGCGATGACGGGTATCGATGCAAATACGCTTCTGTTTGGTTCAGCAGCGGTTGGCTACACTCCTCTGGGAAACCCCTAGGTGACCTGTCCTCCCAGACTCCTCAGGAGTGCCTATGGTCAAATACCACAGTGAATGTGTTATTATCTTGCCAATGGATTTCAGCTCCCCAGCAAGTTCTCTATGGATTCAGTGTGACCAATGAAATGACAGTAGAACGTGTCTTTGGGGTGAAAGGGTTTATTACCCGGCTTGTTCTCCCGGCGGTAGGTCGAGCACTACCGTTTCTACTTCCATGCAGAGCACTGGGCCGAGCTCTCTATATAGCACAGTAATAGCTCATTGCCTCAAGGTGTGCAAGTGGTAGCCTAGCAACAGGCCAGTTACATCATCGGGTGGTTTAAGTTCAGTGAGGATCCTGGCCATGGGAACCCCAACTTCCCCACAGTTATCCATTTGGGTCCAGCCAGTCTCAGGGGGTCTCTGTTGGCCTGGGGGTTTGGGTTGATGGACATACAGTCAGTGGGAATGAGGTTGGAAGCCTATACACTTTCTGGTCTAATCCAGACCCTTCATTCTGATGATGAGAAGACTGAGTCCCAGGAAGGAGGAGAACTGGGAATGAGTTTAGAATCCAGGTGTTCTGACTTATGGTTCAGGTCACTGCTACTTTAGGGTCCCCGCATGGCAATGATACTAATCAACAGGGTGGCTTATTACCATGCAGATTCCTGGGCCACCTCTATGAGATTCTGATTTTAATAAATACTCTTTGTCAACACTATACAGTCAAGATATAATATGAGCCATAAGTGTAACTTAAATTTTTCTGATGAACACATTCAAAAAGTAAGAGGAAACAAGTGAAATTTTAGTAATATATTGTATTTAAACCCATATAGACAGTTTATCATTGTAATAAACATCTAAAAACTTATTAATGAGTTATTTGACTGCTTATTTTTATGGTACTAAACCTTTGAAATTTGGTGTGTCTTTTCTACTTATAGTGCCTCTTAGTTTGGATAAGCCACATTTCAAGTGTCAAAAGCCGCAAGTAGCTGTCGTATTGGACAGCGCGGATCTGTAAGTGTTCCTTCCCAGTCACTGGAGCTCTTCACGAAGGGGTGATCTTCCAACAAAGTAAAGAGTTTCCTCTTTCGTTCATTTAAGCATCTAGTGCTGCAAAGCGCAAAAATCCAAGTGCCCCACCACCTGAACTTTGTTAAACTTTGTGGGCTGCCCCACATTAGTAGACGGGGAGGTGTTTACACAGCAAATATGCAGGAAACCATTTGCCGTTGGATGACACAGACGTCTCGAGGCCGCACGCCACTCACATACACTGAGCGTGTGTGTCTGCACATGTAGACTATTGCGCAGGCACTGGGAACTATGTGTGCTGAAGGAGCAGGCACCTGATGAAGTGTTTTAGTGAAGTTTTCAACCAGAAGCAGCTGAAAGTTTTTCTAATTTAATCTGTGAATGCAGTTGGGGGATTTTTGCACATGAATCAACTTGTTTGGCTCGACAAACTTTCTCTGTGCTCTGTCCATGCCTCCGTCTCAGGCTCACAAAGGTGCTCTGTGGGTAAATTTGCCAGGAGTAGGGGGTTGGGGAGGGGTGTGGAAGGAGGGGCATGGAAGTTCAAGATGTATTTCTCCGCAAAATGCAGCATGAGGGAGCCAGGCTGGAGACCCATCTCTGACTTTTCACTCCCTACCACAAGTGCCTTTCAAAGGGTTGGCAGAGAAAAGCATTTGAATTCTAAATAATAAAGTAGAAGTGCACATGATGAGGTTTATGTTTCTCTATATGTGTTAATATAATTAGTGATTAGTTGTATTTGAAGAATAGTTATAAAGACATCAATAGTTTAAACCCAAGTCTCACCTTCCTTTTCCATCTGCCTTACGCTTCACTACTGACAATAAAAGGAAGGAAGGAAGGAAAGAAGGGAGGGAAGGAGAGAGCGAAGGAGGGAGAAAGGGGCCACCAGAAGGAAACTGGCATTTTGTGCATGGTCTGTGCTCAGAAGGATGTTGTGTCGTGTTGCGTTGCGTAGCCACTTCAGTGGCATCTGTTTGTAAGAGTCTCATACGGTACTGCAGGGGGAAAGAGGATGGAACTCAGAATACACGGTACTAATAACAATGTCATAGTAAAAACAACAACTAACATTTACCAAGTATTGGTTATGTCTCAGACCCTGATATAGATGAACTCATTTAATCCTCCCAACAACCCTAGAAGTAGGCACTGCTGTTTATTCCCATTTTACCATGGAGCAAACTGGGGCACAGAGAGGTTAGCTGCTTTGCCCAGGGTATCCGGCTGGCAAGGAGCAGAGCTGGGGTTACATCCAGGTGGATGCTTAGTTCTTACTCGAAAGACCTGCTATGCTTGGAAGGCTCCTTAAGTGTCCTCCTCTCCACTTCCCACCAAAGCAGAGATCTCTCTGACCTTCCAGCCAGGAGTCATCTAGCTTCTGCGTGAATGCATCACGCAATGGGGAGCCCATTGCTTTGTGGGCCTCCCCTCAGATGCCTTTTATGAAGAGCTCCAATGATCGGGAAGTTCTTTCTTACACAAAATGTACCCCCTATGATAAGTGATGTTTGATTCCCTCCAATGTTCTTGGGGTACAGACTTACTGAAGTTATAATAGAATTTCACACGATGGGACTTATCTCTCTCAATATGTTAATGTAACTGGAGATTAATTACTTTTGAAGAATGGTTATAAGGATACCAGTTGCTTAAATCTGCATCTCATGAATCTTTTTCATCTGCCTTATGCTCCAGCCCATGGAACTAGTTACTCTGGGACCTGTTATATATCTCAGGAGGTCCTTCCTCCATACCTTTGCTCGTGCTGCCTGGACTTGCTTCTCTTCCTCCTGTTCATAGCCAAATGCTGTTCCCCCTTTAAGCCTAGGTCCTTTCTGCCATGGACTTTTGTTTGGTAAGAGAAGAAGTTGTTGTTACCAATGAGAGCTAAATGATTGTTTACCAAAGAAGAATTAAGAAACAGGAGGTGGCTTCCCTCCTTGAAGCCTAGAGAAAATATTGAAGCTCTTTGAGCATCTGTATCATGTTGGAGGGTGACTAGGTTTCTTACATAGCATGTGACTGTGGGCAAATCTTTTAACATTATGGGCCTATCTTCCCCCTCGGGAAGATGAAGAGCTTGGATCAGAGAGAATCCCACTGATCACAGTGTGTGTACAGGACCCCCTGGTCAGCTTTTAAAAGACATTCATGTAGGGAGGCTCTGTCAGCCTTGTGAAGTGGTAAGCCCACTATGAATGGAATTCTCTATGTGAGGCAGGCTGAGGGTGCTGCCCTGAAGATGAAGCAGCATGAATATTTTTAGAATTTGAGAGGGTTGCATCAGCTATTGAAGCCATTGTTGATCTGAATGGGAGGTATTTTGGTGGAAAGGTGGTAAAAGCATGTTTCTACAGCTTGGATAAATTCAGGGTCATGGATGTGGTGGAACAAGTTTGATTTTAAGAACTAGAGTATGAGTCATCTCTGATCCTTAAATGAGCTTTATTCTGAGCAAAAAAGGGAAAGGCAAAGCCAGCCTGCATGCTATTGGGTACAGAGACTCTTGGAAGGACTTCTGAGATATATGTTGATTGATCTCTTATTTTATTTTGTGGTTTTCAAGTGCAATATAAAAATTTTGGTTTGTTTTTAAAGGAGGCTATCATGGGTATAGTAATAAGGGTCATAGATGTGAGAGGAAGGTCTGTGAGCTCTGCAGAATCCTGAAAGGGACCTGGGTGTCAGTCTGTGCACTCTGGAGAAAAGGCTGCCATGCACATGGTTCCCCTCAGGTGCTAATAGTGAGTGAGAGCTGAGGAGGTGGCTGAGGGCAGATCAGGGGAGATGCTCCTGGCAGGTGATCCTGTAGAGCTTCCAGCAGACAGGTCAAAAACTACCCGAAGTGCTCTGAGCTTTACAGTTTTGAAACTACTTGGAGTGTCTTACTAATAACACAGAGGCAGCATAGTTTCCTGGGTTTCCCCCTTTGGGCATTTATATTTCACCAAGCTGAACGCTGTGGTCTGAGCTGCCCCGAGCCCTGGAGTCTTTCCAAGCATCATCCCGCTGCTTTAGTTTTAACCTTTTGGTACTTTAACTTCAGTAACTTGCAGCAGAACATGTGCTTCAGTCTGACCTTGTTCTCCAGAAAAGACAGTAGAATAGCCTGAAAGAGACTGATGGGAACAACAGTCTAGCAACCTCTGGGGAGGCCCACTTTGCAGCTGGACTGTTTCCAAATGGGATAGACCCTGCAACCCAAGAGAAGGCCAAGAAGCCAAAATGGCCCATCCCTCCTTCTCCCCCATCGTGCTTGTCCTCCTGGGCTTGTAAGGGTCCAACATGAGAAAGAGAAGGGATACGTGCAGTAAATAGCCTCTTTCGAGAGTGACAATCTACATTTCTTTTTCCAGTGTATTCTGTTTCCTTTCATGAAATTTTGAACAGCCTGTGTCCCAATCTCCTTTGGTGGAAAAGAGATACAACTTGTGGACATGCTCTGAAAAATTAGGAGGCTTATATATGCCTCAGGATTATTGTCTTGCCCAATGGGCATTCATTTCTCTGGAATTCTTGGCTGTTTCCCATTTCATGGAACTTCTCTTCAAGTGCAAGTCAAAGGTTCTCACAGTCACTTAGAACCTGCTGAGAACTGGCAGGGCCCCAGTGAAGTGCTCTATAAAGACGATGAGCAGGTGTTTACAACCACTGGAGATACTGCCTAGGCTGGGCTCAAAAAGGCTGAGAAGAAAGAGGGAGGAGGGACACTTAGGGTGAGTGCCCTCCATGGGTGTGTCATGTGACTGTGGCAGAGAAGAACCCACATGCCAGAGTCCATTTGCTGGGGCCGTGGTCCAGCTTCACCATTAGCTGTGTGACTTTGAGCAATCTCCTTAACCTCTCTGGTCTCAGGTTGCTGTTCTGAATAACAGAGAAAGTGATAGTGCCTACCAGTGGTACTGTCAAGATTAAGTGGGTGGAGCCGGTAGCATGCTTAGACTAATTCAATAAATACCAGCTCTTTTTTCATTGGTTTATGGGAACCTCACATAAGGGTGCTGAGCACCATGTGCAGCTCTATCACCCCATTTATTCCTCACAACCACACTGCAAGGGCAGAGGTATGACCCCATTTTATACTGGAGGAAAATGGAGGCCCTGAGAGATGAAGTCTTTTGGTGTGCTAGCAAGTGGCAGAACTGAGATTTTTTTTAACTCAAGACAATTTATTACCTATAATTCATTCAGTGTTTACCTCAAAAGGTCACCAATAGTATTTTAAATAACTGACTAATATAAGCTGCACCCCTTGACATCTGCAACATTCCTTGCATTGTGAGAAAAGTGCACAGGGCTTCTTGGGCAGCATGGTCTGTTCTGGAAGCATCCACAGCTCTATCAGGCTTCCATGGTCTTGCTCCTTACTTGCCTTCCTAATTGCTCACTGAACAGCTCCACCTGCATCCCCCAGGATGCCCCAACTTCTACAGGTCCCAAATGGATCTAATTACCTTATACAGTCACTCTTTCAGATTATTCCTGACAATCTTCCTCTTCATCCAGACTGGAAATATTAGTGCCATCTTTGACACTTCAATCTTGCCTGCATTTAAGATTGATAGCTGTTTTGAGGACAAACCTCTGCAGCACCTCTTGACTGTCTCTCCATTCCTACTGTCATCCTCATAATTGAGGCCAATGTTAGGGTAGGCATAGCTGGTGTAACAAATAGATCTCAAAGCCTAAAATGGCACAAAATCAATAGCACGTTAGTTTTTGCTCATGTAAGAGTACTGGTCAGGTAAGCAGGTCATAGTCCACGCAGCTCTGTCCACACAGCCATTCAGGGATTCAGGCTGATGGAGGTTCCACTGGGCTTCCAAGGATACCCTGAAGTCAGCTTCATCACCGCCCCCTGGAAGGAAAAAGGCAATGAAGAGACACTCAGGAGGTTTGATGGACAGATGTGGCAGCTGAGTCCATCACTTCTGCTTACATTCCACATGGCCACACCCAACTGCAAGGGAGTCTGGGAAATGTGCCCAGCCACAGCAGAAGACTCTTGCCATTTCTTGCCCAGTTTTTGCAGTAGTCCCCTGACTGGTCTCTCTGCCTACTCTCACTCCAAATGCAATCCGTATTGCACAATGTTGCCAGAGTTAACTTCCAAATCACCAATCCTGAAGCCTTTTTGTTGCTGTCAGAATGATATCCCTAATGTGGCATTCAAAGCCCTCCACAATGAGATGTAGTCTAACTTGCCAGCCTATCTCCTACTGGAACCCTCCAACAGCCTCAGGCCAACCCTGGCAGAGCCCATGCTCCTTCTGGAACAAGCCATGCATGCTCACCAACCTGCACCTCTGCTCTGATCAGGTCTTACTTCCTTCTCACTCATGGTTTGCATTCTGCTCACCCTTTCAGGCATTGTTTAGAGGCCACCTTCTTCCAAAAGTCCCTTCCAAACTGTCTTCAGTTGCAAAGGATTCCTTTCTCCCCTCTTGCTTCTTGTCTCCCTGCATACACTTCTACAGCCAAAGGAGAAACACTGGATTGTGCTTGCTATTATAGCTCTGTCTTGAGTCCCTTTCCAGACTGAAAGCTCACCTTGTATTTTGCTTTCCTCTTAGCAGGTTAAATCTTACTTCCTTGGCATGACACACCATAGCTTTATTTTTGACAGATATTTCATTTTTGTCACTCTTCCTGAAATGTGATCTGGCCACCTTGAAATGCCCCATGTCTCCAATGCCTCTGTCCTTTCATGTCCCCACACTTTTGTCTCTGCTGTCTCTGCCTGGAAGGCCTGTCACGGCACCTCCACCATCTGGTGAACCAGTGACACATCACATGCTGCGTTCCTTGACTTTCCTGATATCACAGGTTGTGGAAAGTGTTCTCTCCTCTGCTAAAACCTATGCTTATCTCCAGGCTAGTCCTTCATTTCCAACAGATGTGAATGCCTCCAGAAGTAGCACATCCTGATTTGTTTTTTGGAGCCTTGATGTGAGCAGAGTGTTTGGGGCACAGAAGGATTAAACAAGCATTTCTTGAATGCATGTACCCCCCTCCACTGAGTCAGCCAGGTGCTGTCTTTCCTTGTCGCTGGAGGTCTGTGCAGACAGATTACCTGAATCTAATGATGGTGCAATCAGGACTTCTTGAATGAGCAGTTTCTTTTGTCATTTGATGCCTCTACCAAGATGGCAGAATGCAAACAACAGTGTCAGAAAGAACAAGCATAGGTAAAAATCTGGGAAGAACCCAAAAGACATAATAAAATACAAACAAAAAAAAGAGAAAAATAAAGAAAAGAAGCCTAGGAAAATATATGTGAGAAATGAAGTTCACATTCTTGAACCAGTTTCTTCTTTTTAAAAAAATTGAAAAATCTCCAAAGAGTACAGCCTTAAGAAACTTGGCCCAGGTGTATTTAATTTTCCAGAACAATATGCTGATGATTATCATCTGGGAGTTTGAATTCTTAACCCTTAGGCTGACACCTACTGTTTGCTAACCACCCTGAAAACTTTAGGATTTTTGCCAAGGTGCAAAAATGTTGGGGCAAGTATCGAAGTACAGTAAACTTAGAATAAAAGGATTCTAAGTTGGCTTGGAGGTGGTTCACATATAGGGGATGGAGCAATACAGGTGGGGTCTTCCGTAGTGAAGCAATACAGGCGGGGTCTTCAGAAGGGTGAAAGTTGGATATGTGACAACACCTTGTGTATTTTCATCGGCTTAGGTTCTTGAACATTTCCTCAATCATGTGAGCTGGGGTGGGAGAAACCAGCCACATCCCCATTTTTTACTTTTACATAAAACTGGAGTTTAGAATGCTGTTGTTCTGCAAGGTCAGAATATCATATATATTGCTTTAACGTTGAAGTGTTTAAAGTAGACAAAGCACAAATAAATACCCTTTCAGATTTGGTGCTGGTGAGAACTGAACGATAGCTTTTTGGGAGGGTGCCAGGTTCTGTAGGACAGTTCTGTTCTTGCATTGTTAAGTTCTCAGTTCCTTTAAGATGCATCACGGAAGTTTCAATGTAGGCATTCACATGGGAGAAATGCTCATTTTCATGTCTTTTTTTCTTTTTAAATGGGTGAGTAATTATCAACACGGAAAAAGCACATGACTAGAGTCCTTTCAGCATTTAGGCAAACATCCGCTGGCAGCGCACAGCCCCAAAACAGACCCAGTCACTGTTCTCACCATGGAATTGTATGCTGTTGGGCAGGACACATCTCTTCCCATCTGCGTCTTGAAACATTACATGGCTTTTGTGACACGTCCCCAAACCCGTGTCTAGTATCACTTTCTCAGACATTTTGAAGAAAGGCTGAGAACTGTATTTCTCCCCATTGGTTGGAAATATCCAACAGTTTTTAAGATGGCAGAGGGGCTGTATAATTTGTCAGTGATACAAAATACGTGGATGTTTATGAAATCTCTTTGTTCATTTTGCAGAACCATAGAGAGGTCCACAAACATCTATCTGATCTTCTTGGCACATTTACATTTTGTCCTGAAAACTCTAGAATGTTTTGCAATGACACTTCTGTTTTTTCTTTCATTCATCCCCACCTCTACCATTGACTTTCCATTTGAAACCCCAAGATTCTCAGAGCAGTGTTGAGAAAGACACACAAGTGTTTGCAATTTCTCTTCCTCCAGAATTTGCAGGATCTTTATGGCATTCCTGTAAGACTCCTACCGGGACATAAGAGGACTGCTGTCCTTCCCTTGCCATGCCCTGGGATTTTGTCATATACAGAATATTTTTTAAGGTTATATTTAAATCTCCCCTATTCTGTTAGAGTGTCATATGCCTTTTCATACTCATTGATTTTCTCATCCATTCAACACCTATTTACCAAATACCTGCTTTGCACCAGGCACTGGGCCTCATGGTTGGGATATAATGGTCATGAACCAGAAGCTATCCCTGCTCTCTGAGCTCACCAGCTAGTAGATGGGCAGTTGCACTTTTCAGTGTTTTCAAGGATTTCCAAACTTTTGATATTTTGGAAAGATTTGGCCCTATAACATAATAAATTATATTCTAAAAGTTGAGTCACTGATAGGGGGCATATTATTACCACTACTACTGTGATTACTGATCGTTAGGCTGAACATTAACTCACTTAAGCCCATTTGGTAAGTGGTATTATTTCTCCCATTTTCCCAGGAGACTATTGACACTCTCAGAAATATGGAGCTAGTAAATGGCAGGATAAGGATTTGAAATGAGGTGTGCCTGACTCCAAAGTGAACTTTAGCGGGTGTGGGCCTCACTTTTGGGGACTTGGCACATATTTTACAGCTGATTTTCTTTTGCCCCATAGATTGTTCACTCTCTTCTTAGAACTCAGTCCCTCTGATTGACAGTCCTGCTTTAAACAAAGTCCAGACTAGCCACCTGAAAAACAGGGTTTTGAAGGTAATCTGTCAACTTATTACCCACCCCCTCTTCCCTGAACTCTGTCTGTGAAGAATCTTGAAGGTGAAAGGCACCAAACAAATGCTAAATGTTGTTGTCTTCATCCAGAACTAGAAAGAAGTGGCTGGTTGGAGATGAGTGAGTTTTTGTTTCTGAAAAAACAGATTTTTGTTAGCTGACATATATGGAGCCAGAATGTCTCCATGGGAAAGAGCTAACTCCCTTGACTCTGAAAAATGACCTTGAGGGTTGGTTGGTGGGAGATGTTAGCTGCTGTACTGGGTCCTTGCTTTGGGAGCGGCAGAGCAGGAAGAGATAGAAAGTTAGGGAGGAGAGGTGTTCTCCAGACCTTTGTTTCAGCTGGGGAACCAGGGACATTTTATATGTGGAATCTGGTATTTCCCATGCATGGTGCTTGTTGCCCAGAGGCTCTAAGAAGAATACATTCTTGCTTTCTTTCTTGTGCACACCCACCAGTGATAATCAACACCACTTGGGTGATTCTGGAAGCTAGTTCTAAACCAGTTACACCACTTAATAGTTGTGGGGATGGGTAGAAGAATAGTTTCTTCATTGAAGACGATTAGAGGAATTTATAGGCTGTCAGGGTGTAATTAGCCATGAAAGATATTGGCAAGAGCATGAAGCTAACATTCCTCTCTCATCTCCCAACCCTGCCTCCTTCCACAACTGGCACATCTTTTCCATGTCCTGGCGTTCTTGTCGGGTTGTTCTGCTCTTTGAATCTTTGCCCTGGCTTAGTTTTGTCTGAAGCCTACTGAGTTGTTCCCCTCTCCATGATTCTACCGACTCTGTTAATAGTTCCTCTTTCAGCTTGCTACTCTGTTTCTCTAACCTACCTTTGCTTACCTGTGGATCCATTTGAGCAATTATGCCAGACAGACTTTCTGCCATTTTGCGTTTGTGCAAGTGTGGATATGTATGACTGAAGACCTAGAAATGCATTTTATAGTTTGATGCCATAGAAGGTCAGGTTTGACCTACTTAGACATTGTCAGCACTACTTAAAAGAATAGGTTTCTTTACCTACATGTATTTGAATTTATGTATGTTTGAAGGATAAAGACTACTTTGAAATTTGTGGTTCACTTGTCATGAGCTTGCCTAGACTTTCGGAAAATTATAACTATTTGTTTCCTTTTAGAGGAATAGTGCTCACAGAAAATATATTCTCATAGGGGTGATGGCTAATGGATATGTACATCACCCTCTGTGCAGTATTGCCTGTACATAGTAGGCACTGAAATGAATGCTTTATAAATAATAATAATTTTGTGGTTCCTCAAAAACTTGAACATAGAATTATTATATGACCCAGCAACTTCACTCTTAGTTTTATGCCCAAAAGAACTGAAAATGGGTACTGAAACAAATATAAGTCCATGAATGCTCATGGCAGCGCTCTTCACAATAGTAATAACACAGAGACAGCCCAAATGTCATCAACAGAACAGATAAACCAATTACATATCTGCACAGTGACTATCACGGGACCTAAAAACCAGTGAAGTGTTGATAGATACTACAGTATAGATGAGCCTTGAAAATATTGTGCCAAGTGAAAGAAGCCAGACACAAAAGGTTCCATATTGTATAATTCCATTTATATGATGTATGCAGAATGGGTAAGCTGTAGAGACAGAAAGCAGATTGGCAGTCATCACAGCCAGAGGGGAAAGGGAATTAGGGAGCTGACTGCTTAATGAGTATGGGGCTTCTTTTTGGGTAATGAAAATGTTTTGGCATGAGTAGAGGTTTGTACAACATTGTGATTATAGTAAATGCCACTAAATTATTCACTTTAAATGCATAATTTTATGTTATGTGCCTTTCACCTTAATAAAACAATAACTACAGCCAACACCTGCTGAGTACTTGCTATGCAGCAGGCACTGAACGAGGCATTTCACGTAATTCTCATGGAAGCCCAGAAGCTCTCTGTGAGGTGGATGGCATAATCCTTCCTTTTTAGCCAAAGACCTTGACTCTGAAGCCCAGAGAAGTTAAGCAGCACACTCTTCTTCTGACAAGCTTTCTAGGACCTTGAATTCCCAGAGTTAAATATGATGACTTGAAGAAACTTGGTTGGAGGTAAAGTTGTTTTTTAATTACTTCAGTTTTGAAAGAATGCCTCTGCCCTGAATTCGGATGCTGGGTGGTAAGTGATTTGGAGGCTGTTGTTCTGTGTTTAAAAGGAATGTTTGCAAAAACCTAGTTCTGGGTGGATGCAGAGGTGTGCTTTGGAATTCTAAGGGAATGATGACATTTACAAGACTAGCAAGATTTCATGATGGGATCTAATGAGCAGGGGGTTCCTCAAGGGCAGGCAGGATGGTGTTGAGATGGCCATAGGGGATCATTCAAAATGGTATTTGGTTCTGAAATCACACTTGACTGGTCTATCATTGAGTTTCCTTGTAAATTTTTCATTTATAAAATTTTAGCATAAATCTCATTGAGTCAGTGACTATGGATTTAAGGATCCTCAAATACACCGGCTGTAAAATATCTGGGTTGACCAGATTTTGCATGATCTGTTTTCTCCCTGAGGTTCATTAACATGCTTTCATGTAGACTTTACTATTAGGAGCTGCCTGCCATACTGGAGTGCTTTTTCCTCTCTCCATTGATTTGCTAACTCACTCATTCATTCACTCACTTATTCATGAACTCACTGTCACTCGTCCACTAGATTATCCATGCCTTAGCTCATTCATGCCTTGATTGATTGAGTCATTTAATCTGTATCAATAGTGCATGAGAAGTTGCTTGTAAAAATGCAAACAGTACAAAGGTATATCAAGCAAAAAGTGAAGGTCTACTTTTACTCAGCCTCCTGACTCCCTCTCCATCTCACTCCCAGCTCCGTCAAATACCATCCCACCACTCACACTTTGGTATGCAGGCTTCAAGACTTCTAGACATTTATTTTATATATAGATGTGTATTGTAGGGGTTTCCTGATGTATACAATAATCCTAATGGATTCCTGTTTTGAAAAGTCGCTAAGATAACAGCTAGCTTGTTTTTTGACTTTTAAGCATATTTTTAAGCCTTTTTATTATAAAAGAACTTTGCCGGTCCCTCTAGAAACTTCCTTACTTCCACCAAAAGTAACCAGTTCCTCTAGAAACTTCTTTATTCCCACCAAAAGTAATCACTTTTATGGTTTTTATGGTATTAAATTTGTTGCATCTTTATGGTTTAATCAAAAGTGTATAGCTCTAAACACAATGGGTTTGCCTATTAAAAAAAGTTATTATGCATAAACTTGAAGAATGCATGCCATAAATCTCTGTGGATTGTCCTGTGGAGTACCCCCAGGCTGAATTTTGCTGATTCCACACTTACGGTGCAGTTCAACATGCTCCTCTGTTCTGCATCCCCCTGTGATCTGGCAGCTGAGCCCAGAAGTCTCAGCAGATTCACGTTCTGCCCCTGGGACAGCTGGCCGTAGGTGGTGCTGTGTTCCTTCATCACGTTTGTTCAGGTCCCCTTGTTTCCAGCGTTGGCAAATGCGTTGCATGTTGCCTAGACCCATTCATTCATTGGGGGCTGTGGAATGGTGATAATCTAATTCCATCATTTTGTTTTCATATATTATCTGGGATAGTTTTATAAGGTGATGCTTCCTTTCATCTACTATTTGGTTACCTGGTGGTATAGTTTGTATAAGAGAGTAAGATAAATGTTTGATGTTTGCCTTTTACTTACTTAGTTTTCAAGAAATATATTGGTTCTTTGTCATCCTCAAAAGTTTACTGGTTAGGTTTTATAATATCATTATGAGCTCATGGATTTAAACATATGTGATGAATTTCAATCTATTACAATTCTTATCTTTATGGGAGTTCACATTGTTTCATCTTTGACCCAGAGAAGCTCTTCAGGTTAGGCCTCTTCTGTGATCAGTTGCTCTTGTGTTTTCTTGACATTATTCTAGAAATGGGTTGGCCACTGTTTCTAGGATTTTTCAGGGGGTAGAGCTAGGAAAAAACATACACACCTAAATGAATGTGTATGTCTGTCTGTCTGTCCGTACCTAGCATCCATGTCTCTCTCTCTCTACCACCACTGTTGTTATCTATCTCATCATCTGTCTATATAAAGACAAAATGCCTTGTGAGTTCACACTGACTTCTAATTCAAAGTTAAGACTACAGGGCTTTTACTTTAATTCCTCTTTATTACATCTGCATCTCCTTCTTTCACATGAAAAACTTTAGTTCTCAAGTGTACAGAAGTAGAATATTACACCTAGAATATCCCATAATTACTCACTTGCTTATCCCATAGATACAAACAACAGTCTCAGAATAATAACACAATGTTACTACCATCAGTCATGCTTCCTGACAACAGTTAATTTTATTTTGTCACGTACGATATCTTCATTCTCCCTCCATTAGTTTTTTTTTTTTTTTTTACTATCTCTTCACTGGCAGATCTATGTCAATAGCCATATATACTATAAGGTCTCCCTTACCTTTTTAAGACTTACATCTTGAAGTAACCATATGTTAAAATGCTCACCACCTGTCCTTGTGTGTAGTTTCTCTTGTTAGTTTAGTTGTCTAAAGAATGTGCTCTAGCAGATTCCTCAGAAAGAACTCAAGGGAACCGTATTTTCTGAGTTCCCACATGATGACTGCGGATTGTCTCTGCTCTACACGTGAAGGTTGGTATTGCTGAACATGTGACAGACGAATGCAATGTGTGATCTGGGGTTTTCTTTTGCTCTAAAGGACACTGTTTGGACAATTGGCAAAATTCAAATAAAGTCTGTATAATAGGTCTGAACAATGGTGGTTTTTAAAATTTTAATTTAATTATTTTTTTAAATTTATTTTGGTATAATTAATCTACAATTACATGTGCAATATTATGGTTATTAAACTACCCCCTTCATCAGGTCTGCCCCACCAACCCCATAACAGTCACTGTCCATCAGCGTAGTGAGATGCTATAGAATCACTACTTGTCTTCTCTAAGTTGTACAGCCCTCCCCGTGCCCCCCCCAACATTACATCTGCTAATTGTAATGCCCCTTTCCCCCCTTATCCCTCCCTTCCCACGCATCTTCCCCAGTCCCTTTCCCTTTGATAACTATTAGTCCGTCCTTGGGGTCTGTGAGTCTGCTGCTGTTTTGTTCCTTCAGTTTTTTTCTTTGTTCTTATACTCCACATATGAGTGAAATCATTTGATACTTGTCTTTTTCGGCTTGGCTTATTTCACAGAGCATAATACCCTCTAGCTCCATCCATGTTTTTGCAAATGGTAGGCTTGTTTTCTTCTTATGGCTGAATAATAGTCCATAGTGTATATTTTCCACCTCTTCTTTATCGATTCATCTACTGATGGACACTTAGGTTGCTTCCATTTCTTGGCTATTGTAAATAGTGCTGTGATAAACATAGGGGTGCATATGTCTTTTTCAAACAGGGCTGCTGCATTCTTAGGGTAAATTCCTAGGAGTGGAATTCCTGCGTCAAATGATATTTTTATTTTGAGTTTTTTGAGGAACCTCCATACTGCTTTCCACAATGGTTGAACTAATTTGCAGTCCCACCAGCAGTGTAGGAGGGTTCCCTTTTCTCCACATCCTCGCCAACATTTGTTGTTGTTTGTGTTTTGGATGTTGGCCATCCTCACTGGTGTGAGGTGATATCTCATTGTGGTTTTAATCTGCATTTCTCTGATGATTAGCGATGTGGAGCATCTTTTCATGTGCCTGTTGGCCATCTGAATTTCTTCTTTAGAGAAGTGTCTATTCATGTCCTCTGCCCATTTCTTAATTGGATTACTTGCTTTTTGTTTGTTAAGGTGCGTGAGTTCTTTATATATTTTGGACGTCAACCCCTTATCGGATACATCATTCATGAATATATTCTCCCATACTGTAGGATGTCTTTTTGTTCTATTGATGTTGTCCTTTGCTGTACAGAAGCTTTTCAGCTTGATATAGTCCCACTTGTTCATTTTTGCTTTTGTTTCCCTTTCCCAGGGAGATATGTTCATGAAGAAGTCGCTCATGTTTATGTCCAAGAGATTTTTGCCTATGTTTTTTTCTAAGAGTTTTATGGTTTCATGACTTACATTCAGGTCTTTGATCCATTTTGAGTTTACCTTTGTGTATGGGGTTAGACAGTAGTCCAGTTTCATTCTCTTACATGTAGCTGTCCAGTTTTTCCAACACCAGCTGCTGAAGAGGCTGTCATCTCCCATTGTATATCCAAGGCACTTTTATCAAATATTAATTGACTGTATATGTTTGGGTTAATGTTTGGATTTTCTATTCTGTTCCACTGGTCTGGGGGTCTGTTTTTGTGCCAATACCAAATTGTCTTGATTACTGTGGCTTTGTAGTAGAGCTTGAAGTCAGGGAGCGTAATTCCCCCTGTTTTATTCCTTCTTCTCAGGATTGCTTTGGCTATTCGGGGTCTTTTGTGGTTCCATATGAATTTTAGAATTATTTGTTCCAGTTCGTTGAAGAAAGCTGTTGGTAGTTTGATAGGGATTGCGTTGAATCTGTAGATTGCTTTAGGTAGTATAGCCATTTTGACAATATTTATTCTTCCTAGCCAAGAGCATGGGATGCATTTCCATTTGTTAGTGTCCTCTTTAATTTCTCTTAGGAGTGTCTTGTAGTTTTCAGAGTACAGGTCTTTCACTTCCTTCGTTAGGTTTATTCCTAGGTATTTTATTTTTTTGATGCAATTGTGAATGGAATTGTTTTTCTGATTTCTCTTTCTGTTAGTTCATCATTAGTGTATAGGAAAGCAACAGATTTCTGTGTGTTAATTTTGTATCCTACAACTTTGCTGAATTCAGATACTAGTTCTAGTAGTTTTGGAGTGGAGTCTTTAGGGTTTTTTATGTACAGTATCATGTCATCTGCAAATAGTGACAATTTGACTTCTTCTTTACCAATCTGGATGCCTTGTATGTCTTTGTTTTGTCTGATTGCCATGGCTAGGACCTCCAGTACTATGTTGAATAACAGTGGAGAGAGTGGGCATCCCTGTCTTGTTCCCGGTCTTAGATGAAAAGCTTTCAGCTTCTCGCCGTTAAGTATGATGTTAGCTCTAGGTTTGTCATATATGGCCTTTATGATGTTGAGGTACTTGCCGTCTATACCCATTTTGTTGAGAGTTTTAACAATGAATGGATGCTGAATTTTTTCAAATGCTTTTTCAGCATCTATGGAAATGATCATGTGGTTTTTGTTCTTCTTTTTGTTGATGTGGTGGATGATGTTGATGGATTTTCGAATGTTGTACCATCCTTGCATCCCTGGGATGAATCCCACTTGATCATGGTGTATGATCCTGTTGATGTATTTTTGAATTCGGTTTGCTAATATTTTGTTGAGTATTTTTGCATCTACGTTCAACAGGGATATTGGTCTGTAATTTTCTTTTTTGGTGAGGTCTTTGCCAGGTTTTGGTATTAGAGTGATGCTGGCTTCATAGAATGAGTTTGGAAGTATTCCCTCCTCTTCTATTTTTTGAAACACTTTAAGGAGAATCGGTGTTATTTCTTCTCTATATGTCTGGTAGAATTCAGAGGTGAATCCATCTGGTCTGGGGGTTTTGTTCTTGGGTATTTTTTTGATTACTGATTCAATTTTGTTGCTGGTGATTGGTCTGTTTAGTTTTTCTGTTTCTTGCTTGGTCAGTCTTGGAAGGTTGTATTTTTCTAAGAAGTTGTCCATTTCTTCTATGTTTTCCAGCTTGTTCGCATATAGATTCTCATAATATTCTCTTATGATTCTTTGTATTTCTGTGGGGTCCGTTGTGATTTTTCCTTTCTCATTTCTGATTCTGTTTATATTTGTAGATTCTCTTTTTCTCTTAATAAGTCTGGCTAGGGGTTTATGTATTTTGTTTATTTTTTCAAAGAACCAACTCTTGGTTTCATTGATTTTTTTCTATTGTTTTATTCTTCTCAATTTTATTTATTGCTTCTCTGATCTTTATTATGTCCCTCCTTCTAGTGACTTTGGGCCTCATTTGTTCTTCTTTTTCCAACTTCACTAATTGTGTCTTTAGACTATTCATTTGGGAATGTTCTTCCTTCTTTAAATAGGCCTGGACTGCAATATACCTTCCTCTTAGAACTGCCTTTGCTGCGTCCCACAGAAGTTTGGCTTTGTGTTGTTGTTGTCATTAGTCTCCATATACTCTTTGATTTCTGTTTTGATTTGGTCATTAACCCATTGATTAATTAGGAGAATGTTGTTAAGTCTCCATGTATTTGTGAGCCTTTTTGATTTCTTTCTAAAATTTATTTCTAGTTTTATACCTTTGTGATCTGAGAAGTTGGTTGGTAGGATTTCAATATTTTTGAAGTTACTGAGGGTCTTTTTGTGGCCTCGTATGTGGTCTATTCTGGAAAATGTTCCATGTGCACTTGAGAAGAATGTGTATCCTGCTGCTTTTGGGTGTAGAGTTCTGTAGATGTCTGTTAGGTCCATCTATTCTAGTGTGTTGTTCAGTGCCTCTGTGTCTTTACTTATTTTCTGTCTGGTTGATCTGTCTTTTGGGGTGAGTGGTGTGTTGAAGTCTCCTAAAATGAATGCATTGCTCTCTATTTCCTCCTTTAATTCTGTTAGTATTTGTTTCACATATGCTGGTGCTCCTCTGTTGGGTGCATATATATTTATAATGGTTATATCTTCTTGTTGGACTGACCCCTTTATCATTATGTAATGTCCTTCTTTATCTCTTGCTACTTTCTCCATTTTGAAGTCTATTTTGTCTGATACAAGTGCTGCAACACCTGCTTTTTTCTCTTTGTTGTTTGCATGAAATATCTTTTTCCATCCCTTTACTTTTAGTCTGTGTATATCTTTGAGTTTGCAGTGAGTCTCTTGTAAGCAGCATATGGATGGGTCTTGCTTTTTTATCCATTCTATTACTCTGTGTCTTTTGATTGGTGCATTCAGTCCATTTACATTTAGGGTGATTATCAATAGATATGTACTTATTGCCATTGCTGGCTTTAGATTTGTGGTTACCAAAGGTTCAAGGGTTGCTTCTTTACTATATCATAATCTAACTTAACTTTCTTGTTAAGTTATTGTAAATACCGTCTGATGTTTCTTTATTTCTCTCCTTTCTTATGCTTCCTCCTCCATTCTTTATATACTAGGTGTTTTATTCTTTGCCTTTAGTTAGTATTTGGATGGTCTGTTTTCTTTGCTATGATATTATTTTCCCTGGTGACATCTTTTTTAGCCTTAGGAGTGCTTCCGTCTAGAGCAGTCCGTTTAAGATATCCTGTAGTGGTGGTTTATGAGAGGCTCTCTCAACTTTTCCTTCTCTGGAAATTGTTTAATCCCTCTGTCACATTTAAATGATAATCATGCTGGATACAATATTCTTGGTTCAAGGCCCTTCTGTTTTATTACGTTAAATATATCATGCCATTCTCTTCTGGCCTGTAAGGTTTCTGTTGAGAAGTCTGATGATAGTCTGATGGGTTTTCCTTTGTAGGTGATCTTTTTTCTCTCTCTAGCTGCCTTTAATACTCTGTCTTTATCTTTGATCTTTGCCGTTTTAATTATTATGTGTCTTGGTGTTGTCTTCCTTGGGTCCCTTGTGTTTGGAGATCTTTTGGCTTCTGTGGACTGCGAGACTATTTCCTTCCCCAACATGGGGACGTTTTCAGCAATTATTTCTTCAAAGACACGTTCTAACCCCTTTTCTCTCTCTTCTTCCTCTGGTACTCCTATAATGCAAATATTGCTCCATTTGGATTGGTCACACAGTTCTCTTAATATTCTTTCATTCCTAGAAATCCTTTTATCTCTCTCTGCCTCAGCTTCTCTGTATTCCTGTTCTCTGATTTCCATTCCATTAACAGTCTCTTGCATCTCATCCAGTCTGCTGTTAAGCCCGTCGATCACTTGTCTGATTTCTGCATTGTCTTTCCTCACTTCCCTCACTTCCTCCCTCAGCTCTTGCACATTTCTCTGTAGATCCATCAGTATGGTTATGACTTTTATTCTGAATCCTTTTCAGGAAGATTGTGCATTTCCATCCCTTCAGGCTCCCTCTCTGGGGTTGTCTGGTTGATCTTAGTCTGGACCATATTCCTCTGTCTTTTCATGGCTGTAGAAGTGGTCGCTGGTAGGTGCCACGTATGTCAGCTGGTCTCTTTAAGACTTTAAAAGGAAAAAAAAAGAAAGAAAGAAATAAAAAAAAGAAAGAGAAGAAAACAAAACAAACAAACAAACAAAAAACGCCCACAGGGAGTAGATTCTGTGGGGATGCTGTAGGTGGTGCTGTTGCTACACTATTCCGCAGCAGTGGCCATGCCGCTCTGCAGGGCCCTTTATAGCTCTGGCCGGCATGGGAACGAATGGGAGGCTGTTGATCTTTGTGGTAAGTCTAAGTGCAGCCACCCTTTCCCAGTCACCAGCTAAGGGGTCCAAAACTCCCCAGGACTCCCAGCCTGCTGGGCTCAGTGTGCCATGGCAATCCTGCTCCTCAACTGGGCTCCTGTCTCTTTAAGACCGCTGAAAAGTGCGCACTTTTGTTTTTCTTTTTTTTTTTCTCTTCCTGGGAGCCGGCTGCAAGGACCCGGGTGTGTTCCCCACTCAGATCCTCTGCTCTCTGTCTCTCCAATCTCTGCTATACCACACAATGTGTGTCAGCGCTCCCGGCGCAGATCACCGGGGCTGGTTATTTCTCAGGCCTGCACCTCCACTCCCTCCTGGCTCTGAATCCTTTCCTCCCGCCTGTGCGCTGGGGTCGGGGAGTGCTCGGGTCCCGCTGGGTCGCGGCTCTGTATCTTACCCGCCTCATGGGGTGCCAAGCCCTCTCAGGTGTAGCTACAGGCTATGTGCTGTCCTGTATCTTCTGGTCTCTTTTTTAGGAATAGTTGTACTTGTTGTATTTTCATAAATTAATATAGTTTTGGGAGGATATTTCTGCCACCCTGCTCACGCAGCCATCTTCCCTGAAGTCCTCAACAATGTTGGTTTTAATTTTCTTACTCTGATAATGATACTGTGGTTATGTAAGAGAATGGTCTTGTTTTTAAGAGACAAAGACTTCAACTGTTAGGGATAGAAGTGCATCATGTGCAAACTACACATTTATCTACACACACAGGATAGGTGGAAATACTTGGGAAATCTAGGGGAAAGCTATATGAGAATTCTGAATTCTTCATGCTATTCTTCATCTTTTCTGTAAGTCCAAAATTATGTTGAAATAAAATGTTAAAAATATTTATGTGAGCATGCATTTCTCAATAGATATATGTGTGTATGTGTGGCTATTTATGCCAGTATGCACAATTTCATGGTAATTTTTATTGTATCTTTTGAGTTATACTTTTTTTCAAAGATAGGCAGTAGAAACTTCTTATGTTTAAGGATTTATACTTGGCACAATAAAATTGGGGTACCTGTGATGGATCCAGAAAGTACACAGTAGAGACCTACATGTCTGTGAAGAAAGAGAATCTATTGACAATGCAGAGATACACAGGTTTGATCTTGATTCACTTTGCATAGACGTTAATTTCTGCCCTATTTTCTTGATCATTAAGACTTTGTTCCCCTTGTTCCACTTCTTTTTCTTTTAAACTCAAATAAAAATGAACAGAGCTATTACGATTTTGCATTGAGTGTCCCAAGTAGATTTAGATTGTTGGTGTCGAAGTGCACAAGAGACAGATGCACTGGAATTTCATAATTAGATGGGCTTCAGGGTGTATCAATTTTCTTAGGCAAGTTCATAAAAAAAATAAGTTTCTCCCCCTCTGCACTCTGTCCTGAGGGACTAATGTTCTAGAAAGAGAGAACAATTTTCCAATAAAACTAACTCTGTGAAGATGTTGTGGATTTTAAAGACATTCCACTTTGGTGCAATTTGTTTAAGGCTTATGGAGACAGGCTACTGTGTAGCTAGAGGGTGGCCTCCTTGATGACTTGTGCTCTTCTGTCCCATTGTCCTGGGCACCGATGGATGTAAATGCCTTCATGCTTGGATCTCCTGGTTCCTTCGTCCAAAGCAATTTCATCTTTTCCATTAGATTGGACGTTCTCCTTGAAAAGTGGATGCACCTCTTAAAGAAAATAAACTGATGTCCATCATTTGAAAGGGCAGTCCACAACTCACAAATGGGTTGATTCGAAGGTTGTTTCTAAGTCAATGGCTTGAAATTCAAAATTGCATTTTTTTGTGGAAGTATGGTAGTTAGGTTTCCCAAGCCAGCTGACTAAAATTTACCAAACCCACGATGTTAATGTCTGTAGTACTGAAGCAATACTACAGACCCTAGTGAACAGGTGTGGCTGCTCTAGAGCAGTGGCTTTCAACTGGGCTGCGGGAGGCAGTTTCTTAAAGGCCCTGCTGGCTGCATATCTTACACCACCCTTGCACTAATCTCACTGAAATGTAGCTCTTCTCACGGGCACTCCTCCGCTCAAGGGCATGCATGCTCCTTACTGACTATCAAATATATGCCCTCTATTCAGGCAGTATTCAAGGCCTTCCACCACATGCTCCATCTTTCCTGTCCCACTGTGTACTGTTTCCTCCCATGGACACGTGCTGTCTAAAGCTTTGCCTGAACATGCTCCACCCTTCCTCAGTTTCCCACCTTTGCCTATGCTGCTCTTGGCAACCAGAATCCAGTTCCCATTTGTGTCGGCCTGAGATACCTCTTTGCTGGCTCATCTCAAATACCACCTCCTTTCCTGATTTCTCCCAACTAGAGGTTCCTTGTCCCTTCTGTATACATCCCCAACCTATTATTATCTTACCTGTCTTATGGCATGTAATATCGTCTTCATCGGATAATGTTTGTTAGACTGTTATTGACTCCTGTGCAACCCGGGGTCAAGAATCCTTGTCCTCTCCACCTCCGAGGGTCCAGCGTGCCTGTCACTGTGCTCTGGGTGAGGCAGCTGCACAATGAATTCAGGAGATATTGACCTAGCTTCGTGCCCTCAGCCACTACCGTCACACATCCTGAGGGAGGTGTGCAGCATGTGGAGGTGCCCGTAGGAGGCCAGAGATGGGAGCTGTCTGTGTTGCTTTCCAAACATTAATGTCCACGGACAGCTCTAAGTGCTGTCTCCCTTTGGCTTTGAGTCAGATATAATAAAACAAAAATCAGCCATTACGACTAATGCTATTTAACTTTTGTTGTAAGGCTCACAGAAAACGTTTGCTATCCCTGACCAGTGTCAGATGCAATAAATATAATTAATCTCTGGAAACACACAGATGAAATTACTTAAATCATGGCTTTAGTTTGTTTCCAACCCTCTGAGTCTCCTGGGCATAGAGTAGATTATGTGGTCCTTTGTTGCCAGAGGCACCTCCAGCCTTTATCCCGAGTTTAGCTTTAGGGGGATTGACTCTTTCTGGGCATTTTAAACTTGAAACTAAATACTTGGTTCTCCATATCCATCTCTTTTTCTAAGAGAATGTTTATGTGTGCAGGAGAAGTGACCTCTCCTCTCCTCTTTGCGTTTTCACAAAGTCAAGAGTGGACTTTGCACTGGTTTCCCTTGGGACAATTCAGTGAGCCCACAGTTCTGGGAGGAAATGGCATGTAGGTCTTTCTTCCATTTTAGTATCGCCAAAGAACTCAGCACCACGGGTCATTATGGCTTTGGAGCTTCCGTAATGCAAAAATTGTTGACTTGAGGAGTTGGAGGCATCCTTAGATTCCATCCAGTCCCACAGCCCCATTTGGTAAATAAGAAACCAGGAATCATGAGTTGCTGTGCCTTACTGGAGGCCACATTGTAGCTGAATATCAGAGGCTGGGTGAGAAACAGCTCTCTGCTCTCTTTCCACTTCGTGGATTTTTCTTAAGCATCTCCCACATGGGATTCTGTTTACTATTTCACAGATTTCATGATGGAAACATCCGGTCAACAAGACCGTGCATATCTTGTATTCATTTAATCAATGTTTATGGAGGGCTCACTATAGCCCAGGCACTAGAGGTGCTGGGGATACAGTGATGAACAACAGATACAAGCCTGCCCTGGAAAATCTTCCAGTTTACTGGGGCAGCCAACTATTAGAATAGCTCAGTGAGTTTTGGTGAGTGTTCTAATGGGAAAGCATGGGGTGCCTGGAACCTCTAATTGAAAGGTGGTCAGAATTTGGCTGGAGGAACCAGAGCATATTCTAAATAAAAGGAACAGTGTGTGCAAAGGCTGGGGTTTAGCGAAAGCTTTCTGGCTACTCTCACATCCAGGCTTACTCTAGACACC
Source organism: Smutsia gigantea (assembly GCA_032199065.1). NCBI lineage: Eukaryota > Metazoa > Chordata > Mammalia > Pholidota > Manidae > Smutsia > Smutsia gigantea. The sequence continues at coordinate 100,382 of JAVSCE010013416.1, forward strand.
TCTGTGGCCACAGTGCACTTCTCTCTCCAGCCTCCTCTCTTCTGCCTGCATGCTAACATAAACTGTGGCATTGTTTTTCAATTTTTGTCCAAGCTTTTATTTATTTTCATTGCTTTGCACGTACTGTCCCTTTACTGGAAATGTAAATTGCTTCTAGCCCTGCTCACACTTTAGGATTCAGCTTTCAATTTGGTTCCCCTGTATACTGTTTTGGCTAATTTTCCTATATGGTAGCATAACACCCTGTGTATGCCTCCACTGACTTTATAGATTCTCATTTAATTGTCTGTTTGCTTGTCTGTGTTCCTTGTTGGCCTATGAGCTTTTTGTGCGGGTCGGAGGTGTGCCTTATTTGTCTCAGTAGGCCTACCACAGCGTCCTGAGCTCAATAGTTAATCCTGATACACATTCGTTGTATCAACAGATGAAGAAATACAGGCCTTCTGATTCCAATCCTGCTCTCCTTTCTGACTCCTTTTCCTTCCCTGTGTCTGTCATTCCCTCCATCTAACCTTCCTTCCTTCTATCCATCCAATAGATGTTTTTAAGAATCTATGAGCTTGACCTTGAGCTGCTCATGGTCCAGCAGAAGAGTTGGTGTGCAATTAGATGAGTAATAGTTTCAGAGGGTGCTTGATATTATAGGGTTTTAAGCAAAGGGCTCCAGAGCATCAAGGGTGGATCTATATGTTTGTCTGGGGTAATCTGGGAGGGCTTTGCCAAGGAAGCACTGTCTGAGCTGGCTCTTGAGAGGTCAGAGATTTTCCAGATGAGGAAGGCAAGCAGGAAGGGTACTTCATTGGAGGCTTCAGCACATGCAGAAAAAGACCCTGAATTGTAAAAAGTAAGAAGTTTAATTTTCATGGAATCCAGGGTGTGTTTGGTACTGGGGAGTGAGGGTAGGGAAGGGTGGGTAGGAGGAAGTGAGGGGAACCAAGCCCAATGGGAAAATGCTCTTGTTTGTCTCTGTAAGAAATGTGAGTTTTAATTATGCAGGCACTGGAAGCCCTACTCAGGTTTTTAACTTAGGGAAGTTTCCTCTGTTTTGTGGGAAGCTGACAGTCCCTCCCTGGGGTCATCAGAAGAGGAAATCCTGGCAGACCTGGCAAAGGCAGGTTTTCGGTGCTAATCTACCATGCGTGCCCCTATTTCTACGTTCCCCTACGCTTCCAGCAAACTCTGGTCTGGGGGCCATTGCTAGTACTAACTAGATGGAAATGAAGGGAAGAAGGAAAGAAGATTAGGGAGTATCAGTAGCTCATTTGCAAGTATTTATTACCTTTACCTCTGGAGGAATGGGACTTTGAAATGATAGTGATTACCAGCCCGTTATGTTACTTATTAGACCTCTCATTTCCCTTAATAATCCTTATATTAGCCAGAGAATTTATTGTTTGGCACTGACTTAGATAGATACTTACTGAATTTTCCTATTTTAGAGCTGATGAAAGGATTTATTCTTCCTGAACGCCTCTGTTGTTGAAACAACAGTGGTAAATCTTTGCTGACTGATTTGAAGAGGCCACTGAGCTTGATAGTAACAATTACCGAACCAAATGTTTACATTAAGGCACCCGCAATCCATCCAAGTTCTTCAACAGCATAATTAATAGGACCAGCTAGTATTCTAGGTCATTGCAATAATATTTACTCTGAAAACTCACAGTTGGACTAAAGTGCCTATCGCAAGCTCTGCTGACATCAAGGATCTTAAACTTCCTTTTTGAGAGGGAGGTTTATGAGTGCCTGGTTTTGGCAGCCAAAACATAATTCCTCCCGCAGACGCTCACTGAATTCATGGAGTAGTAAGGATTGATGTTGGATTAGAGATGATCTATTCAGTTAATTCTAAACCTGCCTAAACCACAGAATCTACTGGGGAGACTAGAGATTTCTGGATTGCTGAACCCTACCGCTGGGGGCCTGGGTCAGGAGCTATGGTGCAATCACGACATTGTAGATATATTGTCTTAAACATCCAGGTTATTCTTTCAGTATGAGAACTGCTTATCTCATATTGAAGAAACTGAGGGATACCAGACAGAAGTCGCTTGGAAGATTAAACCAGTCTGGAAGCCTCTTGGGTCTCCCTGAGTGAAAGGAAATGGATGTAATGGATCCCTGGGAAGTACTTCTGTTAATCAAATACTTTTGTTTAAAAAAGTCCCCAGTTTTGACTTAAAGGAAGGCACTTCCACAATATTTTTAAGAGTGGATTCTCTGACTGCCCTCATAGACACTCCCAGTGCTTCTTAAAAATGTAGACCCCATGTATCAAAAGCTCTGGAATCTGTTTTTCAATAAATGCTTCAAGTATTTCTGATGCACATCGAAGTTTGAAAACCATTGGGTTTTCTCTTTAAATCAGTTGGCACGTCCCTATTCATGGTACGTGCCCAGTGCCAATTAGAGAATTCATGGCAACTGAAATTCACCAACATCGACACAGCCAGGACTCATTCCCTGTTTTCCCTGCACCATTTGACACTTGGCTGCATGCTCTTGAAATGCTCTATGTGGTGATTTCCACTTACAAACCCCTTTTTCTTTATCATCCTCTCTCTTGCACTTCTTCAGACTTCTGTCTCTCCTGGACAATCTTATTGCCTCCTGGGCAATCACATGTTTTCTGTTGGTTCCATTTTGATTGATAATTTCTGAATGTCTTTCACCTGCCCAGACTCATTTCCTGTTTCAGACCCACCTTACAACAGCCTGCCCAGGACCTGCGTTTTGGATGTCCCATGGTCCCCTCAAGTTGACACGGCTGAATGGGGCTTGGACCTTCCCCCAGTGCCTGCTTCCCTTCCTCTCTCTGCTGCTTGAGTTGATGGTGCAGCCATTCATCCTGTTAACTGCCCTGGACTCTTTCTTCTAACTTCACCTACATCCATGAACAAACACTGATGATTTGAGCTGTTAAGTGTACCTGGGTCAATTATATCTCAATTAAACTGGGAAAAAATACCTGAAATCTACTGTCCGTTTGGTTCTTCTGGATGCCACTGACTCGCCCCAGACCTCCATCATCTCTGATCCGAGCCTCGATGCTACCTTCTAAGCTTGTCTCCTTCCCGCCAAGCTCGCCCCTTCCAGTCCTCCAACCACAGTGTCTGTGGAGTGACCTTTGAAACCTCTGGCCAGCCACCCCTTCTGTTTAAAGCCCTTCAGAAATTCTGCATTGAAACCCAAACTCCTAGTATGCCACTCCAGGTCTTCTAAGCTCTGGCTGTTCCTCACTCGGTGCCCACTCCTCACTTTGCCTCTCTTTCCCGGGACCTTGCATTCTGGGCATTCTGAATTCCTCTGCTCACTGATGCCTTGAGCATTTTCAGAGGAAATTTTCAATACCTGGAACGTTTTTGTGTCTCTATCCTCTCTCCCCATTTATCTTTCCGGTGTGTCCCTAATCATCCTTCTTCATGTCATTCTTTCCTTCTGAAACCTCAGTTGACCCTCTGGCATGGGTGTGGCCCCACGTTGTGCACCATTCCACCCTGTCCGCACCTCCGTCGTAAATCTGTGTGTAAGAATTTATTTGCAAGTGTACTGCCCCTCCTTGATTTGATTCATCTATTTCCTCTGTGCTTAGAATTGTGACTGGCTCTTAGTAGGTACTTAGTTAACATTTCTTGGATGAGTGAATGGATGAATTATTTACAGCATCTGACTTTTAGAACCATACATCATGTAAAAATCCATACTTACGTTTTAGCCATTCTTCCAATCTAGAAACACATGTCATGGATTAATGTGCGGAAGGTAGAGTTCATAAAAATAACTATGCATCCTGATTGACTCATGTGACCCAATTAATTTACCCATTAAGGGGTCAGCCAAAAACTGAAAGTGAAGCAAATATACTGTGGCATGGATCAACATTACAACCAAGTCCCCTAAGCAGTTGATAGGGGTTTAAAAAAACAACCAAGGTTACCAGGCATTACTATGTTTTACAACATAGTGGGCGTTTTTTGTTTTTTATTTATTTTTTAACCAAAGGAAACAGTATTTCATCCTGATAAGTAAGAATCACGCTAACAGGGGAAACAAAATCACTCCAGCATTCTAGCTAAAATTATGGTGTCGGCTATAAGTACAAAGAAGTCCGAGAGGCCCAAGTGGGTCCCTATTTTCTGGGTCATTCTTTCGTTCACTACAGCTTCGGCAAGAAGGAAGCCATGGGTGGCTAGAGCTGAGTGCCACAGGCAGGTGGGGAAGAGCGGTGAGGGTGGGACAGGTGGTCAGGGAGGGAGGAGGCAACGTATCAGGCAAACACGCATCCTGGGAAATAATTAGGTCACATCATTATTGCACATAGGATGCAAAGCCGTAAACACGTAATGACTTGTCACTCCAGGCCAGGTGTGGGGTTTCGTGTTTTATATAAACCGTGTCATTTAATCCACTCTGCAAACTTATGAGGCTATTAGAAATTTCTTAATTTTACAGACTCGGGAGCCGCTGACTGATTCTCAGTAGTTCGGGAAATAGCTAGGAAATTAGAAAACATGCACTGGATTGATTTCATCCTTTAAGATTCTGGAGGACTTGGTAATTAGCTTGCCTGAATTCAAAAGGGAAGAAGACACTCCCTACAATTCCTCTGTCCTCTTGTCCCCCAAAGTAGTGTCCCTCGATTCTCTTGGAACTCACACCTCAGGGGCTCCCACCCCTTGGCTGAACGGCACAGGCAGTTGCACTGAGCTGCACAGCTGTCCATCCTGGGACAGCTGTGCCCCCTTTGCAGAGCAGCTTGTCACCACCAGCATTTCTGTTAAGCTCACAGTAGGAGATGAATGTGTGGCATCTGACCTCAAAATGCCCCATTCTCTTTAGCTCTGCTGGCCCTTAATGGATGCGACTCACATCATCAGGGACTGACAGGGTGTTAGAATGGTAGGGGCCATTGCACCAGTTCCTCTTAGTTCACACATGAGGACACTGGTCCCTGGGTTACTTTGCTTGTCCAAAGTCCCAGCAGCCCTGGGTGTGGAATGTGTTTCCTAACACCCAGGGCTCTTGCTCCTACACTACCAAGGCTTGCCCACATTGCAAGTTCACCTCCTGCTCATCAACACCCTCTACCTCCCTGTCAGGTGGACAGTATGTATTGTTTTTACCTATGGGAGCCTAATTCAGCTGTGCTCTCCCAGCACCCAGGGTCTCTGCTTTTGCCTTGAACTTGGTTTGGGTTCCTGTTTCCCATGCTCTGGGATGAGGTTCTCACAGTCAGGTTCTAAGCCTCTTTCCCATCCATTTCTCCTTCTCCTCCCAGATCTTCTGGTCATTTTCACAGCATACATTCCATGCCTGTCTTCTGGTGTTCTTCAAAAACAGCTCGTACATTTTCTCCTTTGCTGAAGCTATTTTCCCAGCCCAAAATACTCCTGTATCATGTGCCTGTCTTGGTGTTTTGAGCACTACTGTGAATCTTATTACTTTTAAGACACCCTCTCTACCCACTACAGCCTACACGTATCCTTATGTAAATAGGCATGGTATCTGTCCTTTGAAATACAACATGATCCCAGAGTTAAGTCAATCCATGAAATACTGGATGTTTTGTCTGCCACATGGAGATTCATATTGCCTATTGGCACACTAAAGTCTTTGAGAAGTTCTGCATTACAGAAACTGGCTTAGCTTTTAAACTCTGTATCTCCCAAACTAATGTCCTTGGAACCTTTCACATGTGTGACACTATAATTAGCATCCTACTGAATACTTTTTGGGAAGTGCTTTTCTAGAACACACAGTTAGAAATTTAGAAGTCTTATTTTCCCAGCCATACTTTTAAGTTTTTGTGCTTCTGTATCTCTCCCCAGTGTCCAGTGAAATGTTAATTTCTTTTAAAAAATGTGTGGTAGCAAAGGGCTAAGGAAGGTTTGCTTGTCTGCTAATGTGGGTTCCTGGTGCAGAAAAGAACTTTTTTCATGCTGCAGTGTGGCCAAGATGTAGAGTGGTCAGCAGAAGGAATGGAAATGTTCAGAGATGAGAAGAAATTATCTGTGAGAGGCTGGTAACTTCCAGAGGTATCTCAGCCTCACACCAAATGCGAGTAGTTGTTATGAACTATAAGTAAGGTTGGGGCTAAAAAGGCCAAGTCCACTGTCAGAAAATCTCAGTGGAAAAGTTGGAATTTGAGAAACCCTCATCCAAAGAAAGGCAAACAGCTCTGATGTAAGTAAACCTCTCCAAGCCTTGGAGAGTGAAAAACAAATTTAAAGATGAAGAGAGAGAGAAAAAAATGGAACAGAATGGACGATTATAAAACACTCATTTTATTTCAGTTTTAAAACTTCCCTGGGATGAGCTCCCAGATCCTCGCCCTGCTACTAGGAGCGAAGGCTGCGGTTATTCAGGCTCTGTGCTTGCCAAAACTTCCTTCTTTTCCTCTTTTCTTGCTTCATGTTTCAATAATGACCTTGAATAACCCTAGATCTTTATCTGTTTTGGTCAGTCAGTTCAACAGCTAGTTATTGAGCCCTTTTCTATGTGTCAGGCTGTGCTGGGGCTACGAAGACAACCAAGACAGTCTTTTCACTTGGGTATGTCCTAGCCAGGGGGCGGAGGGAGGGAACATCAGACATCAAATTAGACAGGTCATTGTAATGTGCCATCAAGATAGAGAAGGACGGAGCCTGGGGACTCCAGCGAGTATTTCCACAGGTCCAAAGAAGCTGAGGGCCCTTAGGACTTCCAGGAGCCCATGAAAATGTTTTCCTTTCTTTTAAAACCTGAAGAAAAAAAAGAGTATTATCCAACCTTGGTTTTCTTTATCTTTATACTAACACAGTCGCAGAGTAATTTTAAATATGTTTTATGGAGGAAGGGGGCCACACAGGCTAGTGCCCAGAGCCTGCAACAATTACTTCTGATTGGATTCATTTCTTGGGCTTCTGTAACAAAGTACAACAAACTGGGGACCTAAACAGTAGGGATTTATTGTCTCACAGCTTTGGAGGCCGAAGTTCGAGATCAAGGTGTGGGCAGGGCTGGGCTGGTTCCTCCTGAGGGCTGTGAGGGGCAGTAGGTTCCAGGCATCTCCCCCGCTCTGGTCCCTGACTGGCCATCTTTAGCATTCCTTTGCTTGTAGAATGGCTGTCTTCTTGTGTCTTCCCATCTTCCCTCTTCGCGAGTCTTTCTGTTCACATGGCATTCTTTTCTATGTGGACACCAGCCATCCTAGATTAGGGGCTCACCCTAGACGAGTGTACCTCATTTTAACGAATTACATCTGTAACCCGATTTCCAAATAAGGTCACATTTTGAGGTGCTAGGGATTAGGTTTCAATATATGAATTTGGAGGTGGTTGGGGGTGGAGTGCATAATTCAACCCATACTAGTGACCCTGGGTTCCTGGTGAGTCCAGGCTTCTCTCCTCCTCTGGATCCACTAGACTGGGCGTGCTGTGGGAACCAAGAGGAGTCACATGACTACCTGTGGTTGCAGGTTACAAACAAAAACAGTACGTTTTTCTCATAGAACACAAGACCACTGTGGAAATTATGTTGCAGCCTTGAGGGGAGCATTTTATTGACCTAGCTTCTAAACGAAGATGGCCGGATTTAACAATCTGGGACAATAATCTAGGCCTTAGAAATGCTGAGTGTGACATCTTTTAGAAAGTTAAGATTCTTGTTCTCAAGTTCTGTACAAAAGTGTTCTGCATGTCCATCTCCAGCAGGGCTGGCCTCAGTGGGTCCCGGATACCCCAGGTGCGACTCTCCAGCTTTCACTGCCCAACCTGTCTTCTCCCCATTTCTTAAGAACAGGCTCTGAACCAGGGAAGAAATGCCAGGAAGCGATGATAAGGATTTTGAGGAAATGGGGCTCCTCTAGTTCCCACCCTCCTCTCCCCAGGGCTGGGGTCCAAAGGGCGCCAGAGCACATTTCTCATAGGTTCCATGTGCTATTTTGGGGAGAGGACCAGGCAGTCACCCAGGCACAAACCTGGCACGAGCCTTCCATGGCCTGGTTTGGATTTGCATCTCTAAATGTGCCTTTGGCCCGGGGAGTTCCAGGGGACACTGCCTCCCTCCACCCCCGCTGTGCAGGCCTGCTTAGCGGGTAGTGGTTTGAGGCCAGCCAGTGCTACTTCACACCCCAGCCCCACCAACTCTGCAAATACTTCTGGGTGTCTGGTCTTCATTACAGTTGGCTGAGTTCGCCGTTTACAGCTTTACCCTGAAGTGCCACCTCACCTGCGGTTGACCAGACACCCCCATCTTCACTTTTGAAGAAAAACCCACAAAGGACTGCTCAGGAGGTTGCCAGAGCCTGTCCTCCAGGCTCACACACCATGTGGCTGCTGCCACCACCTTCCTGTCCAGGAGGCCAGCTCACCGTGGGCCTTTCCTCCTTGCCCAGGACTTTGCCAAACTCCCTGGACGGCGGCCTTCTTGAGTTTCCTCCTGGAACCCGTGGACCGTCTGGGTTCCCTCGCAGGTTGTAAGAGAAACAAATTGAAAATGTGCGAGGTCCTTCATCACCTCCTTTTTCCAGCCTCTCATTTTAAGTTCCGTGCGCATTCCCAGACTCGCACTTCTTAGTAATTTTCATAAAAATAACTGTGTGGCTGCTTCGGGTAAACATCTTAGCTGTAAAGTCTTTACAATTAAACCTCATATTACAACTAGAATGGAACAGCTATAATTAAAAATACACAGAATAAGGGTTTTAAAGTGTGTTATTTGTTTTTGAAGCATCTGAGCTGTTTTGCTATTAGCAGGAGGAAATATTTAGAAAAATCCAGGGCATTTCCAAACATCTGACCGCTCAGCTGGGTAAAAATACAATCTAAGTATTTCCTTTCAAATTCGCATCATTTTATGATTAGTCAGGGCTTTTGAAGTATGAATATCTTTTTCCAAAATGTTTTCTATTACAGCTGTGTCTTTTTTTATTTGGTGACCCAATTATATGTCTCTTCAGCATGGAAGAATTCACATTATTAGTTTAAAAATATATTGTTGAACCCCAATGACAGGTTTCATAAGGCTGAGTTTCATAAACTTTCATAATGCTTAATTTTGTTGTTTTGTTCTAGGGTGTAGGAAAAGGAAGGTCAGACCCTTTGAGGTAGGACAGAGGCAGAAAGTAGAAAGGGTGGTAAAGATACCTTTTGAATGCACCCTTTTTGTGCATTCACTATTGTAAGGGAGAGGATTGGCCTTGCATGGAAACATTCCTGATTATTTGAACCAGAGCATGTCTGGCTACGGCGCTTCTTCATCTTGGATGATTTAAGAGTTCTCATTTTCCTTAACTCGAAGGTACAACCATGAGTCCAGGATCATCCATTGCCCCTAATATCTTTTAACAGTGAGCTCTTTAAAAGATTACTGAGTTGATTTCATTACTTAGACATGTTCCAAGAGTTCTGGAAAAACATTGCCTCAGATAGACTATAATCTGGAAATTTACATTCTTTAGAATTTGCCACTCAGGAGATACTTTAGCCCACAGGTTCTTTAAAAATAAATCATTTGTAGCTCCAATATTTTCTTTATGATTTGTTCCAACTAGTTCACCATCACTGTAGCAAAGATTATACTCCCCTTCTAAAGCCAAGGTGTCTGCCTTCCAAGTGAGAATTTAAAGAAAATTCAGTGTTTGATTTTTTTCCCCCCCTTATCTTTTCTGGGAGTAGATAAATTGTGTGAGTGGTCAGCACACCTGCCAAAGTCAACTTTTGAAATAGACATAACGTAAGCATGCAGTCCTGCCTTGTTCCTAGGTGGATTCCACCTCTGAGGATTTGGGTTCTATGAGACTGGTTTGCCAGCCATGAAGCTTGCAGAGATACATTTATCCAAAAGGAAAAATGATTGCCTTTTGTTTTGAACCACCTCATCCATCACTGGCATCGTTTGGTGCAACTTGATATAGAAGTACCAGAAGTAATTTTTCCCCATTACAGATGCATTTGAAAAAGGCGCTTGTCTGGTATGTGGTGGGAACGTTCTTGTGTGACATCTTGGCCTCAGTGGTACTGCTGGGCTCCTTCAGCCCGTGAGATGACCCACTTTTCTTGAAATAGGCCAGGGGCTTGGGAAGCATAGGGGCCTCTTGCTTTCATTGTCAGGGAAGTGAGAAGGCAGCTGGGATCAATGCATGCCCTCTGAGACCGGGCTTCTGGGGACTTCCAGGCTGTGGATTGGTACCTCATGCCAAAATAAAAAAATAATAATCCTATAGCTCTGAGGTAGTGTTCAGGTTCAGTATCTAAACGTTGGAGACTGACCCAACTGCCACTATTTTAAGAAATGAAAAGAGAGAAAAAAATTTTTTTTATATCACTCAGTCTTCAAATTCAGGATGGTTGAGTGATCAACATTGGGGACCTACATGTAATTTTTTAAAAGGAAGGAAATAGTTCAGCCTTAAGTGAAAGATGAAACTCTGCTGTAGACTTGCGGGGGCAGGGCCCAGGCACAAAGCTGCTGCAGGGCCATCCTGCCCACCTTTGAGGGTCACATTGCCACCCCGGTGGGCCTGGAAGGCAGACCATAAAGCCAAAGAGCATTATTCTCCAGCCTTAAGGCTTAATGTCATTTGCCCTGTTCAGTTTTAAACTTAACTGGGATCTGTCACTCATTCCTTCTCCCCTAACTCGCTCTTTTGGAACAGAATGTCTGTCCTATGCCTGTCCCACCACTGTATTTGGAAGAACATAGCTTGTCTGGTTTCACAGGTTTGTAAGTGGAGAGGAGTTTGGCCTCAGAATGAATCATACTTTGAAGTCTCACCCATATCTGACTTAGATACAATTTCAATCAGACTTTGGACTCTAGACTTTAAGACTTTGGGGCTGTTGGAATGGAATGAATGTATTTTGTATGCAAGAAGGACATGGATTTGGGAGGACTAGGGGAAGATGTAATGGACTGAATACTATGTTCCCTCTGCCCCAATTCATATGTTGCAATCCTAACTCCAGTGGGATGGTATTGGGAGGTGGGGCATTTGGGAGGTGATTAGGTCTTGAGGGTGGAGCCCTCATGGATGGGATCAGTGCTTTTATCAAAGAGACTCCAGAGACTGCTCTCGGCCCTGCCACCATGCGCAGGCAGAGAGAAGATAGTTGTCTATGAGCCAGGAAGTGAGACTGTCCCAGATACAGAATCCACAGGCACCTTGCTCTTGGACTTCTCAGCTTCCCAAGTTGTGAGAAAAAATATGTCCGTTGTTTATAAGCCACCCAGTCTCTGACATTCTGTTAGAGCGGCCCCAACAGACTAAGACAGCTTTTAAGCACCATGGAACCAAACGTGAAGGAGACAGCTCTGGTTGTCGGTTGCTGCCCCATTCCTTCCCAGCGGAATCTGGGCGCTGACAGGAATCTGCAATCTCTTCCACACAGTCTAGTGCCTCCGGGGAGCCTCCTGCCATCTCAGGCGTGAGAGGTGGCACGGCAGGTAATGCCTCTAACGCCGCTCCCCTCGCCGGTGACTGGCTGAGTGATGGACACGTGAGCTGATTTTGGCCAGTGAAATGGAAGGGGACTTCTGGCGGGGCGTGGGGAAGGAGGGAACACCCCTGGAAATGCCTCCTCACACCGAGAGAAAGTACAGAAGGAAAACTTCCTTTCTCTTCTGGATACTGCGGTGCCTGGACTTGGCGTGTAGAATGGGGCAAGCACGTGCTGAAGATGAGGCCCACCGCTGGGACGGCAGAGGACGGAGGCAACGAGACGGTCGCTGATGACAGGCCACCCTCATCCCCGTGCCCCCCTCCTGCTTTGAGTCTCCTGTTAAAAGGACATTAATATATTTCCTTCGTGTTTTGGCCAAGGGGAGTCAGGGTTTCTGCCACCTGTTACTGAAAGCATGGCGGGCCTTTCTGGAGGAAGTGAAACCTGGGATACCTGACAGATGAGTAGGAGTTAGACATGAGGAAAGGGGGTAGAGTGTTCTAGGCGGAGGGAACAGCTTCTGAAGGTGCCAAGGGTAGAGGCTCTCACCCCTGTGTGGGAGACCCCGAGCAAATGCAGTCTGTCTGGAGCGGAGATGGGCTCTGGTATATGTGTGCAGGTGGGAGGGGAGGAGGAAGAAGAGAGAGGAGGGATAGGGCCAGACAGTGACACAGGAGCCAGGTTAGAAATAGCACAGAAGGTTACAAGGATTCGTGTTGGGGAGGTGGCAATGGTAATGAAAACCAGGGATGGATGGAAAAAACACCAGGGAGGTAGAATCCATGGCATCTGGCAATAGATGAGCAATGGGAGAGATGGAGACAGCGAAGCAGATGCCAAGAATCTGGTGTGAGTGACTCACCCTGCGGTTATCATGAAAGGCCAGTCAGGCAGAGAACTGGGCTGGCGTGGGCCGAGGCAGAGGAGAGGGCGAAAGCAGCAGCCAGTCTTGTGTTCTCTGGGTGTGAAGTGCTCAGAGTCAGAGGCCGGAGGGATGTCACTCTGGTGGATGGTGATGGGTGACGTGCAGCCGCTGTCAGTGGGCGATCCCCCCCTGGGTGAGATCCAAGGCCACAGCGGTGGCCTGTGTGCTCAGAGCTCTCTGGAACATGCACAGGGCTGAATGGGGCTCAGGTTTGTCCCCACTCCTGCTCCCCCTGCCTGTCCTTGTCCAGGTCTGGGGGGCATGTCCACCCTCTCTGTTCCCTTGGCAGTGGTTTATACCAGGGACCAGTCCCAGCTTGTGAGTTCCAAAGTACTGAGTCTTATAACTCAGCAGGCTTGCTTTTCAAGACTATACTGTCCCTGCTCTGTGAAAATGAAGCTGGTAGGTCCATACCTTTTGTCTCTCCATTCTTCTGGGCTGGTCTTCTCTCAAAGTCCAGTTTTAATAGTCAGGAATCCAGTGTTAATATATCAAACAGCTACCTCAGCATGGGTAGTAGCCACAGAAAGATGGAGAGAGAGAGAGAGAGAGAGAGAGAGAGAGAGAGAGAGAGAGAGAGAGAGAGAGAGAGAGAGAGAGAGAGAGAGAGAAATTTGGCCTGGTGGACATACAGGGAACAAACTGGGTTAATCAGAGATGGAAATGCAGAAATCTACTCCATCTACTTAAAACCCACAGGATGGAGAGAGCTCCTCCTGGTAGCCCAAATGACTATCCAGGCCTTCATACTAGCTTCGAAATTAGGAAAAAAGTGGATTCCTAAGCTTTAGTGGATCGTTTTTTGTTTTTTGTTCTTGCCTCGAGCCCCACAGGATGTATAAGTTGGGGTTGGCGGCCAACACCCCAAACGGAGTGCTGACCCCGTGCCCTGGTTCTGGGAAGAGGCAGAGGAAATCCTCCGGCACTAAGCAAGCAAACAAACACCCACGCAAACAAAACAACACGACAAGCCCCACACCGAAAACTTTCCACTTGCAAACATGTTTCTGTCACTGCCAAACGTTTAGGATTGCAACATTTGGGCGTCTTTGGCCCCAAACCTGAGGACTGTGCCGTTTTCCCAAAGCACCTAAAATAAAGAATTCCTTTTGGCAAAAACAGTGTGTTTGTAAACAGCAAGGCTTTATTTTCAAGAAACTCAATTCCCCCTTAGATGTAGAGTTATTCGGAATAAAACCCCCGCAGCTATTTTCCGTCTGCTTCTCCCATTCCAGACTGTCACTGGCAGGTAGAAAATATCTCTGGTTGGTGTGTGTGTGTGGTTTCCATTAACTGGGTGTGTGTCTGGAATTTGCGCTTGTCGGCCAATTCCTGATTGCCTTCTGATGCTTCTTGGGAGGGAGCTCCACAGAGGAGGTGCTGGATTCTTCCAGACTCTGGCTCTCTTGTGCCCCAGGATCATGAAGCTGAGAGCTTCCCAGAGGTACGGCCAAACCTCTCTGGTTCTTGTCAGGAAACCTAGCCCAGCCACTTGAACATCAAACCTGTCAAGCAGCACCGGTCTGAAGTTGGAGAGGCTGGTTTTCTAGCTTCTTTTTAGAACAACTTTGCTGCTAAAGATAAGCTGTCTTGCCCTTCCTTGAGAGTCTGGGTACCATCTTTTTTCCTCTCCCCCTGTTCACCACCAGACCCTGTTCACACAGAGGGCTGTAATTACCTTCCTGCTTTGGAAGGTGGCTTGAGACTCGAATTGAATCTTATGAATCCTGCTCACCGAATATTCAAAATTTAAAATACTTTGTCTGAGATCCCGAGACAAAAGAGTTTTTATCTGTGATATTTTTGGGCTTGGCTCCAGAAGGAAGTATATCTATATTCTTACTGAAGCGAAACTCGAATATCATAAAATGAACCATTTTAAAGTAGACAGGTCAGCGGCATTCAGTACATCCACAGTGTTGTGTAACCAACACCCTTCTGTTCCTAGGATATTTGCATCCCTCCAGTGTCAATCCCTTACCCATTAAGCAGTTTCTCTTCCATTCTTCCATCCCCTAGCCCCTGACAACCACCAGTTTGCTTTCTGCCTCTGTGGGTTTGCCTATGCTGGCCATATCATGCAGGTGGCATCAGACAGTATGTGGTCTTTTGTGTCTTGCTTTTTTCCTTCGCATGTTTTTGAGGTTCATCCATATCAGGAGGACGTTTGTCTCTAAAATAAACCCCGCTGAAGAGCTTTTATGTTTCCATTTAAAGTTGATAGGAGCTTTCAGGGCCTGTGGGATGAACCCCAATGCTTGCGAGGCCCTGGAAAGATCCTCAGAGGCTACAGAAGTCAGACTCTGTTCATGGAAACACCTGTCTGTCCTCTGACTCTGTTGTACCCTGGCTCAGGTCCTGGCTTATGTCTCCTGAGACCCTAACACCACTTCCTCTTCATGGCCCTTGCTACCTTCTTTCCATCCCTGCTTTCACATAACAAACTGGCTTCCATTGAGTGAATTCCATAGTCTTCTGCCTTGTATCTGGGTTCAGTGGATTATGAAACAAAGATGAATCTCATAAAACCAGGGAGAAGACAAGTAGTGGGTTTCCAAGCTTCCAGCACTTTTCATTTTGTTAAGGAGCCACGGGGTCTCATGGGATAGAGATGTAAACAGATGGTATCTTAATACCTGGACAGATAGAGGGGTGCGGGATTAAGATAACTCCTAGGAAAGGTAGGTAGTCATGAAAAATTTTGAGTAGATGCCTGCAATAAAATATTGTAAGGATATGAACTTAAAAATGACTTGCCATGTTGCCTTTTCTCTTTTATGTTTTATTACTATTGTCTTTTCATTTAAAAAAAATCCTTGCACTGGCATCATTCCTATGGCTGTTACTGACTTTACCCATTTTTTGGATTTTTTTCTCTCATTTTTATATCCTCACTATATTTTTTAAATGTTTTCTAAAATTCAAGGAATTCATCCTTCTGGAACTGGAATTTATTCGTTCTGGAGTTGGAAACTAGCAGTTACTAAATTTTAATAATTTGTTCTTAGCTGATTTTACTTAGAGGAGTTTCTCTTCAAGCAGGCTCATCTAGCCACTAGGTGGCGCTCATATACTATTGCAAATGGATTCTGATACTGAAGTTAAAGAATTTGGAGAACGGTTTGTCTTCGTTTAAGGTAAGTGCAGGAATTGGCCCCTACAGTCTGTTCGTGCTTTGTGGATTATAGACTTCTTCCTCCTTCTCTTTTCTTGACTGCCTTTTTGAGTATGGCATCATGATTAAGTACAGGGACGGTAGCGTCAGACTAAGTTCAAATACTGCCTCCATCATTTGCTTGCTATATGACTGTAAGTAAATCACTTAACTCACACTTCTTAATGCAAATTGGGGTTAATAATATACCTCATAGAGTGGCTGTCATAACAGAGATTTTAATTATATTAAAGCATAGGGTTATTTGTGTTTGCTTTTTAAAAAGAATTTGTTGTGTTTTTTTCCCCAGCTTTATGAGATATAATTAACATATAACACTGTGTAATTTTAAGGTGTGCAAGGTGACGATTTGATACACGTATTTGTTGCAGAATGATGACCAAAACAGAATTAGTTATGTGTTTGCATTCATTATCAAGACTTTTATTTTGCACTGTGGCATTGCTAATCACTTAGTCAAATGTTTCCCAAATACCAGTTCAAGGACTAGCCGTGTCAAAATCACTGAAAGATCTCATTTCAAATACATATTTATAAGTTCCATATCTGGAGTGTCTATTTCAGTGATTTTGGGTTGGGGCTTAGGGATCTATATTCTTTAAAAACTTCTCACGTGATTCTTATGGTCAGCTAGATCTGGGGACCAGTGACACAGACTATCCAGGGATGTCGCTGTCTACCCAAGTCTATTCAAGGTGTGAGAAGCCAATGCTGTGTTCACACTGGCAATTCCCAATTCCCCTTCCATGCAGAGAGTGTGCCATCCAGACCTCTGTGCGGTGGGATGCTTTCCTCTCACTGTCATCTTTGGAGGCTACCTCATAAATGAGGCTGCACTGTAGCCACTGGCTTTTTCCAGCTTGTACCCACGTATTCAGCTGACCTGTGGGTAAATGAAGCTTGGGCCTTTTCCTTCTCCATCAGCGGGTCATAATAGACATTCCACATGGTAGTAGGTATGAGCTAAGGAGAGGTACTTATGCGTCAGTGGTGAAAGACGTGAGAGTCTGGGCTACCTGCTTGTATAGCTTGCTTGCACTATTGGTCTGGATGTATCACCTACATCTTACAAAGGCGTGCCCAAGCATGTGGCTTTATGGGTGTGATGGAACCCGGCTTGTCATGGATGACTGGCTATGTGGTGTCCAGGCTCCATGTAGCATGCTAACAGCTGCTTTTTTCTAAGTTGCGCAGTTATTTGCTGTAGTTGACATGGCTGTGTTCCAGAACTCTAAGTGTCTGAGTTGTGATTTTCCCAATGTGGATTGCCAAAATCTCTGCACAGTGTCTTTTCCCATCACCAATATGTCTAATGCCACAGGGTCTGCTGGATCATAGGGTTGAAGCCACAGGGCCACTTGCCCTGCAGCCTGGACCTTTTGCAGAACCTTTTCTATTTTGACTCCCATTCAGAACTTTTGTGTCTCCTGTTATATGGATGTGAGCAATATCCCCAAATATGGAATTAATGTCCGGAACTCAAAAGGTCCACTGGGTGTTGTTCTACAGTCTTGGCTTAGATGGGGTGAGATACAATAATTTGTCTTTACTTGGCTGTGCCTCAGACCCTAGACCTTTCCAGAGCATACCGTGGTGGCAGGCCCCTGGGTCTTCATGGGGTTGTTTCCCATTGCCTTTATTGCATGAGTCTGACTTACAAAGGCCTCCAGCATACTTTTCACTTCTGGCTCATCAGGTCTGATTCGCATGATGTCCTCTCCAGGGTGTTGGTCTGCAGATGTCCAACCAGTCCTGGTCTCCTCAGACTAAATTATGACAGAGA
Source organism: Smutsia gigantea (assembly GCA_032199065.1). Lineage (NCBI taxonomy): Eukaryota > Metazoa > Chordata > Mammalia > Pholidota > Manidae > Smutsia > Smutsia gigantea. Next base: position 117,685 of record JAVSCE010013416.1, read on the forward strand.
CGGGAGAGTTAACATAGCATGGGTCGGCTCTGTAAGAGAATACCTTTGCCCTGAGTGAATGTGAGCTGTTTCTGATCCTCCTTTTTGATAGGGATGAAAAGGACACAGTCCCCAGATCAAAAGCTGTGTTCCATGTACCTGAGCCTGGGCTTAACTACAGATACACTGTCTGGCAAGGGAGCCTCAGTGCCAGCTGTGGGCCGCTGCTTGTTTCAGTTTGTGGGAGTCTGTCATCCTCCAGGACCTGTCTGGTTTCTGCAGGGACCAGACTGATTAATTAAATGGTAAAATGATAGGGGCTACTCCATGTATCTTGTAGGTCATCAAGGGTAGTTCTAAGCTTTAAAATCTAAACCTCCCTTTTTTCCTACCCCAGGATATGATATTGTTTTTGATTTACTATCTTGGCTGTGGTAGGAGGCAGTTTTAGAAGCTTCTCCTTGGCCTTCCTCACTCCACTAGTTCTTACCTGTGTGGGCATTTGCAACTGTTATACATTTGGGGACTGGGGTAATGGCTGTGGGGTGCATTCACTCAGTCAGCTTCCTGGTCAACCATGGCTGATTCCTGGGATGGGCTGGACTGACCAGTATCTTGCTTAGTTGCTCTGCCTGGCCTCTATGACTGCTGCTCTCTACCATCTCTTATCTCTGCCTGGGTGACCCCCAGGGATGCACTCCGACCTTACCACGCACTAGGATAATTGTCTGTCTGCCTCTGATACCTGAGCATAGCCACCTGGTCTCTAATACTTTGGGTCCTATCAACCCCAGGTGCCAGTGGGCCTGCTTCTGTAATGGTGTCAGCCCTGCCCGACTGAGAATGTCACCCATGAGAATGTCAGTGGGGCTGACGGCTCTTGCAGTGCAGTCCTTATAGCTTTAGTAAATGGGACACCCTCTGGGACTCCCCATGGAACAACATCTGCTGAGGTTTCTGGCCTTACATGGTAAGTTAACCCTAGCTGCCCACTGCCCCACCCCTGTTGACTTTTCCTTCACTGTCCATCAGGGCAGTTCTGGGACTTCTATGTCACTTGGTGTGACCCTATTCCAGATATCAGAGGGACAGCCCAGCAGCACATTAACTCCACCTCCTGGAATTCCTGTTGCGGTACTGTTATGGGCTGAGCTGTGCTCACCCATAAATCCATATGCTGAAGTCCTAATCCCCCGGTATATCTGGATGTGACTGTATTTGCAGACAGGGTCTCAAAGAGATAATTAAATTAAAATGAGGTTCTTAGGGTGGACCCTAAACCAATCTGATGTCCTTGTAAGAAGAGATCAGGATACAGACACACACAGAGGGGAGGCCTCGAGTCTTCCTGGATGGACACAGGGAGAAGGCAGCCATCTACAAGCCAAGAGGAAGCCTCAGAAGGAACACACCCTACTGACACCTGATCTCAGTCTTCTGGACTCCAGGACTGAGAAAACAACTTTCCATGATTTAAACCACCCAGACTAAGGTACTTTGTTATGGCAGTCTGAGCAAACTGATTACTCCTTCCTTGGAAAGCCAGCTTTCTCCAGGCTCATTATGTTGTGACCTACTATTAATTACTGGCCTAGTGGCCAGAGGGAAGGAGGGGGCAGATCCTGGTGTGTCTGTCTTGAGGTGGGGTAGTCTGTGCAGTGTCTTCAAGCAAAGGGGAGGCACTGGTTCTCAATCGGGAGAGTGGCTTCTTCTGGAGGTTCAGAGAGTTCGGGGGCTCTAGGGATTCAAGTTCAGAGGGCGTGACCCTGTATTCCCCAGGCTGTCATTCTTTTCCACTAGGAGCGCTGAGGTCTGCCCTAGCAGAACTGCCTGGTTGGGTGTTAAAATTCTGTGGAGCTCTGCTATTTTTATGACTATGTCCTGGACCTGATGCTTAGCTTTCTCTGCAAGTTGAAAACAAGTGGCAGAGTTTCTTCACATGCTAGCCAGGAGGCCTCAGGCTTTCCTGCTCTGCATTTAATTGGTGGTTCATGTCCTCAGACTTTTACTGTCATCCTCTCAGACATCAGCAGCCCTCAGCATCAGCCATCCCAACTCACCTCTTTCCAAGAGGTGTTTCTCAAAGAGCTCGTGCTTAGCGCCAGCCTGCATTTCCTGTCCCAGTATACCACCCCAGCTCACTATGGTGGAAGTTAGCCCAGTTTCACTGCTGCTTTGAGCCAGGGGCCGTGTGATGAGGTCCTCATCGCTGTGGGGCATTGGGTGATCCGGCTCCAGAATCCTATCGGTGAGCTTCCCCTTCCTCGCGTCACTGCTGGCCTCAGGGTGCGTTCCAGGGAAGTGGACTCGGAGGGGGACGTTAGCATGCTGGATGTTTGTTAGGGGGCACTCCTGTCATCCAAGAAGGAAGGAGGGGACAGGAGTAGCTGGACAATGCTGCTGTTATCCTGGGGGAAGCTGGAGTGGCCTTCAGCGTCATGCTGAATTGGAGAGGAGGGTCATTCTATCATGCTCCTGACCTGTTCCACTGTCTTTGGGTTCCAGCTGTTGCAGGAAGAGGGTATGAACTTGTGCAAGGTGGCTGCCTCCAGCAAGGGTAGCATCTGCAGAGGATGGAAAGCCCTCCCAGCCCTGGGGAGATGCACTCTTTCATCTTGAAGGGGGATCTGGGAGGTGCAGAGGACATCTGTGACAGTAGCCCAGAAGTATTTGTTTCCCTGGGGCCACTTTGAATTTCCTACAGGAGCAAGGCTCAGTGCCGATGCACCCTTTAGGCAGAGGGAGCAGGATGCTGAACTAGTGCCACAAACTGGAAGTGGCACTTGGACCAGGTGTACTGTCATTTGAGGGGTAACTGTTATTATCTCTGGAGCCTAAGCCTTTTCCACAAAGTCACGCTATCCAAGAAGGCTCGGGCCATGCTCAGGCATCTCTGTCTCTCAGACACCAGTTCCCGGGCGTGAATTGGAGCCTCCACCTGCCGCTGGGCTGTCATCACGCCAGTAGTGACACTGACATGATCTAGCTGTCATCGGTGCATTGGCAGCTGATGAAGGTGGGTCAGGGGGCCTGCAGGCACGGGCACAATGGGCTCATGCAGTTCCTGAACTGCACATCCCGAGCCCGGCCACAACAAAAGCCCCAAAGAGGAAAGATCAGACTCATGAAGTGCTATTTGTTTTCACTGTAACTTCATCCCTCCCACTTAACACCCGTCTAACCAGCAACGGAATCAATTACCACGTGTCAGCCCGAAATCTGACACAAGAAATGAAAGAAGGACACAACCTCCCCAGGGGGGTGGCAGGCACACAACCTCCCCAGGGGGGTGGCAGGCGGGCAGAGGGGGCCGTAGAGATGGAAAACTCGGGAGGGAAGCTGTGAATGAGGCATTCTGTCCTGTAACTAAGGGTTCAAGGAGGCCTGTGACTCCGCTTCCCTTCCCTCTCCCGGCCTTGGAGGCTGGACCAGTATTACCAGTTGTACTGTTGGGTGTTTCTGTGTCGATGGGGCTCAGCAAGCCTGTGAGAAGGTATTTGACTTTGGTTACTTAAGTTGCTCCATTTAATAATTGAAGACCAAAAGATTCTAGATGTTTATTATATTAGAGAGCTCCAGGAGGGAGAATTCCCGGCAGATGGGGTTTGGCCACCATGCCTATTTGAGCTGACTGAGTGGCTGTGATTGTCAGGCTTCTGGTAAATGCGGTGTCAGCTCAACCGAGAGCCCCATGTAAATGACATCATTAGCTTCCTACACTTATGCAGATCTTGAAAAGAGAGTCCACAGGTGCTCAGCCAGAACGCACAAGAGCTCAGTGGCTGAATCCCGTTGGAAGTCAGCCTGGTGTGATTTCACTAGCTCTGTTAAATAAGATAGTCTTAGTTTCCCAAAGTCAGGTTTTTGTTAATAAGGACACTTAAATGCTTCCACTCTTGTTAATAGGGTCCCAGGATGAGGAACCCTCTTGTCTTCAGGGAGAGCATCAGATGGACATTTCCGAATCTCTTCTATATCTGCTATTGTCTCTCAGATTGCCATTGGCGTGGAATGTTTGAAGTGGGAAGCGCTGATTAAAATGGGATGTGGGTATGGGAAGGAGGAAGCTTCTTTCTAGGTATCCTGGTGGTCATTAAAAGATATTTCCACTTACGTGCAGGAATTAATGAAAGGCAAAATTTTTTGCTCAACAAGACGATTGAAGTTGTTGGTGGAGTACAAGCAGCCTGAAGCCGTGAATTGCCCTTTGAGGCAGTCATCAATTCCGTTAGGGCTTATGGTACGGACCCCTCTTTATGACACTAATTTCAGGTGACTTTCTTTTCTTCTAACCTAAATGGTGCTCGGTCTTTGGCTTCCTTGTCTGCAGAGAGAGATATGTGAGCTCTCTCTCTGCTCTCTGCTCTCTCCAAGTGATGCCATCCCATGCCTGGTTTTACTTACGACCTGCATGGTGACGCCCTGATGCCTTCAGCTTTATACGGGCTCTTTACTTTCCTGGGCTCAGCTCTGCATCTCTGCCTCTGGGTGGACACTGTCCCCTGGGTCTCCCAGGCCCCTTAAACGAAGCACTGTCAAAATGGCCTCAATCATCTTCCCCTGATTTGTCTCTGTCACATTTATTTTCTATTCCATTGTGGGAGCAAAATCCCAGGGGTCACTTAAGCTTGAAAGCTGAGCTATGTTCTCGACCACCCCTCACCCCCCACTCGTTTATCCTCTACCTCATCAGATGTCATTGATGTTGGCTCCTAAATATTTCCCACGTTGGCCTCTCTTTTCCATTCCTGTTACTTGGCCCTACTTTACACGAACGTCTTTCCTTCCTGACTATGTTGACAGCCCCAGACCGTCACCCCTGTGGCTTGGCTCATGTCTTCCCCTCTTGCTAGAGTGGGACCCTTTTATTCTTTTTATTTTAGCCAGTGAACCGGAAGACGCTGAGACTCAAATCAGGCATCACCTTTTAAAATAGGAAACATTCAGTCACTTGTGGTCCCTATCTTCCTTCATCCCCCGTCTCTCCACCTCTTCCAATCAGAAGCTTCGGAATCCTCTTTTGCTCCTCCCCCGTCCCCATCCACTGCCCAATGATATCAGTTAACAAATGTTGACTTACTACTGAATTTTTACCCATTCTTTTTCTGGTCTCCACTACTGCTTTTCACACTGAAGCCCACCTGATTTTTGTGCAAGCAGGTACACTCTTAGTGAATCTTTCCTTCTCATTTTTTCCAATTTTCACGCAGTCCTCCTTACCATTGGATCCACTCTTTCTAAAGTACCTCTTTGTTCAGAATTTCCCCCGGATCCATTTTCTGCAGGGAAACGTCTCAAGTCCCTAGCAAGGCATTTGGAGCCCTTTGCAATCGGACTCTATCATTTTGTGGCAGGTCCTGGCATGTCTGCCCACCCCTTACCCCCAGCGCCAGCTGCCACGGAGCCCTGCCATCCTGTTTGTGCTTCTGGCCTATGGCTGTGCGGTTCAGCGCTGGGACTTCTCCCGGGGCAGACATCCTACTTAACCTTTCAAGACCTAATTTATTTTTATTTATTTATTTATTTTTTAAACTGAGGTTTAGCCGTTGGCAACAGAGCTCCAGTGCCCCCAACTGCTATTTTGGAGTGGGCACTGCCTCCTTCATGTTACAGCCTCAAACTTTATAAGGGTCCCTAATAGTGTTCATCTTGCTCAAATGGTTATCTTTGGAAACCTGCCTTGCTAAGTTGGATGTTTCATTTTCAAGACCTAATTTAAATGGAACTGCCCTGTGAAGGCCCTCCTGGTTCCTCCAGTGAGGACAGGCTGTCTTTTCCTGGCACTCTCGATGCCCTTTATGCCCTCAGGTGGCTATTTCTCACTCTCAGCCCAGCATAACGGGCACTTAAATATCTATTTTCTTTTGAGCTTCAGGGATGTCTTTCAGGGCTGTTGTTCTCCTCAGTACCATTTAGCAACCACTCTCATTAAATCCATTGCGGAAATGGAAGACCATGTACTTTAAATGTATATTTCAAAAAGAGAGTTCTTTCTTCTTTTTTCCTTTTTTTAATGGAGGTATAATTATCATACAGCGTATTTCAGGTGTACAACCTGAATGATTTGATATTTGTATATATTTTGAAATGATCACCACAGTAAGTCTAGTTAACAGTTGTCACCATCCATAGCTACAGAATTTTCTTTGGCTTGCGATGAGAACTTTAAAGATCTACTAGAAATTGTTTTTGATTGTGTGATCCTTTTACAATCTTCACTATCATTATTTCTAAATCTTTATGCATGCTGAACATACACTATGAATATCTTTTGCCTTTTTAAAAACTTAAACAACAACATTTAGTTGCTTTGTAAACATAAGGTGGAGTTCATATGACAGGACGACAGAAAAGCGTTTTTTGAGTTGTTGATTTAAGAACAGTCGTTTGGTGGATTTCAACTTTATGTTTCCAAGTGGAGGTGGTATAGACAAAGCTCGAACCCCGTGCCACGCCGTTTCTCTGGTTTGGCTTCCACCCTCAGGAATTCGCTTTCGTTCTCTTTCACAGTGGCCTCTGATGTTCAGGGGAGGGATCAGCCTAAACTGTATCTTGCTACATAATAAATGGATGTCGGATGCAATGCACATACTATATGTATATATGAATGTGAACATGTGGACAACAGATGATTTTTAGATGTGACTAACATGCTTATTAGGTGTTTTTAGCAAAATTCTCCACCAGGCTTATTGTCCTGAAGTTGAAATATAAGAAGTTGACTGTCTAGTATGCTCTTCAGAATCCTGAAGTTTAACTTGGATCCCTTTGAAGTCTTTTATTATGACTGATGAATCATTTCAACATTTTGCTACATTCAAAGGCCCTCACTAAAAGATAAAATCAAGTGCCTTACTAATCGAGGATACCACAAAAGATTGGAAATCAGGTGAAAATGTGACATGAGTGGTAATACTAAACTCAAAAACCTGTATCAATCATGACAAATGTCAAAAGAGTTTGGAAACCTTTAAAACTTAAAAAAAGAGCACGTGACTGATTTCAGAAACCATTTGGGAAATATTTGGGTGCTATTTGTAACAGAAATAAATCCCAGTTTGATGCTTTTCTGGGGTGCATGTGTTATGATAGAGTTTGGGATCACAAAGCAGGGATGGGGAAAGGTCTTCTGTCCCTCGAGCTGATTCCTAGGATAGGGCTGGGTTAGGTTCTCATGTCTGTGTCAGCCACTGATGGGGCAGAATTCACTTTTCCAGGGGGTGGTCTATGTCCAGGGGAAAGGTTATCACCCACAGATTAAGATTTTGGGGTTCTTGCAAGGACTGCTGAAGACCTGACTTACCTTCATTCTGCTCTCAATGCACAGGGACAGTCTCCCTGAGACCTGAAACTGCACTGCAGAGAGCTGATGACTGACATGCTAGCCCCCTAGGAGGGGCACTGCAAGCTGTTCACTGGGGGAACCTACAACAGCGGAGCTGCCAAGTGCAGGGGCCAGTGAGAGCAAGTGATTGTTAACCAGTTAGTGAACAAGGCAGACTGAGGTATCCCCACTGTCAAGGGTAAGGATTCAGATTATGCCCTGCAAACAACAAATTCCAAAGAGGTTTTTAAGGTGAAGATCAGTAACTTCTTACCATCTAGTTTTCCTACCATGTTTTAAGACTAGGAACTGAACCCTGACATGGTGTGCCAGACAGGACAGCTGTTTGTCCAGCCCAGTCCTGCCATTGTATTAGAGACTTGTTTCATTGTTATTCCCTGGATCAGAAATCGTCCCTGACCTTCTCTTCCCTTTAAGGGGCAGTCTACAGGGTTTAGCTGGTGTTCAATGCCATCAGAAAACTGGCCCAAACTTACTCTTGTAGGCTTATTATTTAGTCTCCTATTCCCCAATATTAATTGTTTACCAGAGTTACAGCACGCCTAAATGCACCTTCAGTCTTCCTATCTCAGTGCCTTTGCTAAAGCCATGTACTGACCCCCAGAATGATTTCCTTCTTGCTCTTGTCAATGGACATTTTGCCTGGACCCAAAGACATTCTCATATCTCATCACCTCCAGAAAAGCTTCCCAGATCACTCAAAACAGATGAGATCGTTTTCTCTTTTATACTCTGAGGTGCCCCCTGGCTTTGCACCTTCATGATGCTCAAGTCTGTGCTGCCCGGTGCTGTCACCCTGTGGGTACCTAGTGAGAACCCTGGGCTGCTGTAAGCTCAGAGACAATAGGGCACTTTGTTGTTTTCTTTTCTGTTTATCAGCAGCAGGCATCATGTCTAGCATACAAACAGCTGCTCAGTGCATACTGTTGAACTAACTGGGTGCATCGCGTCTCTATGCTTGGGACCTAAAGTAGTTTACATATAAACCCCCTCTTTTCATCCATTCCTTTCTACGTTGAATACCTACTCCATCCAGCCCTGTGCTTATATCTGGAAATACAGCAAAGAACAATAAACTCATGGTGCCTTTACATGGTGTATAGCCTCATGGGGGAAAAGAGACAGTCACACAGCTAGCAGTCATAATACTCACTGTGGCTTACACTTTTGGAAGGCTTACTCTGTGCTAGTCATTACGTTGAGGACTTTTTCATATTACTGAATCCTCATGACCACTCGTGGAGGTGAGCACCGTTACCCCCTTCTTCCAGATCACAGATCAGGGGGTGGAAGCTCAGCATGTTTGTTAGCTAACTGCCCAAAGGCACCTGGCTAGTGAGTGGGGGAGCAGGAGCTTGACCCGGGCTGTCTGACCCCAGAGCCTGTGTTTTTTAACCACCGCATGACATAAATAATTACTAATATTAGAGAGATGACAAATACCATGAATATCGCGTGTGTTAATTTCCTAGGGCTGCTATAACAAATTACCTAAAATTTAGTGGCTTAAAACAACACATTTATTATCTGAAACTTACATAGGTCACAATCCAGCATGGGTCTCAGTGGGCTAACTACCTTCCTTCCAGAGGCTCTGGGGAAACTCCACTTCCTTGAATTTCCAGCTTCTTACTCAATTCCCTTGAATGTCCACATTCACTGACTCATGGCCCCTTCCTCCACACTCAAAGCCAGTGTTGTCACTTTTCTCTGACCAGCCTTCCGTCTTCACGTCTTTCTCTAACTACAAGTGATGAAAGTCCTCTGCTTTTACGACTCACGTGATCACAACTGGCTCATCTAGCTAATCCACAACAATGTCCTCATCTCTAATCCCAGCGGCAAAGTCCTTTTTGCCATGTAAGGTAACATATTCATGGTTCCAGAGATTTGGCTGTGGACATCTTTGGGGACCATTGTTCTACTGACCACATTGTGAAGGGGTGTGACAAGGGGAGCAGTCTGGAGGTGTAGGGAGGGTTAGACTTCCTGCAGGTGGGGAGTAGTCACCCCAGGCTGAGGAACAGGGAGGTGTGATGCTTCTGAAAAGCCACAGAACTGGGGCCTTTGCAGGTCTCAGGGTGGCTTGATGTGGTGAGTGGGGGTAAGAGGCCCCTGCTGAGGCTCGAGAGGGTGATAGGGGTCAGATCATGAGGAACATGCCGGGCAAGTAGCGGAGGGATGCCATCATGATTCTGGAAAAAAGGGGCAGTAAGTAAAAGGGTCAAGTAGGTGACATTATTTGCATTTTAGATCATTCTGCTGCTGTGTAGAGAACAGGTCAGTGGGGAGCAAGAGTGGACGCAATGAAGGAGGTATTTCAGTAGTTCAGGTGGGAGATGTCAATGGCCGGACCAGGATGGTGGCACTCCAGGTGAGGAGATGCCAGTGTGGGCTCTTCCCCAGCGCAGATAGCAGGGCTTGGTGATAGCCTGGATATGGAGCGAAGGGAAAGGCATCCTTCCAGATTTTTAAGTGAGCTAATTGGAGTGGGTGGGGCCTTTTCATTCATACAGTGGAGCTGGAGGAAGTCCAGGCTTGGGTGGGAGAGGGATGACCAGGGGCAATCGACTGTGCAAGGAGCGAAGGCAGTTCATGTAAGAGAGAAAGTTCGTTTTGGAGATAGGAGGCCCGAGCTAAGTGGCAAGAACCAGGGCAAAATTTGACAGAATCACTTGTTTCGGTTCTTATGATGGAAGATTTATAGAAGCCATATTGTCTCAAGAGGACCCACGCACGATGTTAAAATGTCATCTGGAAAATTATGCAGACCAAACATTCTGACCGTTGGCTTAGTTCAATTAAGGGCAACAGATCTGTTATCATATTTCAGCCCCTCCATGTTAATAAGTAAGCATTCTTTTGGCCTCCTTGCAGGATACCTTCATGTGCACTTTCTTCTGATCCTTTGCCTGATGGCACAATGATTCTTTGGGCACAAGATGGCCCTTGATTTTTAATAAGATTCATGTACAATTCATAGAATTGTACATTTCAACAAAGCTAACATTTTGCAAAATGATTTTAGGGAACTATGTTTTGGCATCAGTTAATCATGGGACTAAGCAAGGAAAGGCAATTGACCCACTTGTAACATTGACTTAACAGAATTGCTGTGTGTGTGTGTGTGTGTACTTGTAACTTAACAATTTACTTTATCTATCTGTCCTAGGATGACACTCTGCAGTTATCTTATTTAGATCTCACAATGTGACTGCAACTACTAACACACGATAGGTTTAGAAGCTCAGTACTAGAAATGAATGGAGTAAGTTCTTCCAGCAAGCAAGAACTCTTCAGAATTCTCTACTGGTCTCCCGTTCATCCCTGGGAACTGCCGTTTTCTATAGTGTGGGTTGATTTGGATGCCGACTCTTCTATGGACAGACATTCCTTTTGTTCTTTTCTTCAGTCTGTGTCAGTGGTTTTCAAGCTTCAGTGGCCATATGTGGCTTATTTTACCTTCTTCTCTTTCCTGAAAGCTTGGGTGGCACTTCTGCCTTAGCTCCCAGTTTTCACACCGATTTCCCATTGTGACTGGAGCCCTGCCCTCCTCCTTCCTAGCAAGGAGTTGTCACCCTGAGTCTCACATCCTTGCTGCACAGGCTCTTGGATCCCCTAGAACTAGTACTGATTGGATTCCTGGAGGAGAGCAGAGTGGAAAACCTGGACCCTCTTTCATCTAAGTCTTGGTCTAGATCTAGGTCTCCATATTTGGCAGAGTTCTTTCCCCACTCCATAAATGTGTTAGTTTCTTGGCTTTCTGGGTTTTACTTAAAGCAAAATCATCTTGATTGCCCATCATTGAAATAAGAACTATATTACTTCTTACTAAAAATGTACTCAATACATTAGGAATATTATTCATATGGATCTAGAGGTGAAGTCCAAGCTTGGGTTGGTGCATCTTTGGGTTTTCGCTAAACAATCTCAGAACTGTTTTGATCTTGGTTCTTGGCATTTGGTACAACTAGAAAAGAGAAATAAATGGTTTTGAGCTGGTTTATGGGTTGATAATACCTCACCATGAAGATTTTTATTGGCTTCTTTGTTGAGTTTTTTTTTTAAGATAATTTGTAGGAATTGTAGCTGCTGAGCTAACCGATTTCCAGTCACTCATCCATTTTCAGCCCAAGCATGAGATACATTGCTCCTCCCATCAACACCAAGCAAACGGGGAAGAGTGATGTTGGCCATCCCCTAGACTTCTTTCAGTAGGAAGGAAAGTGGGGTGGACTGAGCCTCTGGATGTTCATTTGGTTTCTCAAGTTGACATGGACTGTAAAAAGAAACAGAGTACAGTGTTGTAGGGGAAGTCTATGGGATGGTAAATTCTTGTTCTTTCTTCTGTCTGAGATATCTCCCCATTATTCTTTGGAAGAAATATCAGGCTTTTTCCCAGTGAGAAAGATCAAGTCCCTAGACAAAGGAATCATTTGAAAGCCAGTTTGCAAACGACCACATTACCAGCTCCTTCACTGCCCCATGTCCCTTGGTGATTTTTGCTGCCCTCCACTCCCCGTACCAGAACTCAGTGTCCAGATGTACACTTGGGTATACCTCTTTAAGCCCCATTCCCTTCACAAGCGAACCTATCTTCTCGTGTTGGTGGTATTTTGGGATGCCTCCTAGAATTGGGTGCATGATGACAGTTTGTAATTCGAAGATGGATGGTTTATTATACATACCATAGACAATGCTAGCCAAGAAAGCAGGTTTGGGGTTTGGTTGTCGGGGTAGAGAATTACAATCATTTCCTTTGGAATGCTTACAGTTAAAGTCAAGTGCCAGAACATAGTAGGAGTCTGAGCACAGGGAGAAGGTTGAGAACTAGATGAGAATATGGGATTGGGTAAGACGAATGAGGTTTTGGATGCTTGTGATGATTGCAGGCTGTTCTGAAAATGTGAACTTTCCCAGCTTCTTCATTCACTAATGAAAAATGTGTGACATCTGTGATCACGTTTATCTTTTAAATTTCCTTTCTAACCATTGTTTCACATTGTCTGATACTTCATTAGTAATGATTTTACTGACAGTTCCTTTAAACATTCTTTGAATTCAGGTGGAAGAAGATGGATTTTTAACTAATCTTTTTTGGCATAACCATATATCATATAGAAGACTAACTATTCTTTCCATTTTTCATTTGTTTTCTTTGGTGTTATCTGACATGAAGTTGTCAGAACAAATTAAAGTGGTGAGTAAGCAATAATTTCTTTGTGATATAAAAAGATGGGTAAAAATGACTTTTTAACTCAGTAGATGCTTTGCTTCCTATGTCTAAAATATTTAGGCAGAGCTCTGCATTCAGCAGATAAGCCTGTGGATATATTTATGGACCTGGCTCATCTTCTGAAAATGGGGATTTGTATTGAATAATTTGGGTTGGCTGGCTTCATAGCTCAGGTTTTCTGGATCAGTGCCAACCTCTTATTCCTTTTGCATGCTGCAAGTGTGGTCTTGCTGTTAATGCTGATCTTGTCTAGGTGCTGTATCCTTTCCTCAGACCAACCACTGGTATCTGCTTGTGCTGCATCTGTCCCCCTTTCCATTTAACTGAGCTTTTAAGAGTGGCCTGATCCTTTTTAAAAATCCACTTCAAAACCCAATTAGAGATCAGAGTGACAAACTCTTTATAACCCTAAGCCTTAGGTACGTCAAGGCATGCATAAAATGAACCATTTTCCATCACCATTTCCTTGAATTCTTATTTCAGCCAGTTCCTTGGTGCATTCCAGGGCTTTTTATCTGTGCTATAATTTCAGTGTGGGAAAAATGAAGCATAAAGGTCTTTTTTTCCTCCCAATTAATATATGCAATAGTTAGGATTCTTCATCCTTAGAGCTATTGCTGTTCCCATGAAGACTGGCAAATTGGTTACTGTGTGGAACCTGGCCATGTCAGTATGGTCTTGGTTAGTTTAACTTGGTACAGGAAATGTGAAAAAAAAAGAAAGTTCCCTCTTAAAAGAGAAAGAAATTTACTTGGGCTTGGCTAGGGGAGATGCTCAAGCCATTAGCTGAGTAAGGTAAATTCTCTGGGTTAAAATTTCATTGGAAGATCACCCTTTACTATTGGGTAATTGAAATGGGAAACCTGGGTTGGCCTACTCACTGTCTACACAAGTGAAACCAAATCGGGATGAAAAATGACAGCCAGGCTGCTTTTTAGCATTTGTTCCACAGATTCGTTTGGCAACTCTTAGCACTTGAAGTGCAAGTGCTGGAATCAAGAAATGACTAAAAACTTGTTGGATGTGTGTGTATACGCATGTGCGCATGAGTGTTCTGGAGCAATTTGTTGGAGGGAAATAGGACTCATTTATTAATTTAGAATTGTCTTGCTACATTGGAACCAACACAGATCGGTACTTGCACATTTTCGGATTGATTAGTCGAACAAGAATCAAAACGGATCAAGCGCTTACTCTGTGTTGCCTGGTGGGTAGTGACATCACATGACACAACCCAGGGCCCCAGGAGCCTGTGGTCTCAGTGGAGACAGCCAGGGAGCTGCTCAGGAGGGAGAGTTTTGGAAGGACGGAGGCCATGAGGAAGGAAAGGAGGGGGGCGCTGTTAGCAGTAACTTCCTGGAGGGATGAGGAGGTGGGGGAGGGAGTAGAAGTGTGTCCAGGGGTAGTGAGTTTGAACTGAATCATGAAAGTGAGATGAACATGAAATAGATGAACTAATGACCTTGACAAGCAACAGCCAGGATGAGGCTCTGGAGGGCTTTCTTGGTTGAAACTGGGACTTCTTTAACTGCCTCTGATAATGAGGAAATGGTTTGTAGTGTAATATTTCTCTTTTTCAGAGAATATTTTATTTGAGTTAATGCATATATAATCTCAGATGGCTGGATAATTTAGATTTTGATTTTTATCTTAAAGAATTATCTGGATATCTGGAAGATCATTTTTACCCTTCAGTACCTAGACAGTATGTGTACTGTTGACTTGAGAAACTCTGGACACAGTTGGGAGTGTCACACTGTGTTTCTAATTGGTTCTACGTGTCATGTTATATTAATACACTGATATTAAGTGGCCCAGGGATTTCTTGGGTAAATCTCATTAGGTGGGTTGTTCTAATAAAGTCATATGAAATTCACTTTATGGTATTTTGTTTAGAATTTTTGTGTCTATAGTTATGAACTTGGTCTGTGGGGTTTTGTCTTTCTTTCTTTCTTTTTGGTTTTCCTCTTTTCTGGTTTTGGTTTCAGGATTAGACCAGTTAGGTATAGGGTGTTAGTAAGCTTTTCATGTTGTCTATACTCTGAAGTAGTTTACATATTATAAAAATGATTTATGCTTTATTTTAAAAAGTTTATCTAAAAAAACCTGTGATGGTCTATAACATCTTGGAGGTAAATTTTGGGGAATTTTTCTAATTTTTCAGTACTTGTTCTTGCTTTTGTTTTCATAATAAGCATTTTTTTTTTAAAAAGGAATCTGCCATTTCTTCTTTGTACCTGTGGTCATTTGTACTTTTTCATTTACATAAGTATATTTTTATTTTCTGATTTTATTTTCTTGAGTTACTAGAGTTGTGTGTTTGTGTATATATTTTCTGAAGAATTAGCTCCAAGATTTATCTAATAATTCTACAGCTTGTTTAACAACATGAATTAAACTTTTGTTTTTCACCCTCCTAAAGGTTTCCTTGGTTTTTGCATTGAGGGCTTAGTTCATTTGGTTTTATTCTTTTTTGATACTAAGAGATTTGAATGTGAACTTTCCTATTTGATCCTACCTCAAAAGTTTTGTTAGTTTTAAAATATCACTCATTTGAAAAGAGTCGTGTTGTATTTCTTCTGCAGGGACAGCAGCCCCTCCGTATATTCATTCTGTGAGCCTTCCCTGAGCTCTCCACTTACTGGTTCGCTTTCCTCTGTGTGTATCATACTTCATTACAAACTTACATTTGGGAGAAGAGGGATGGGAGAATGCCTTCCTGACAGTGGAGGTGGCAGGAAGGGCTCTTCGGGGCCGCAGAGGTCGCAGTGCCCGGGGAGCCTGTCCAGCCGCCTGGCGTGTCCTCTGCGGATGGCTCGGTGACCTGACCTGGGTCATGGATCTGGCTGCCCAGCCAGCCTTGTGCCCACCGCCCCTCTCACAGCTGTTCTTCTGCTTTTCCAGAGCTCCTGTGAGCTCCTGAAGATCCTTCCAGCAAATACATTTTTTTTGCTTAAAAAAAAAAGTACCCTTGTCGGTTTATTTTAATTTTTTATTAGAAGGTTATTTAAAAGAATGCTTACGAATAGTGCTTTTGTCTTTTGTTTCGAGATTATTACTCATTTCTCATTATTTTTGCTTCATATTGTGATGCTCTGGTAGTCAGCAAATATTTGTTATTGTTACTCATTTTGGATTTTATCTTTATTGGTATAAAAGTCCAGTCTTTGTCCTGTTTAATATTCTACGTGGAACTCAACTTTGTCAGAAATAAGTTGCCATACTTTGCTATTTTTTATACTTTTAGAATTTGTGTAATATGTCTTTGTGCTCTTTCTTTTTCTTTTTAACTTTCTCTGGTCATTTTATTTCAGCATACCTCATGAGAAGAGAGTATGTTTGATTTTTAAATCAGATAATCTTTTAAAGTTTTTGTTTTTGCCATGATACTTATGCTTTTTTTTTTCCAAATTTTCGTCTTTCTGTTATTTTTTTGGTACTTATTTTTTGCCTTTACACTTTCCTGTGATTTTGAGTTGATGAACTCTAGTTGTAATTTTACTAATGACTCTCTACATTTAAAAAATCATTTGAGATGTGTATTTCTGTAATAATCAAAATTAAGAATGAGATCATTTTTTAAAAAAGCTTTCCATTTCAAGTAAGGGATTTAATGCATTTTTACTTCCTTTTCGCATTTCTGAGATTTAAAATATATAACTTGTATTTTTATATTCAGATTATTGATGTTAAATGATTTTTTAAAACTATTCCATATTTTCAAGAAGTATGTTACTTATAGTTAGTTTGGTTAGCATTTTATAATCTTTACTGAGATAATCATCAGTGAATTTCAGTGTTCACTAATTGCTCTTTGAGATCACAAAATCTTAATTGAGTCATTTCTTCATCATTAGGTGATTATCTTTTGATATCCTTTTTCCAATTTAAGTTTAGGCAAACCGATACTTGCATTTTCTTTTAGTTTTCAGTGTGATGGAAGGAATATCTGAAGCTGCTTTAATTTTTGTTCTGTTTTAGGTAATTTCTTTTTCTCTTACTTTTTTCCCTCTGCCCAAATGCTTATATGTCTTTTTTCTCCATTCAGATGATTTAAGATTTGTCAGAAAGGGTCTTGCTGGCAGTTTCTCTCGTCATTTTAAGTTGGAATGTGGCAAATGAACCCTTTTACTCCACATACTTGGGTGTTTTTTGAATGCTAATGTTTTCATAACTTACTTTAAATCAAAACTTTCTTTTCAACCTTTCTGGTTTCCTCCTCAAGAATTCCCAGCATTCCAGTGAGTGGTGTCAGGTAGGCACCTGCCATCTTCTTGCACTTCATTTTTATCTCCTTATCACTTCCCATTGACCCTGAACACCCAGTTTTCCTTCAAATCATGGGTTCAGTTTCCTTACAATCAAGTCTGCTTTTTAACATACATGAAGTAGATGATTTAAGAGGCACATGTCCTGCCATGCTTCCAGATCTCCCAGTAGCCCTTTAGATTTCGTTCACTGAATTTGCATCCCATCGTGTGGTTCTTTCCCCTAGCTCTTTGCTAAGGGGGATCCTCTCTTTACCATTTGCTTTCCTGGTACTCTGACCTGATAGAACACGTGAGAAAATACGACCCCCACATCTCCTATTGAAGCTCTTGGCTTCCCTCATGCCTGGAATTGCCTCACTCAATGTACAATACACCCTCACTTTTTTCCCTCCCCTTCTCCAGGTCATTTACTTAGTTTTCTTCTTCAGATAAAGTAAAAAGTGAGACTCTGAAGGGGTAACTGTCAAAAACCGGCACCCACACAATGTGGGGATGGCTGAGCTGTTTTCTGTTGCCTACAACCTCCGTTTCTGAGTGTAGAGGCAGATGAGGATCTGAGCTCCAGTGGCGCAGCTGTTGGCTTTAATTTTGTAGTTAGTGTCATCACCTTCCGTATAATAGTTTGCCTGCCAGTCACAGTTTTACTCTTCTCAGGGACTTCCCCTTTTCCTTTTCTGTATCTTTTTTTCCCCCTCCCTAGTGGAAACTAAGGAGAGACTGCATTTTAAACTAGAGGTCAATACTCACAGAATTTTTATCTCACAGGGAATTTTCCCCCTCTAGCCATCAGTTTGGTGATGGATACCATGTAGTCAGAATTCTCTTTAAAATGTCTATAAATGCCATAAGACACAATGGCAAAGGTGAGATGACATTCCTGGAACCAACTAGGCTGAATAGTTTGTTTTCTCCCTAGTTGCATTTATGGAAAACATGGTATGATGTGAGTTGTGACTTGTCATGGTAGGAATAAGCCTGGTTTGGAAATCATAAATAGACTTAGTTTCAATTACCCTATGAGACTATGGACTTCTGTTTCTTGACCTATAAAAGGAAAAGCCTGGGCTAAAAAATTTTTACAGTCCTGTAAATTTTACACTCACATTGTACATACTTCATAGTTACAATGATAAACACTGCATGCCATTTCATCTCTCTGTTGCTCAGCAAAGCCTGGGGCAAGAAGACACTGCCTCTTTGTGACAGGAATGTGGAAAGGTGTGCTTGTGAATAGGCACAGAGTGACCTTGCCTTTTGGTGCCAGATCTTAATGTGTATCTTTATTCCTCAAATTACTCCATTGGGTGAATTAGGGGAGAAGTTGCATGTTAAAGGATGACATTTTTCTTTAAGGAAATTAGGGCTGACCAAACAAGGGATTGGTTGCTATTTTCAGCCACTAATGGCCCCTGATAAGGGGTAATCAGATAGCCCTAAAGGCAGGGATTAGAGCAAAGTAACCAGGCTCCCTTTTTGTGGGAGGTACAGTGTGACTATGCTTGGAATGGATTCTTTTCTCTGTAAATTTTTAATTAGCTCAAAAATTTTCATGGAACAAGTTATCTTACCACACACCCCCACCCCTTTTTACTTAGTTTGTTTTGACCTTGACTAAGTGGAAATGTGGAAAAAAATATATATGTATGAAACAATTACTATTAGCCAAGGAGATTTTTGCACGAATCACAAGACTTTTTATATCTTTTTTTTTCATAACTGTAAGAGTCTGAAGTGCCCTTTGGATGTTTACTTTTTAGAATTGATCCACACGATTTGAAATACCAGTTTCAACCTTCTTACTGCATGTTCTTTTAAAAAATACACTTATCTGGCCTTGTGGATTTGATGCCACAGACAACAGAGGAACTCTTTCTGACTCCTCCTGGATGAATGAACCTTACATTTTAGTGTTATTTTATGAAGATTCTTTCCCTGTGTTTTAAGTCAAAGGGGCGTTAAGTCTGTCCATGATGGAGTTGAGATTTTTTACATGCACTTTGGCCTTTCATCCGCATCTCATTGCGAATGTGTGGATATCAGCATGTTTTCTTTCCCCAGATAGTCTATCAGCTTCATATCTGGGGTAATACTACTCCTTGGAAGCCAATGTTAAGTGCAAAACCTAGTGGTTTCTCTGGAAGCAGATGCGAGGGTGGGGTTTGGTGTGCAGTGTAGGTAACATACTTACCTGTAAAAGCAACAGGGAAAGGTAAGATTGGGGAGGAGATCCTCAAGGGACAGGCCTGACAATACTGCTGCCAACCTGGATGGGTAGCTCTAGAGTGAGTAGTGTTGTAAGAGCAGCCCGCTTTGGGCTGTAATCAATAGCTGGTCCTTTTGGTCAGTCCTTGGTGTGGACTGCCCTGGAAAGCTATGACTTTGGGCAGGCCTTTCTGTAACTCAGGCAACTCTGAAGGACTTGGCAGCTGGGCCAACAAGCCCTTCTTCAAAGGAGGATCTGGGCAGCACCTCTCCATGTCCATCATACATCTATCCTTACTAATTACCTCTCCTTTTGGTAGAATTAAAATTATAAAAGACCTCAAGCAGTCTATAGTTGAAGTACTCACTGAAGGTGCATGGAATGTGCTTTAGAATAGTATGGAACACTTATATTACATATTCTTATGGAAAACACTTTCAAATAACTCTGACTACTTGATTCCTCTAAAGATACCACTACAGACAGAGCACCTTGTGGCTTAACCCTAAATGAGTCAGTGACTCAGTGACGCACCATGGCCACTTCCCAGCTGTTCACCGTGGGCATGTTAATCGAGGCTGCTCTTCCCTCAGCGGTGGGGTGGGCGAGATTGACAAGTCCCCATGTCGCGCAGGGCTGTTGAGAGAATTATGACAAAAACATGTGCTAAGTATCCTAGTACAGCATATGCTAGGGGAACTAATAAATGGGAACTAGACTTTTGAAAGAATATGTATTTCTTCCATGAACGTTTTGACCATCCATTACAGGTCAGGCATTGAGCTACACACTTTTTTTCCATTATTTTATTGAATCCTCAATGTATTAGTTCGCTAGGGCTGCCTTCACAAAGTACCCCAAGTGGGGTGGTGTAGAGCCGCAGAAGTTAGTTCTGGGGGCCAGAAATTCAAAATGAAGGCATGGGCAGGGCAGTGCTCTCTCTGAAACCTCCCGGGGAGGATTCTTCCTGGCTTCCTGCAGCCCCTGGTAGCCCCAGAAGGTCCTTAGTTTGTGGTGGCATCAGTCCAGTTTCTGCCTCTCTCCATATCAGCTTCCCTGTATCTGCCTCTATGTCCCAATTTCCGTTTTATTAGGACGGCACGCGTATTGGTTTAGGGACCACCCTGATGGCCTCCTGTTAGTTCCGTTTCCTCCATGACCATCCCGTCCCCAAATAAGGTCACATTCACACTTGGGGAGGTTAGGACCTCAGCATATCTTTTTGTGGGACACAGTTCAACTCATTACACTCACAGATCTCCCTGTGGTAGGTATTATTGTCCCCATTTCATAGGTGAGTGAACTAGACTCGGAGAGGCCAAATAACTCACCTGGAGTCACACAACAGGTAAGTGGGGAAGTGAGGACCTGAACTCGTCTTTCTGGCTTCCCAGAACACACACTTTCCACTGTAATGTTGTTGCCCCGACATATGAAACTTCTAAGTCAACTCAGACAGCTTTGAAGTTGAGGGATGAGTCAAGAGCCCTAAGTGGCTGAATTAAAATTAGTTATTGGACAAAAGTGCCTGACTCCCTAAGCATCTTGGGAGTGATTTTGTTCAAACCGCACCCCTCCCCCCACCAAACAAAAAGCAACAAACCCCAAACAGCCCTGAAAAGCTTTCACAGCCTGCCAACACGTGGCCAAGGCTCCCATTTCTTTCCCTTGCCTGCAATTCCTGGCACTTGAGACTGTTTTGACCACCCACGCTTCAGCCTCCTGCCCGGAAAAGAAAGTTGGCAATTTTTGTTCCATAATCTACAATGTGAAGTCGATTAGAAAGTATCCTGAATCTTGCTTTAGTAATGATAGTTGTAACTTCAGTACACATACTTTACTAACGTAGGCCTAATAACAATAATAATATCCAGCTTTCTTTAAGTATCTCCTCTAAGCCAGGCACTGAGAGCCTGTTAGTGATGCCACTGGGTTTCCGTGTGGAATCAAACAGCCTAGGAAAAATTCACCATTTTCCTTTACTCTCACATCTCACTTCCTGCCACCGAGTGTGTGGAGCTTTTCCCACACTGACCAGTTCTCTTACCCCAGCTGGGGGTCCTATAATTCCATTCAGTTCTGACACTACCTGGGGTCAGATTCCACAGGCTAAGGGCTCAGTCCCCCATGGCTCCTCCTCCCCCACTTCAGATACTAATTGCAAGTCCAGATGGTCACTTGTTCTTTTAACTGAGCAGCTATAAACCAGAGCTTTCCACAACCTTCTGTAAGTTTCTAGAAAAGCTCACAGAACTCTTGAAAACAGTTAACTTGCTGGATAACCAGTTTATTATAATAGGATACAACTCAGGAACAGCCAGATGGGAGAGATGCAGAGGGCAAGGTGTGTGGGGAGGGGTGTGGAGCTCCCATGCACTCTCCAGACACACCACCCTCCCAGCACCTCTGTGCGTTCACCAACCTGGAAGCTCTCTGAACCCCATAGTTCAGTGATTTTTATGGAGGTTTCATCACATAGACATGATTGGTTATTAACTCAATCCTGGAGGATGGTGGTAGGGGTGGTGAATGAGAGTCCCAAGCTTCTGATCATGGCTTGGTCTTTCTGGTGGCCAGCTCCCATCCTGAAGCCATCCAGGAGCCCACTAAGAGTCAACAGTCACCTTAGAACAAAAGATGCCCCCATCACCCAGGGAATTCTGGAGAGATTTAAGAGCTCTGTGTCAGAAACCATAGGCCAAATACCAAATATTAGAACAAAAGATACCCCTAACATCTTTATTGCTTAGAAAATCAAAAAGATTTTAGGAGCTCTGGCCAGAGGCCAGGGACACATACCAAAATATATATTTTTAATTATATCACAACATCACAAGTATTGAGAGGGGAACTCTGATTCTGGTTTTGCTGGTCAACCACATCTTCCTTCCAAAATCTTCCCTTACACTTTAATTGATAATATCAACATCTTGCAAGTACTAGATATTTCAACCTTTGAATTCCTAAAGTTAGAAAGTGAACCAGAACTGGCTGTTCTCTAGGGTAAAGATCAGCAAATAGAGGCCTGTAGGTCAAATTTAGCCTACCTACCACTTATTTTTGTAAATAAAGTTTCATTGGAATACAGCCATGCTCATCTATTTATGCCTTGTCTATAGCTGCTTCCATATTATAATGGACGGAGTTGGGCATTTGCTACAGAGATTCTGGCCTGCAAAACCTGAAATGCTTACTGTTTGGCCTTTTACAGAAAAAATTTGCAGACCCCTGGCCTAGGGGATTTACCATATGTAACCAACAATCTGAAGATGAAAGAACTTTGAAACTAAGAATCTCAGACCAAATGCTTAACCAAAATAGAAGCTGATAAATAGATAGGAAGATGTAGAGAAAATGTTGCTGCACGGATAACAGGGTGGTGAGAACAGGAATCTAATGTTAGCTCTTTATTGCTAAGAGGTATTTAATTGCTAGGGTCATGTTAAGGCCTTACCTGAATAAAACAAATGAGGTGTCTGTAGGTACATGTGTCCTCTCATGTGGTAGGGCTCAATCCATTTCAGATGAACTAAAGTTGAAATGGGATTAAAACTGTGCTTAAAAATCCTTGTAAACTTTCCTTTGTCTAATGATGTTGGACATTTTTCATGTCATTCATTGCTCTCTGTGTATATTTTTGGGTGAGCTGTCTGTTCAAATATTTTTTACCGTTTTTGTCAATTCAGTAGTTTTTCTTACTAATTTTGGAGTTTTTTTTTTAAAAAGGAAGATATAATTCACATACTGAGATTAATTTTATATATCATCTTGGCTGGGCTGTGGGGCCCAGCTGTCTGGTCAAACGCCAGTCTAGATATTGCTGTGCAAGTACGTTTTAGATGTGGTTGACATTTAAATCAGCTAGTCTAAGTAAAGCAGATTGCCCTCCGTACTGTGGGTGGGTCTCGTCAAATCAGCTGAAGGCCTTAGATCAAAGACTGAGACTTCGTGAAGAAGAAGGAATTCTGTCTCCCTCAAGACTGGAAACCCAGAAATTCTGCCTGAGTTTCCAGCTCGCTTGCCTTCCCTGCAGATTTTCGACTCAAGACTGCAACATCAACCATTACCCGAGTCTCCAGCCTGCCAGCCTGCCACATGGATTTTGGACTTGCCTGCCCCCACGGTCACACCAGTCAATTCCTTCAAATAAATCACTCTCTTTCTGTCTGTATATATCCGATTGGTTCCGTTTTTCTAGAGAACCCTAACATGCAAACCATATATTTGACCCATTCCCAGCTAATAATCTGAAGAAATGGCTGCAAACTTGGCAAAGACCAGGAGAGCAAATGGCTCAGACCAATTGTGACGAGCTCCTGATGTAGTCTGTGCTAGTTTTCTGAGGGAGAGTCATTCTCCTGTGGTACCCCTGGAGGGTGATCCTAAATGGGGCTTGCGAAGCTGTTAAAATGATCTCTTTGCGTGTGTGTCTCTCAGAAGACTATGATTTGTTCTTCTGGGTTATCCAGTATCCAGCTTCATGCCAGGTTTCTCCTAAGTGCCTATGTCTTTGAAAATAAATGAAGCAAAAAGATGAGAATTCTAAGTCCTATCATCTATTAATACACTGGGAACATAGCTGGAAGAAGCTATGTTTTGACCATAATATAATGAAATTTCTTCCCTGGGATTCACTTATGATTCAGAAGGCATTAGCTTCTAGGAATTCTTAATATAAATGCAAAATATCTTGGCAAAATTTTTGAACATTACAGTTTTTGGCAAAGTGTTGACCAACAGATACGGTAGAATCCCTGTAGATTCTTCTCCACTTCATGGAGGAGTTATAAGCCCTGGTTCTATGTTCTCTACTTCCTGTTTGAATCAGTCCAAAACTACATTTACCATAAAATTAGACTTAATCAACAAATGATGAGAATATTTCTGAATCCTGCAGATTGTATGTCTCTGAAGCTAACTCACACCAAAGTTAGTGTCTGAATGATTTGAGGGTAGTTTTATCATTCACCTTATAGGCTAGTCCTCATTCTGTGCACTGTCAGAAGTATCAGAGAAAATATAAAGACAAGAAGAAAAATAACAGTAATAATTCTTATGCCTATACTTATAATAGCATTATTCACAACAGCCAAAAGACAGATATAACCCAGGTGTCCATCAGTGGATGAGTAGATAAACAAAATGTGGTATGTGCATGCAATTATTCAGCCTTAGAAAGGAAGGAATTTCTAGTACAACATGGATGAACCCTGAGGACATTATGCTAAATTAAACAAGCCAGACACAAAAGGACAGATATTGTGTGATTCCACTTTTGTGAGCTTCCTAGAATAGTCAAATTCATAGAGACAGAAAGTAGAGTGGTAGTTACCAAGGGTAGGGGGGACGGAATGGGAGTTGTTGTTCTGTGGATAGAGTTCAGTTTTTCAAAATGAAGAGTTCTGGGGATTGGTTGTACTTAGCATTATTGAACTGTATACTTAAAAATGGTCAAGATGGTAAATTTTATGTTGTATGTATGCTATCCCAATTAAAAATCAACAAGAAAAATACAGTAATAATTTTAACAATGGTTATTATTGATTTTATGTTTAGTATAAGCCAGGTGTGTTAAACAATCTTATGAATTAAATATTTGTATAAGCCCAAGATTATGATGAGTGACAGAAGATCAAAACAGTGAAGTAACTTGACAAAGGTCACAGAGCTCGGAGCAGCCTCAAGGCCACATCTGTGTGACATCAGAATACCTATTTGCTTTTACCCAGAAAAGAAGGATTTCAAATAAATAGGACTGGGGTTTTGGTGAGGCAAGGGGGTCACTTGCCTCTAGCATGAAAGGGGAAACCAAAACCCCAGTAATTCAGACAGATGACACTGTAGTGCCATCTTTAAAAAAAATTGCTACCAAAATCCATGATATACAAAATAAGAACATTTTCCATAATGACAGAATCTAATAGAACCAGCAAGTACACTTGTGCAATTGCTGAGCCCATCCTACAAAGAAGCCACTTATTACAGCGGGGATATTTCACATCACTAATTGAAGAAGTGGTTCCCAACCATTTCAACATGATCAGATACTTATAATATTTAAAATGCACAGCCGTGAATGGAGGAAGAACTGTGTGAATGCGCGGAAAGAGAGAGGAGAGAAATACAAGCAGCACAATGTGAAACATCATCTTAAAGAGTTAGAGTTTTGTAATAACTTGGCAGCACATGCAGAAGGTTTAATTTCATGAGCTATTTATGCCCACGAGAGCTGACAATAGTGTTCCATAGTCCTGTACTTTGTGCTAAGACAAAATTAATCAGGCTTTTCTGAGGTTGTGTGATGGGGTGGGACCATCTACTGGGACTCTGTCACCTATCAACAAATAGCTGTTGGGAAGGTAATGAACCTCTTTCAGTCCTAATTTCATAATCTTTAAAATTAGGATAGTGCCTGCTTTGTCAACTTCATGGAGTTCTTGTGAGGATCAAATGAGATACTGGTTGCCCAAGTGGTTTCTAGAATTGTGGCGATCTGCAGAGTCGGCCATTGTTATTTTGTGGTGGATTCTTTTTCTGAAACCAGACAAGGGATATCCATTTTATAGACTATCTCACAGCACTTTCCTGTGTGTAATTACGTTTGGGTGGACGGGGACCTGATTCGACTCCTAGTCTCTCTGAAGCCATATGTAATCGAGTCAGAGACAATAATCAACAAGCTGATGCAACCGTGGGCAAGGATATTAACACAGAGTTGGCAGAGGGTACATTTTAGGTGTTTTGTAAAGGGTGTCTCGTCACAAAATGTGGATGATGTTTTTGGATATGGCTAAAGGGAATGAGGGACAAGAGTTGGGTTTCCATGTTGGGTAATGAGAGAGATTGAAACATTCTTGGTTCAAATGACCTCTTTACGGAGATTCAGCTGGTTCTTGGTACTCAGCTGGTGGCGTCCAGACCTGCATATTCCGAAGAAAATGGGAGCTCATGTAGTTGTCATCGCAAGAGTCTGATCAGTCAGCTGTATGAACACAGATGCACCATCTATTATGGACATTTTAAAAGTATAGATAATGTGTTTTGAAAAAAATGCACTCTATCCTCTAATATGTCATAAATATATGTATGTCAAAATAAAATACTGAAGAGCAGTTCACACATTTCAAGCCTTTGAAACTTTAAAACTCTGCTTGATGAAAGTATAAGGAAACAGGCCATTTGTTGAAGGAACAATACTGAAAGATCTTTCAGTAATACCTCCCTGACCTTAAGTGTAAGCCATCCAGCTTGATCTAGAATGGGTATTTGGCTGCTAGAAAGGCTTGGCAAGGTAGAATGTTTGGTTTCATTTGATCTCTCATCATACTAGGCACCTTATTCTTTTCTCCTGACTATAGAACCTTAGATTTGGTAGGCCCTACCCAAATTTCAACACCGGCAGAGATTTTTGTATTAAGTTCAGAGTGGGAGATTGGACAAATAATTTATACCCTTTGATGGGAAGGGAAGATTTGTTTCAGGAAAGAGATTGTCTGTGTGTGTGTGCGTGCCAGGTGTGGGGATGCTAGACCTCAATTTGCCAGTGCATTAGCCTGTCCATTAAAAGAATTGCATTTTTATTGGATCATATCAAGCTGTTGATTGGAAAAATAAACATGAACTTTAAATTTTTCACTACCTGTGACAGGGTAGAGATGGCACATCCAAAGGATGGGCTGGAGATAGTGAACAATTAATGAAGCCATTCTTCTCCTAGCTCATCCTATAAAAAGAACCATCCATTTCCTCAATTGCTCAGACCAGAATTGGCCCTGTGCATTATGTAAGGTGGGCTATACCTTCCTGTTAGGATAGAAAGGCCTTAAAATGCCCGTCTTCTAAATTTTCATTCTACTGCCTTTTCAAGTCTTTCCAACTAAAGGTATATTACCATAATGGTGGAGTTGGGGGGAGGGCATTGGTGAATCTAGAGGATGAAGGTGGTATGCCTTTAAAATGATATGCCTTAAAGAGGGCCTGGGCACTTTATGGCAAATGAAGATATAAATCAGGTGGTTGTGGAGGAGTTCTGTAAAGGGCCAGTAGCCATGGAGATGGGGAGGAGCCACTGATGAACTCTCCAGAGTCACTGTGCTCCTAAGAATAATGGGCTGGCATGGCCATGGAGAAAGTCAGTCTCTTCCACAGAGCTTGGTGGGTCCCCAGCATTCAAATTCCTATACCACCTTGATTAGATTTATATATACATGCAGTGTTCTAATTTTTGTCTTTCAGTTTTTTTCAACGAAACAATTGGTACATGGAGTTGCTTGGAGGCAATTTTTGCAATAATCATATCTTGCTCCTTTTTTTTTTTTTATAAATAGGAGCAATCTATTATAAACCTGGCTGCTTTCCAGTTTTTTCTTTTACAATCAGTTCTTTTTCTGTTATGTCAGTGCAAAGCTTATTTTGACAAGAAGTGGGGGATTGTGAATCGATACTATCCTAACAAAAAACAAAGAATTTATTTCAAGCATGTCTTAACCCCAAGGATGAAACTGGCAGGCAAAACAATTCTCCTTTGTCACAATGGCTTTATTTTGATTTGTAGTATATATACGCAGAGTGATTAAACTGAATCTGAACTAGAAGTTGTGATTTTAATTCTGTCAACCTAGTCTGTTTATAAGAAGTGACAAAGTGAAATGTTTTCTGGACCTGAGAATGAAATAAACACCATTTAAATATTCCCTAAAATCCAACAATCAAGCTGTTTGTGCTCTTTTTATTCCAGTTTCTTTTGTTTCTAATGAAAAATTGGAGCTTTTAATGAGCATCAAGTCACTGATACTATAACCTGATACAAAGGAGGGAAAGGGGAATTTTTCTAGGTAGGATGTAGAAGGTCTTGGCCAATGCCCTTGCTGCAACAAGAAACAGATAATTTATACATTTACAAAAAATATATTTATAGACACCAGAGAGCTAAGAAAGCAATGAAAACCAGATAAAGTAAACTTCCAAGGAGAGAACCCTTTCAGGGTGAGCTGACAATCCGCAGCTCTTCTCCCCCACTTTGTGGTCAATCGCCATCTCTGGATATTGGGTGAGAAAGACCCTTCCCTTGCCGGGAGATGACTCACATCAGACACTTGGCTAGTCTTTTCATCAAGACATTTTCAAATTTTGAGGTTCGTTGGGTGGGAAGTTAGAGAGCTAAGTTGAAGACCTCTAAGGTGCAACAATGAAGCTCACAGAATCTCTCAGGACTGAGAAGACAAAAACCTCACCAGGATCTCAGTAAAAACCCAGGCAGTCCATGCCACAGGAAGAAAGAAAAGCAGAAGTATCATGAATCTTACTGAAACTGAAACCTAGCGCATTTCCAACTTAACCCATTACTGGGTTGAAATGATTGGTCCTTCACACTATTTACGTAAGAGAGGAAAGAGAAATTCTCTTTGTTGGATGATAAAGCCACCTTGGGTCTCTGAAGATTTTTATGTCTGGTATGCAATCAAAACATATAAGACATGCAAAAAGCCAAGACTATATGACTAATAATGAAGGGAAAAATCATGTAATAGAAGAAGAGCCTCAGATGATCAAATATTGGAATTAGCATATAAGAATTTAAAAATAGACTTCCCGGAAGATGGCGACGTGAGCAGGGTGGCAGAAATCTCCTCCCCAAACCATATGTATTTATCAAAATACAACAAGTACAACTATTCCTAAAAAAGACACCAGAAGATACAGGACAGCACAGAGCCTGCAGCTATACCTGAGAGGACTCGGCACCCCGCGAGGCGGGTAAGATACGGAGCCGCGACCCAGCCGGACCCGAGCACTCCTCCATCCCAGCGCACCGGTGGGAGGAGAGGACTCAGAGCCAGGAGGGAGTCGAAGTACACCCTGCGAAATAACCAGCCCCGGTGATTTGTGCCAGGAGTGCTGACACACATCATGCAGTGTAGTGGAGATTGGAGAGACAGAGGGTGCAGGACCTGAGCGGGCAACGCACCCGGGTCCTTGCAGCCGGCTCCCAGGAAAGAAAAAAAAAAAGAAAAGTGCGCGCTTTTTTCAGCAGTCTTAAAGAGACAGGAGCCTAGCGGAGGAGCCAGATCACCCCGGCACACTCAGCCCAGCAGGCTCGGAGTCCTGGGGAGTTTCGGACCCCTTAGCTGGCAACTGGGAAAGGGTGGCCGCACTTAGACTTAGCACAGAGATCGACAGCCTCCCATTCGTTCCCACCCTGGCCAGAGCTATAAAGGGCCCTGCAGAGCGGTGTGGCCAAGGCTGCGGAATAGTGGAGCAACAGCGCCACCTACAGCATCCCCACAGAATCTACTCCTGGTAGGTGTTTTTCTTTTTTGTTATTGTTGTTTTGTTTTGTTTTTTGTTTTTTCTTCTCTTTCTTTTTTCTTTTTTTTTCTTTTTAAAGTCTTAAAGAGCCCAGCTGACATACGTGGCAACTACCAGTTATCACTTCTATAGCCATGAAAAGACAGAGGAGTATGGTCCAGACTAAGATCAACCAGACAACTCCAGAGAGGGAGCCTGAAGGGATGGAAATGAACAGTCTTCCTGAAAAAGAATTCAGAATAAAAGTCATAACCATGCTGATGGATCCACAGAGAAATGTGCAAGAGCTGAGGGAGGAAGTGAGGGAAGTGAGGAAAGACAATGCAGAAATCAGACAAGCGATCGATGGGCTTAACAGCAGACTGGATGAGATGCAAGAGACTGTTAATGGACTAGAAATCAGAGAACAGGAATACAGAGAAGCCGAGGTGGAGAGAGATAAAAGGATCTCTAGGAATGAAAGAATATTAAGAGAACTGTGTGACCAATCCAAATGGAACAATATTTGCATTATAGGAGTACCAGAGGAAGAAGAGAGAGAAAAGGGGTTAGAACGTGTCTTTGAAGAAATAACTGCTGAAAACTTTCCCACACTGGGGAAGGAAATAGTCTCGCAGTCCACGGAAGCCCACAAATCTCCCAACACAAGGGACCCAAGGAAGACAACACCAAGACACATAATAATTAAAATGGCAAAGATCAAAGATAAAGACAGAGTATTAAAGGCAGCTAAGAGAGAAAAAAAAGATCACCTACAAAGGAAAACCCATCAGACTATCATCAGACTTCTCAACAGAAACCTTACAGGCCAGAAGAGAATGGCATGATATATTTAATGTAACGAAACAGAAGGGCCTCAAACCAAGAATATTGTATCCAGCACGATTATCATTTAAATATGACAGAGGGATTAAACAATTCCCAGACAAGCGAAAGTTGAGAGAGTTTGCCTCTCATAAACCCCCACTACAGGATATCTTAAACGGACTGCTCTAGAGGGAAGCACTCCTAAGGCTAAAAAGATGTCACCAGGGAAAATAAAATCATAGCAAAGAAAGTAGACCATCCAAATACTAACTAAAGGCAAAGAATAAAACACTTAGTATATAAAGAATGGAGGAGGAAGAATAAGAAGGGAGAGAAATAAAGAAACATCAGACGGTGTTTACAATAACTTAACAAGAAAGTTAAGTTAGATTGTTAGATAGTAAAGAGCAACCTTTGAACCTTTGGTAACCACGAATCTAAAGCCAGCAATGGCAATAAGTACATATCTATTGATAATCACCTTAAATGTAAATGGACTGCATGCACCAATCAAAAGACACAGAGTAACAGAATGGATAAAAAAGCAAGACCCATCTCTATGCTGCTTACAAGAGACTCACCTCAAACCCAAAGATATACACAGACTAAAAGTGAAGGGATGGAAAAAGATATATTGATAAATGACGTATCCGATAAGGCATTGACATCCAAAATATATAAAGAACTCATGCACCTTAACAAACAAAAAGCAAATAATCCAATTAAGAAATGGGCAGCGGACATGAATAGACACTTCTCTAAAGAAGAAATTCAGATGGCCAACAGGCACATGAAAAGATGCTCCACATCGCTAATCATCAGAGAAATGCAGATTAAAACCACAATGAGATATCACCTCACACCAGTGAGGATGGCCAACATCCAAAACACAAACAACAACAAATGTTGGCGAGGATGTGGAGAAAAGGGAACCCTCCTACACTGCTGGTGGGACTGCAAATTAGTTCAACCATTGTGGAAAGCAGTATGGAGGTTCCTCAAAAAACTCAAAATAGAAATACCATTTGACCCAGGAATTCCACTCCTAGGAATTTACCCTAAGAATGCAGCAGCCCAGTTTGAAAAAGACAGATGCACCCCTATGTTTATCGCAGCACTATTTACAATAGCCAAGAAATGGAAGCAACCTAAGTGTCCATCAGTAGATGAATGGATAAAGAAGAGGTGGTACATATACACAATGGAATATTATTCAGCCATAAGAAGAAAACAAATCCTACCATTTGCAACAACATGGATGGAGCTAGAGGGTATTATGCTGAAATAAGCCAAGCCAAAAAAGACAAGTATCAAATGATTTCACTCAAATGCGGAGTATAAGAACAAAGAAAAAAAACTGAAGGAACAAAACAGCAGCAGACTCACAGAACCCAAGAACGGACTAATAGTTACCAAAGGGAAAGGGACTGGGGAAAATGGGTGGGAAGGGAGGGATAAGGGGAAAAAGGGGCACGATTAGCAGATGTAATGTTGGGGGGGCACGGGGAGGGCTGCACAACTCAGAGAAGAGAAGTAATGACTCTATAGCATCTCACTATGCTGATGGACAGTGACTGTAATGGGGTTGGTGGGGGGGACCTGATGAAGGGGGTAGTTTAATCACCATAATATTGCACATGTAATTGTAGATTAATGATACCAAAATAAATTATAAAAAAAAACAAAAACATAGGGATTGAGTGGAGCCCTGGGCACATGGCATATCAAATTCATTGACATGTGGTGAGAACTCAGAAGTCATTATGAAGGAATTAGTTGATCAAATTCATTCATTCAGAAATGTTGATAAACACCCTGTACCAGGCATGAACCAACTTCTAGGAATACAATGAAGAAGACACAGTTTCTTCTCTGACAGACATTAGGATCTCGTGCAAGGGCTGATTTGGACTAGTAACTCCAGTACAAAGTAGTAGTTGGAAGATGGGGGAAGTACAGGGAACTGTGAGAGCTCAAAGGAGAGCAATCTAACCCAGCCTTGAGGACCAAGGAGTAACAGCTGGGGGCAGAGGCCATGGCTGTGTGTGTGCAGGAGGAGGGGTAGTTGTAGTTGGGGGGAGTGGGACAAATGACAATCAACTTATGTTCATTCCCAAACACAGAATAATCGCATTTGTTTGCTTTCTACTTGCATGCCAGGAACTTGCCTGCTATATATGAGGAAGCAAGCATGCAGTTGCTGCCTTTCCTGCTAGGAAGTAGACGGCAAACTTCTCAAGGTGGGGACTGTGTATGACTTGTTTATCTTAACCAGGATAGAGAACAGTCAGGACCGTAGTAGACCTTTGTCTGTCGTTTCCTCCCTCCACTGTGGAAATGGGAATGAAATGGGAAGGGAAGGAATTGTGGTGGGGTGGAGCTCACACATGTATTGAGCTCACAAAATCCTAGGTGCTCTCCATATGTTATCCCACCAAATAATCCCAGGACATACTTTTTGTTCTTCTCTTTTACTTTGCTTTCAAAGAATGAGCTTCAGATTGCATCCTGTATCTGTGGTGAGCCAAAGGCCAGAGGGAGAGTATGAAATGGCTGTAGGCACATTTCTGCATTGGTCAGCTTGTAGCAAGTCATGCTGTGGAAACAAAGCATAACTCCCAAAGTGGAATGGCTTACTATAGCAAAAGAAAAAAAAAAAGAATTTAAAATTAACTGTGTTCAAAAATAGAGAAAAGATGGATGAAAGGTATACAGAGATGAAGAGTTTTACAAAAGGACTGAAATCTATAAAAACCAAATGGCTATTCTAAAATGGGAAAATACAATATTTGAAATGAAGACTATACTGAGCGTAGCAGTAACCAGACATAGCAGATCATACCATTAGTGATGTGGAAGGGAAGTCAATAGTATTTAAGTTCAGATTTGAAACAAAGAGGTATGTAAGACCCACTGTGGAGTATTCTAAGGCCCAGTATATAAATAACTGAATTCCCTGGATGAATATAGGAAGACAATAGGGCAGAAGAAAATTTCAAAGTGATTGGCTAAGAATTTCACCAAATTGACTTCCTAGATTCAAGACACTCATGGAACCCTGAGCAGCAGGAATGCCAAGAAAACTGTAAGTAGGCATATTATAGAAAAACTGCTGTGGGCCCAAGTGAAGAATAAAATCTTAAAAATCAAATAGAGAAAAAAAGACGTTACTTTAAAAGAGTCATAGTAAGACACATGGATGGATGCTTATGAGAAAGTGGAATCCAGAGAATAATAGAACAATATATTTAAAGTCATGAGTGACCTAGAATTAACAATATTTAGAGTATTTTTCAACAGTGAAGGTGAAGTAAAGATATTTTAGACAAATAAAAGTGGAGGGAATTCATCGCTAGCACGTCAATACTAAAGGAAAAACTTTTTCTCTAGGCAGAAGGAAAACAATTCCATATGATAATATGGAAATGCAGGAGGAAAGGAATAATACAAGGAGGGATAAACATGTGGCTAAATAGAAATAATTTTGTGATTTAAAATGAATGCAGAAAAAATGTATAATAACAATAAAGCAGAAGGTGGGAGGGAGTAAGTTCTAGCAGGACTGGGATGATAAAAATTATTATGTGTATTAAACTGTGGTAAATTAAGAAAGCATGTCGTAATCTTTAGTTTAATCATTAGAAGACTAGCAACATAATTGATAACTAACATACTAATAGAAAGAAAATAAGTAGAAGACAGAAGTATTTGATTACCAAAAAATGAGGAAATAGAATAACTTTTGATGAATGCTTTTTGCCTGTGGTCCAGGTGCTGTTAACCTGGTTGTTCCAGGTAATCCTCAATGTTTTTGCAATGTATGTCTTGCCATTTCCATTGCATGCATGTAACAGTTGAATTTGTTGGGATTCTTATTTGGAAACAGGAGAATATACTCTAATTTCCATAAGCATAAATGGAACTTAAGATGGAATTTATTAGGTAAAATAAATAAATAAAACAGGTAAGTAAAACAGACTCTCGTAAGAGTGAAAGGTCCCTGTAAAGATCGATCTGCCACCTTCACAGGTCTGATACCACATTTTTACCACTGACATGTGAGGCCTCTCTTGCTGCTGCTCCCCAAAACTGGAGGGTCCCATTGCTTCCCTTATAAAAGAGAAAAAACATGGGCTACTGCTGCTTCCCTCAGTTGCTCTCTACTCTTTCGAGAGGACATCTGACTTACAAATCCTTAATCACATAGCTGTGCCCTGGCTGCAAAGAAAACTTGGACAATGAATTTCTGGCTTATTCCAAGGAGAGAGAGGATCGATAAGAGAAAGTTTTCCTAACACACAGGCAAGGTGTTCAAAAAATGTGTGTGTGTGTACAAAGCATAACAAACATCCACTACAGGAAGTGGAGCTTATGGATGCTGAGTGCCGTCTAGGGCTCTCAGAACATTAAGTGATGGCCCAGGGGTTGGAGCCCAAGGCTGCTGGCTCCAGAGTATGTGAACTACTCTGAACTGTCATTCATTTGATCCCTTCTGGGTCTTTGTGAGGCACACTGTAGATAAACCTACGGGGGGTATGCCAGTACTTGCTGAATGGCATTGCAGGAATGATAGGCTCAGGCTTGAGATGTGTGCCAGGAAGGCATTGAGTTCA
This sequence comes from Smutsia gigantea, assembly GCA_032199065.1. Taxonomy (NCBI): domain Eukaryota; kingdom Metazoa; phylum Chordata; class Mammalia; order Pholidota; family Manidae; genus Smutsia; species Smutsia gigantea. Next base: position 152,447 of record JAVSCE010013416.1, read on the forward strand.
ACGTCCTCAGCTTCCTTCTGCTGGCCCCTGACATCACAGGAGCTACACCCTTAGAAACTTCCACATCAATTTACTGACAGCTCCTCACATCTCAGGTATCTAATTTCTACCCAACTGGCCATGTGAAAAAGTGATTCCAAAGACAAATCTAAGACTTAACAAGTGAACCAAGGGATAATGGAATATTTTATGGTCCAGTAACAAAACAAAGCTTCTTTCCAGATAAGAAAACAAAAGAAATGTTGTGTGTAGTCAGCCACAGGATCTGACTGAGTGTATGATTGCTTTAACCCATAGCACATAATTAAAAACACTATCTTAGTAAACTAATCTTCTGATTATGCAGATAATATAGGGGCATTTTGAGGGGACAAAATTTCAGAATAATGGATTTTTACTCCTCTGTCGTTTTGATGATGAGGACCAGGGTTTGCAAAAGCACTTGGTTATTTTCAAGATGGTTTCCCATAATGTCTCTAACTTGCTTCTCTCAGTTCTGGCACATAGACAGTAGAATTCCACCTGACATAGGAAAAAACAGATTATAGGTATGAGAGAATGTTCTAGAGAATTTTGTATCAAGGGCGTGCTCTGCTTTCTCACTTTCAAACTTAGTGTGTATTATCTTTCTATTTTGGTTTCTTTGTTTTCTTCTAAGGATGGGAAGGGGGATTAGAGAATATTATCAATAAGCCATTGGTTATTTTTTTTCAACAAATACCATTATTCCCATAAGGACCAAATTTGCACTTTCTATGTCAGAACTGTACTGTTTTCTTATTCCTACTTGATTGCGTAATGGCCATAATATGCTGCTTTTAATTGACATTTATATAAAGCAAAATAGCAGGTATCAATTAAAGAAGTCTTCTGAGATTACATCATAAAGGAAAGTGTTGGAAGTATAGTTGCTGTAAATTGATATTTGGGCTGTGTCATGTGGTCAGAGTGGCTCTGCTCTGAATATACTAGGTTTTCTTTTATTCACTTTTTGGGGGATTGGTTTGAAGCAAGAGAAAAGGGACAGAGACATAAAGCATAGATGGGAAGGAAGAGAAGTGTGGAAAGAAAGGTGTGAGTGACGTTGACCAAAAACAGTGATGAAAAGGGCCAGGAGGCACCCTTACTACCTGGCCAAGCAGCGGCTTAGCTGTATCACTGTTACACACTTCTAGAGCCCCAGAGCCATAGCTTGTTTTAGTCGGTAAAGATGTTCTGCCATAGGCCCTTCCCTCCAGGGAAGTAATGACCCAGAGAAATAAAACACTGGATTCAAGAGGGAAAATTACATGGCTTAAAGTAAATCAACCCACAAAGGTTTCAGATATGACTGGTTGGAAGACATTTTTGCATTTTTTGTCATAGGGACCATGTTACCTGGGCAATATCGGCTGTGTTTTCTGTTGTGTGAAGGTCCAGATGTCAAAATAATATCTTCTCTCTGGAGAAAGCTAATGTGTGGTTATACCTATACGCATGCAGAACCCAAAGCTGTAGGCTGTACAGGTGCCTGCCTGCAGGTGGGCTGATTAGTCCTGCTCACATGTGTGGGTTCACTCAGGACCATTCAAGGACAGTGCCAATGCCAGCGCCTTGCAGTGACACTTGTTAGCAGTGCAAACCTGAAATGCTTTAAGAAGAACATTGGAACTCAGTTTAACACTGAGAATGACAGTCTGCTTATCCGAAGTCAGAGGCCAGCTACTAGTGTTCACATTTGATTTTTGGATAGCTGAAAATGCTTCTTTGCATTTGGAATGAGTCGATAGGCTGATCTCCTTTAAAAGGAATAATTTTCAGATCACCTTTAAGAGCGAGTGTTGGAAAACTATGGCTGGTGGGCCAAATCCAGCCCTTGCCCATTTTTGTAAGGAGTTTTGTAAATGATTGTGGAACACAACCACGCTCATTCATTTGTGTGTTATCAAAGACTACTTTGATGCTACAACAGTGGAGCTATTTGTGGCTGAGACTGTAGGGACTGCAAAGTCTGAAATATTTACTATTTGGCCCTTTGTAGGAAAAGTTTGCTCTCCCTGTTCTAGTGTCAGGTTGTGAGACTACATATGGGCAGGGGCACCCACGTGAGGTTGGCCACTGCTGAGATTCTTAATGTTCCTCTTCTGCATTTCTTGCCGTCCTTTGGGCCTATTTATTTATTTTTAAAAAATGCCTTCAAATACCAGATCTTCTTGTTTTCTTAGGATTCAGTGGGAATGATGTATCTGTCCATATAAAAAGTCAGTGGGTTGCAATGCGGAAGAAATTCATATTGTAATATTATCAGAACTCTTCCAATTTTCCTGTAAGTCTAGAATTTTTTCAAACTAAAGAGTTTAACAAGAAGTTGAGAAATAAGTAGGAATTTATGCTCAGATATACACACACACATATTTGCAGAGATACATGTGGACCAATATTCATCACAGTGCTCTTTGCAGTGAGAAAAGATTAATAGACATAAATGTCTGTTAGCATGGGACTGGTTAAACTGCGGCACATTCATTCACACAATGGTTATATGCTTTCCTTGGTATAGAAAGAAGGGACAGATAAAATGGAATATATAGATATAGCTGTAGGTTTTTCTCAGTAAATATTCAATCTATGGAGTTACAATAGGAAACTGGCAACATTGGTTGCCTCCAGACTGGGGAACAAAATGGGGAGTAGGATTTAGGAAGGAGACATTTCTTCCACATAGCCCTTTGTACCTTTGAGCTTCTAACTGTGCAAATAATTACCTTTTCAAAAAATAAAACCCCAAATACAGAACAGTTTTTAAAAGTAAAAAAGTGTAGGTGTGCTGTTCATGTTAAGTTACGTGAGTGATGGAACTGGCCAAGATCAACATCCTTGTTGGTAAAAACCAGACTGAACCCATGTCTAAGCCAGAGCCCAGGAGCTACTCAAGAGGGAGCTTAAGGTGGAAGGGAGGTTTTGCTGGTGACACAGAGGAGAAAACATTCATTGTCTTTTTTAAATCCAGTGACTGCTGGCAAAAAAAAAAAAAAATTTAACCAGCTTCTATCAGAAGCAAACATCAGCTAGTTAATGTGTTTGGCCATTTCTGTTTCACTCCTCTGACAGCTGCTTAACCTGACTGATGAGTAGGTTAATGCAATTATAACCACTGAAAATTCCTATGGAGTTAAAGGATATAGAAATATAGTGCTTACATTTTAATTATTAAAGCTTATATTTACCCATGAGCTATGCCCACGGTGGTGGGTTTCTACTGCCCAATCAGACCCCAGGGACCATTTTTAGTACCCAGATGCAGCCATCCAGGGAAGCTTTCACTGCTATATGATCTTGTGAGCTTCCTCCATCCCTTCTGCTGCCATATTGACAACAGTTCCCCAGAGTGGTATTTTTTTTTTGTGGTATCTTCATTACTCCTTAATGTCCTAAACTTTTTCCAATGCAAATATCCTATCTGAAGTAATCCTCGCTGATGCAACTTGACAAGAATTATTTTAATCCTGTTTTTTTTTTTTAAGAAAACCTTCTCATTCAAGTAGAGTATAGGCACAGACAAGCCTCCCTATCACAAGCCTACATTGAATATTATAAGCTCCGTGAATTTTCATAAACTGACCATCAGTGTAACCAACACCAGATTAAGAAACAGAACCTTAATTGCATCTGGAAACTCTCCCTGAGCCTCCATCCACTTTCCACCCACGGGTCTCTCCCAAATATAACCATTATCCTAACTTCTAAGAGCAGCTTTAGTTTGGCCTGTGTTTGTGCTTTATATAAATGGGATCACACAGGATGTAGTCATTGCTTTGTTGTTGGCTTCCTTTGCTCAACATCATGTGTGGGAGGCTCACCTACCTTGTTGCACGGAATTGTGCATCGCTCACCCCATTGCTGTATGGATTTCTGTTAGCTGACTCTCTCACCATTTACCCATTCTACTGCTGACGGTCATTTAGCTAGCTTCCAGTTGTTGGTTATTTTAAGTAGTGTTCCTGTGAACAAACATCCCTGTGCCTGTTTTTTGATGAATATCTGTACATGTTTCTGTTAACCTATATCTAACAGTGCAATTCTTGGGTTATGGGGTAAGCATGTGCTTAGCTTTAGCTCAGTGATTCTCAATATTTCACATGAATCAGAATCACCCAGAGGGCTTGTTACACTACAGATCTCAAGGACACACCTGGAGAGTTTCTGATTCGGTGGGTCTGGGGTCGGGTCCAAGAATTGTACCTCTGACAAGTTCCAGGCTATTCTGATGTTGCTGGTCGAGGGACCACACTTTGAAAATCTCTGCTTAACAGATACTGTCAAGCAGTTTTCCGAAGTATTTGTACCAGTTTATCCTCCCCCAAGCAGCATGTGAGAATGCCAGTTGCTCTACTTGGTATTAACCTCCTTCTTTTAAATTTTAGCCATACGGATGGCAATATAAGGTATCTCCTTGTGGTTTTAATTTACATTTCCCCAATGACTAATGACCTTGAGCTCCTTTCCGTAATTCTATTGACCATTTGGATACCTTTTTATGCAAGTGTGTATTAAAGCCTTTTGCTCATTTTTCCATTGGGTTTTTATTTTTTCTTATTGAATTGTAGAAATTCTTTATATATTCTGGGTATCAGTTCTTGGAGTTTGTATCGAGAGCATCTTTTTCCACTCTGTGGGTTGCCTTTTTACTGTCTTAATAATGATGAACAGGTGTTTGCAATTTTATGTAATCTAATTCATTTTTTTTTCTTTTAAGGTTAATGCTTTTTGTGTTATTTAAGGAATCTTTGCCCACTCCAAGGTCATGAAGATATTCTCTTATATTTTTTTAAGAGATTTATTTTTTCCTCTTACACACAGATTAAAAAATCATCTGGAATTGATTTTTGTGTTTTGTTGAGTTTCAGCAAGAGATTTTCATATCCTAAAGTAATCTTCCTTAAGGCCCTATTTAAAATTCACCTCTTTGTATTCATTTTTAATACTTTTTAAAAAGATCAATGTCCTGTAGCAACTTTTAGAAAATTCAAGAGCTCTTTTTAAACCTACAATTGTATTGAAAGCACTACTTCAAATAATAAATGCTTTATATTTACTCAGGATAGGCTTACTTTCCACGGAGCCAAATTTAAGGCAGTTATTGAAACTTTTAAGTAACATAAAGCACTTTTTTCATCTTGTGCCAAAACTATAATGCCCACAATAACTTATATTTAATTTTTAATACAGTTATCTATCATGAGTAATTATGTGGGCTGCTCTCAGTATTCCATTCTCTGTTATGTGGTTTTTCTGAAGACTGTGGTTTCTTTGTATAGCTACTGGGAATTATTACCTTGCTGATGAATTTCTCTCTGAACAGATATCAACTATGAGTTTCAGTGTTGTAGTTTTTCACTTTAACTTACAAAACAGGCACAGTGTCTGGGCGCTTCTTTTATTCTTGGGGGGTTAGGAACAAAGCACTCTTTGTGTTTAAAGAAATATTTTAGCAAGACTGTGCTACTTTTGTGATAACTACCTTTAAAATTGGCTGAAAGAATTGATTAAAATTACTCTACATGTTTTGCCATGTCGTTTTGCAGCAGCCCATTTTCTTTGGCCAAGACGACATACTTGAATAGCCAAGAAAGCCTCTTGGTATTTGGTGGTCAGACTGGCCATGCCATTTTGCACAGAAGGAATGAAATTTGGCTTAAGAGTTAGACTGAGGACAATTAAGAACTTTTAGAAAGATTGGAAAATCTATTGCACACTAACTGTAGGGTCTGTTATTTGGACTCCCTTTTTCTCACTACCAAGAAATGGATTGCTCGGGAATGCGAGCCCCACGAGAGCAGGCACTTCGCTGGCTTTGTTCACCAATGTATCTCCATCATCAAAAACAAAGCAGTGCTTGGCACACTTTAGGAGCTCAATTACTGTTTCTAAGTTGAAGGTAGGAATGAATCAATCCCTATCGTCTAATGGGCGGGACGCAGGTGTGGGTGGAGCTGGGGGCTGATCAATGGCCCCTACCTTTGCACTCTCTCATCTTTCATCCCCTCTAAGGCCCTTCTGTAAGGCGTGCTCAGCCGCAGGCATGCGGGGTGTTTCCTACCCCAGCTTTGTTAAGCTTGTAGACTGTAGAGGGTACATATTGCTTTGCTCCCCACCTCTATCCCACCTCCGAGGGTGAAGAGGAGTTGAAGATGAGCCCAAAGCTGTAAACTTTAGGAAGCAGGATGGTGATGGCTTTCCTGCTAATGATAATAATATGGTGATGTAGGAAAGATGAATCTAAGACAAAAGGAATAAAAGGATGAGTACATTTGTAGACATGTTTAGGGTGTTTCAGCACATAAAATTTACAAGCCCTCAATTAAATAGTTGACAGACTATTTAATTAGAAAACAAATTATGGACTGGTATGGAAGTTACAGATGACAAGGATTTAACTTAAATTTTTAAAAAATGTGGGCAAGTGTAGGATCTGCTTCTGATTGTGTAAGATCTTTGGGAAGCATCCAAAAGGAAAGAATCCATTTTTAATGCAACTGGTGTTAGAAGGAGAGGCATCAAACATAAATATGAGGGTCATTCAGGGTTAGTTGCTGGCTGAAAGCACGTGAGTAGATAAATTGACTGGGGCTTATTTTCTTGTCCGTGGGGCTAGGGAGTAGAGGCAAGTGAGAATGGGATGGCAGGCCATTCTGCTTCTGATTTTCAGAACCTAGATACATGTGCCAATCTGTGTGGATTTTAGCTTAGTCCAAACTATTGCAGTTCAGTTATTTAATTGAGAGTAATGGCATAAAGCACTCTACTGTCTTTTCCTTTTCAAGTTTTTATCCATCTGCTTATATTTGGTATGCATTTCTTACATGCTCCTCATTCTATATTCTACCTCTGTGTTTGCTCTTAGTCTCTTTTCAAGTTTTTTTAGGGGGAAAAACCCACTTCCTTTTAGCTACCCATGATGCCTGAGGTACAGGAATCTTTGCTGAGACTCTTTAACTTCCGTATCCCTTTAATCATGCCACAAGTGAAAAAGAAAACATGTGGGGCATGGAACCTGCTAGAAGAGCTTCTGACCCTGTCCCTTGACTTCTCCAAGGTAATGGCCAATCCCCTGTCTATTGCAGCGAGGGTGTATATGAATGTATGTTACTTTCTCTATTGTATTGTGTGGCTACTGAGAAGCTTTTGGCTTTGGGAAAATTGTAGTTAGCTTGTGATGGAGAATTGTTTGTATGTATTTTTAAGCATTTTATAGACTACTTAGGAAAGCTCTCAAGAAATTTGCATCCAGTAATTTGCATACTTTAGTATTTATCTGTCTCTGAACATTACAAAAACTAAGGTAACTCTCCTTCGATAATATACAGTACAAAAATTCAGCTTATATAGTTTATGAGCAAGAAAATTTTCTCAATTAGATAAACAACAGTATTTAGCTTTTAAGGCATGTGATAGGATTATTCTAAAGTTTCATGTGTGTAATAATGATAGCAATACGACTGCTATGACCAGTCGTCATACACAGACTATTGAGTGTCAGGCATTTTGCGATTTTAAACATGTTATTTCATTTAACCCATAGCCTTGTGAAATAAGTATTATAATGCTTTGCTTGGTGGGGAATTAATTTATTTATAATGATGGGGGAAATGAAGCTTAGAGAAATTAAACATTTCTGCCACTGAATTACTCACTGGAAAAAATCATTTAACATATAGTAAAAAAATTTATTAAACAACTATTATGTGCTAGGTAATGAGCTAGGTTCAACTCAATGTTGAATAGATCATGGGCCTGCTCCCCTGATCTTATAGCCTAGGGACTAAATATCTCTCTTTGCTTTTCTCTCTTTTTCCCTTAGAACTCAGAAGAGAAATAGAGCAATTTATTGAAATGCAGCATTTGCTTGACTTTCCAGCTTTATAACTAATTGGTTTCATGAAAAGAATGGAAAATTTTTGTCCAACACAGGAAATACACAGGGCATGAGCAGATAGGCATCTTTGAAGAAACGTTTCCTTTCTTCTGTTAATGTTGGACTATCATACAGTTATTTTCCTAATGTGTTGAAATTGGTATAAAATATTTTTAGAGGCCATCCAGTGTAAATGTCTTTTTTTTCCCATCCTGCTTGGCTAGAGAAGCCTGAAAATTGGATACATTTCCTAAGAATTTAAGAAAGTGAAGAGAAAGAGAAGAGTGAGCACAAATTCCAATCAGCCCTTTTATGACTTAGTCAAAACCGTTCAGTAACACCATGAGCTCGCTGTCATGGGCCATTGTGGGAAATTAGAGCCGACAGCTAGAAACCATTCTTATAGATTTTCTATTTTTTTCTTTCAAGTAAGCTGTAGTAAATCACACCAAAAAGAGCTGACATATGTAAAATCCTTGCTGTTATATCATATTAAGTCTGCCTGATTTTCACAGCTCTAGGTCACCTGACATGGAACCTTGTGGACATATCGCACTGGCCCCATTCCCCAGGCGCGTGAGGGTGTCCCTGTGCTCCTCTTGCATTTCGTACTGGACGGTCATCTTGGCTTTTAGTTCTCTTCCTGCCACCAGGCATTAGCGGGTGTGGCGACAAATAATAATGTAGGGTTGCTCCTTGGTTTCCACTGTTACTGCACCAGGTTCTCATGAACAGGAAGAAGTGCTCATCACGAAAGTGAAAGCTGAGATAAGCATAGCCAACAAATCAGACTATCAAACTCAGAATAATTACATGCAAAGATTCACCTGTAAAACAGTAGCCTGCAGATCATTGTTTCTCATGTACTACTTACATTTTTAAACCCAGAGTTGGAATCTTACAGAAGCCTCTGGAGACAGGGTGGACTTGCCCACAGCCAGATGCCTATTTGGAGTTGTCCTCCCTGTCCCCAGTGGCCATTTTTTTAATTTATTTTTTTCTCTTTTTTTTATTAATATAATTTATTTTATTATCATTAATCTACAATTACATGTGCAATATTATGGTTATTAAACTACCTCGTTCATCACCCAGTGGCCATTTTAAGTGGTTATCAGTGCCAGTGATGGGGGCATATGACATCGCCACCTGAAAATCAGCATCTGTGGGGCTGCAATAGTGCATTCAAATTTTTCTGCTAGTGTTTTTCATAAAAGGTATTGTAATAAAATATTAAGTTTATTTTTAAAGGTGTTTTATATCTTATTTTTTGGTCATCATTTTTGCCTGTTTTTCTGGGAATGTTTCCATTTCTTTATCTCTTGTCAGAATTTGCATGATGTGCTAACCAAGAAGGAAAAAATGATGAGTAAAAAGAGTAAGCATTTAGCAAATTATCAAATGAATGGATGATTACTCCCTAAGAACCAGGACTTCTGTAATTTTCTGACCACATGTAATTTTCTTATAGAAGCCACTTGACTCTTGGGAGCAAATGAAGCAATTGGGAACTCTGAGAAAGATGAGTGTTGCCATGTGTTTAAGTCTGTGCTTTGGAATAAAATCACATCATCTTTTACTTTGCTATTGTGAATCTGAATCTATACTGAAATGTCCTTGGGGGATGTAATTCTAACTAGGTTATATTCAAGTTCAGTTTTGGAAAAGTTAAGTTTCATATGGACTTCTAAAAACATGAATGCAACTTCTAAAGTTTCTTTCTCCTTCTCAGAAATGAGAGTGAACGTTATTTTTAGAGATTACAGTTGAATAGAGACAGTGATCTATTGGTCTGATGCCTCTTTGTATGACATTACCCCTGAAATGTTGCATATTTTCATGCTTAGAAATACCCTCTAACTTTGTAACATACTCTGAGGATTATATTGTACCTATTCCTTGCTCTGTAAATCACGTAGTGTCTGCTGTTGTCCAAAAGCAGTAAGATCTGACCTGTTGTCTGATCTGTGGAATGAATGTCACATGGTTCATCTTAGGCCCATGAAAGGCTAGAGGGGGCTGTTCTTCACCGGTCAGCATTCTGGGCGGGCGGCCTTGGCAGTGCTTACTGCTTGGGAAAGGCAGCCAGAGTGTAGGACTTGCACCAGAGACTTTTTCCAGCAGCCAGAGTACAAACCGAAGTGTAGTTTTCACATGAAAGTTGGAATGATTATTCACATGGAAATTCAATTCACCAAGCCCAGAGCCATGGCACTGCCCAGCTCCAGGGGGCACTGTTTCTGTGGGAAGAGTGCCACGGTAGGATTGATCAAACAGCACCATCTTTAAACGCAAATGAGGAAACTATGCTGTTTACAGTTCATCTTTAATCTCCTGACTTTTAATATAAAGCAGAGAACTTGGATAAACAGCTGGAATCTGTAGCCCATTATGCCAATGATATTGGAAACATTAGCAGCAGATTATTTTCCAGTCAAAGTCAATGTTCAAGGGCAAAGATGGAGGGATATGAGTGAGAATGAATTCAACACTCTTGATGAAAGAAGCTTGGAAAATCAAGACCACCAGGTAAAGTGACATACTGGAGTGGGGGCAGGGGGGGTAGGATGTTTTGAAGAAGTGACAATTGATTTTGTATTTTTTCATTCCCTTCTACTTCCTCTCCCAGTCCTTCCCCTCCCGCCCTTCCCTCTTTCTTCCAGGTGACACAGAATGCAAACTGACCCTGTTACCTGGTTCCGTTTTTCTCAGTTGCTACAGATGCCTGAATTTTAGTTGAGTACATGCACTTCCCTTCATCATTTTTCTCAGTCTGCTCTGTAGTTGTGTGAAGCTACCTGGGTAAGTTCTGGAGTATGAACAGGAGTGATGAGGACACCTTCAGGCTTGTCCCTTTAAGGGAAGTGTGCTCTCCCTGCCCTTCTCCTCCGGTTGAAATGGCGAAGAGATAATGAACCGTCTTACACCATGTAGATGAGAGAAAGACCCTAAAGATGGCAGAGCAACAACGTATAAGATTCCTGGGCTCCTGACACCTTGATGCTTCCACATCAGCCTGGATGGCATAGACCCAGACCATTATGTGAAACAGAAATAAACTCTTTGTTTAAACTACTGCTATACTGAGTCTCCGTGTCACAGCAGCTGTCTCTGTATCCTAATTAATATATCACCCTCTCTGCCCACTTGCTCTCCCTTACTCCTGTAACCCTCCACTCCCCTCTCCTTTTTTATCACCTTCTGTGAGACTGACCAATGCTCTCAAACTTTATTTTGAATAAATATTTAAGGGGTGGACCTTTTTGAAATGTAGATACCCAGACCTTGCCTCCAGAGGTTCTGGGTAGGACATCTCGGGTACAGTGTACAAATATAATTTTTAGGAAGACCTTCAGGTGATATAGATGGAGGTATACTATGGGCTGCACTTGCAAAAGCATTGGTGTAGGGTCTATGCCTAGCCTGAGTAGATGCTCAATGAAGCACTTGAGAGAATGCGGTGCAGTAACTAGTGGGATCTGCCAAGGCTGGACACAGACTGAATCTACATGACATTTAACTACTCCATTGACTCAACTGACCCAAAAGTATCAGGTAATGTAATGACTTAAACAACAACTGTCAAATCAGTTATTTGGCACAATGTAGTCGAAACAAACAACATGGTTGACATAAATTGTCCATACCCAACCAGTAGTTTTAGTATGATATTTATGTAACTTTAAAATACAGATTTTTGTTATTGGTAGCTTATTTTTGAGGAGTGAAGTTTGTTGAATAGTCATATGCTTCCTGAGGTTTTCAACTATTCATTTATGAATGACAATGATTATGCATTTTTTCTTATGTGATGAGTTTTGTCTAATTATGAGGGATATAAAGATGAACTAAACACAGTCCTCAAGCTTCACACAGTCAGCTTGGGGAAACAGGTGAATTGTCCAACCAACAGCAAGAAGAGTGTGGGATGTTCCAGCAGAGGCATACACAGAGACCCAGACCAGCCTGACAATATCAGAGATGGCTTCACAATGAAAGTGGTCACTGAGCTGAGCTGAAGTTAGGCACAGAAGGCTGTCAGTGGATAAGAAGGGAAGGCTGTTCAGGCCACAGAAGATGGCATAAGTCAAGCCACAGGATGAAGTGTGAATGGGTAGAGCTCTGTGTACCTGTTGGGCACAGTGGGATGAAAGATGGTAGTGTAAGAGGACCAAGTTGATGAAGGGTGTGGAATGTATCCTGAAGTGCTGAGGTGCCATTGGGAGATATTAATCAGAGAAGCAAAAACCACTAGCTGTCAATTACAGTCCATTACTCTGGATGTGTTTGGAGAATGAACTGGAAGGGAATAAGATTGGAAACAGGGATAGGATGTAAAACGCAGAGCATCGACTAAGACTGTAATAGTGGAAGAAGTAGAGGAGGGTGAGATATTTAAATGTAAGAGGCAGAGCTTAGAGAAGAAGGTGTAGTGAGGAGAGAGAGAGGCTGAGATTATGTATAATTTCTGTTTTAGGCAACTAGTTGACTGGTTGTGCCATTCATTGAGAAAGCAAATAGGAAAGGATGAAGGCGTTCGGGTTGAGAGTAGAGAGGGGGGAAAGTTAATGGGTTTAGATTTAGACATGTTGGATTTGAGGCACCTGTAGATTATGCAGAAGGCTAATCCTGTGTTTCTGAAGCCTAGGCAGGATGTTTTTGTCTCAAGACAGTTTTGGGAGTCATAAGCACATAAATGGTAGCTGAACATGAGTACATGAAAGGCTTACCGATGAACAGTGTATAACGAGAGTCAAACAGAGAACCAAAGATGGAACTTCATGCAAATTAAATGACTGTCCCAAGTTTGTGATGCCAGAGACTTGCTCAGACCTCAGATCTGCGAAACTCCTCCATGAGGCTGTCCTGATCACAGGTCCCGGGAAGAATTCCCTGTTCCTGAGTCACTGTTTCATAGGATTGCTGTAACACACATGTTACTGGGTCACATCTAGTTGTACAGACAGATGTCTGTCTTTGCAGGCTTTGCAGGCTAGGTGCTGAGTGCCCTGAACTAGTGGACCATACTTTATTCAACCTGTATCCCTAACAAAGTTCACTGTATTGGGTCTCAGGGCATTTGTACGGTCACAGCTCAGTGAGTGAGGGAATGATTCAATTTCTTGTTTATTTATTTATTTGCTTATTTATTTTCAATTCTTTAAATGCTGAGTGCTCTGTTGAGCTGTTTTAATATTCATTTTGCAAAGTTTCTTACCTGAACTTTCCCTTTTGTGAATTAAAAAAAAAAATACGTCAAAGGAATTTTGGAAACACGTTTTACCTGTTCCTCTTCTTCCTTCCTGCCTGCCTCACTTCACATCATTCTGGGCTTGTTTCGAGCTTTGATGTCTTTTCTAAAGTCATTTGCTGATCTTTACTCATAAGCTGGGTATCTTGGTTCCAATAGAATTTATGGCTTTGGAAGTTCCTTTTCCTTTACTTGTGACTATTGATAACATTATTTTTGAATCAATATTATGTGAAAGAGAAAAATTAAATTTAGTGAAAATACAGTTTTTTCCCCAGTTGTCTATCATTTAAAAATGGTAAAAGCAAACCAAAGAATTGATTTGAAGGTCACAATGAAAAATCTCTGTTTTATCTGTAGTTTGGCTCAGATCTTGAAACTGATTTTATTCCGGTCATAAATTGTTGGCAGCATATAGTTTTTTGGTTTAGCAGATTTTTTACATTTAGATATTTATTCATGCCACTTGGAAGAGGATTTACCAATGAGTATTTTAAAAAATTGAATGAAAAATGATTAATCTTTTTTGTTAACTTGGAGTGTGTACTGAAATTATATATTAGAAACTCATTACAAAGAGTTCAAATTTAAGGATTGTGAACTTCCTTCTGTTTCAGAATAGTCTGCCCCTGAGAGTCTTTTGAAAGCAGGAGAATGAATAATATGTCAATATTTGTTCATATTTTTCAGACATTCTGAAGTGAATATAGCATATCAGTTAACTTCTGTTCTTAATTTGCCTGGTTAAGGAAAATTGGAACTTTTAGTTCATTCGCCTCTAGGTTACAGGGTTTCTCAGGGCAATTCACATAACTACTTGCTTTAGAAACACTTAGGTGGATTTTTCAAATGCGGCATAGACCTATAGGTCCCAGCATAGGCCTAATGAATCAGAACCACTCCTTAGAAGAGTGGTTCCAGAGAGCAGGCAAGGTTTCAGACAGTGGTTCCAGGGAGTAGCACCTCCATGCTCAGGTGACCTCCATGGAACTGAGAGACAGGCATTTGCAACACGGCTCAAAACAAGGACAAGAAGCACACTCTTTCATTACAACAGTAGATCCTGGGACTGTAAAATAGATGAGAAATCACCGTATGGCAGCTGTGTAGATGTTGGCCTTAAACTTGCAATTCTACTTTAGTTTATACTAGTCATTATTTGTTACACGCCTCCATGGCCATCTACAGTCTAAGTTCCTGGATGGCAGGGACTGTCTCTGCATTGTTTGCCAGCCATGTCCTCATCATGGAGCTTGGTCCACAACAAACATGCAGGTTGTCCTTCTTTACCGATAGACAGGAATGCTGTCTAGTTGGCATGAGGCAAGGATCATGTGATGGTGCATCCACTCTTGCTCCTGTCCACACATAAGCATAGACCCCCCCCACCTATCTTGGAATGCTGTAAGACTGGTCTCAAAGGACAATCATGGTGCTTCTCATATCAGAATGACCCTAGGAGGACCATGTGTTGATCCTGACTCTGCTGAAAAGAAAAGCCAAATGGGTTCACATGGAAACAATTCTCATTTCTAGATGGAGCAATTTTGGGTATAACTATTCTGTTTCAAGTGTTACCCCAGAGAGGAGTCAGTTTACTTTGAACCAAGGAAACCTCCTCTGAGAAATTGTTCATGAAGCTCATGTCCAACTGGGTATGAGCTTCCCTGTTCTTGATTTCCCCATCACCCTGTACTTTCCTTGGTGTTTGCAGTCTATTGTATTTTTGTTTATTTGTCTTAATTACATTATTACGTTATGGGTTCTTTGAGGGCAAACTTTTCCCAGGGTTCCATAACCATCGCAGGGTCTTGAACTCTGGTTGTATAACTCCAAGTCCCTCTTTGCACTAACTCATAACCTGGCACAATGCTAAATTATCATTTATTATGATTATCCCAAAAGGAATGGTATCAGACAGATACTGAACAGATAGGTAGTTGACATCAGGTCTTTTGAGAATGTGAAACAGTATGGAGTATTTTTATGGAAAGGGGGAGAGAAAGTTCTTGAGGGTAAGGCTTGGATAGTGAGGGTGTCTTGGGGAGAGGCCACCATGTGAGAGGGGCTCCATAGGCAACAAAGGCCAACATGCAGACAATGAATGGCTTGATGGGGAATTATCACTGTGTGGCATGAGCATTAAAATTCATTGGCCAAGATATGCAAGCAACCAAAGTGTCCATTAATAGATGAATGGATAAAGAAGATGTAAAACATATATACAATGGAATATTATTCAGCCATAAAAAAGAAATCCTGCCATTTGTGACAACATGGACGGACCCAGAGGGTATTATGCTCAGTGAAATAAGCCAGACAGAGAAAGACAAATACCATATGATTTCACTTACATATGGAATCTAAAGGTAAAACAAAACCAAATGAACAAAACAACAATAGACTCATAGACCCTGAGGAGTGACTGGTCGTTACCATGTGGGAGGGATTTGGGTGGTGGGAGTGAAATAAGTGAAGAGAATCAAGAGACATAAAATCTTAAGCCCATATATATTAGTCACAGGGATGGAAGTACAGCCTAGAGAATATAGTCAATGGTCCTGTACATCTTTCTATGTTGACAGATAACTATACTAGTTGGGATGAGCATTTAATAATGTATATAACTGTTCAATCACTATGTTGTATACTTGAAACCAATATAATATTGTATATCAACTATACTTCAATTAAAAATAAATAAGTAAAAAGAATGCATTGGGAATTCCAAATGGGTGAAGGGAAGGAAAACTCCATCATTTCAAAGTTTGGCCTCTTAATGTTCCTGTTCCAAAGAGGGGATCTGGGGAAATTAAAGACTATAAATGTGCTAGAATCTTTTTCTAAGACTGGACCTGGAAGCAGAAGTGACAGATGCCCCACAAGAAATAGGTGAACTACTTTAAACCAGTGTTACTCATGGCCAACACCTTGCTCCTGTGTAGTGACCAGTGCTTAATTTTTACTGAAAATAAGAATAATTAAATAAGTGATGAGAGCTTGAAATATTTTCTGAGTGCTCTCCGTTTATATCAGATGGTGGAGAGAAATGCAAAGCGAATCAATATTTTAATATTAAATTTTAATTTAATTCATATTTAAAATTTAATGTTACAATTTAATGTTATAATATCCTGATACTTTGTAGTACTGCTAAAATTTGTTAAAATTAATGTAATTTTTCAAAATTTAGAGGGAATGAGCAAACACAGACAAACGCAAAATTCCCCACAGTTGAATTAGAATGCGTGCCAACTTGGCTCGTAAATTAAGCTTTAACTGAAGGATGTCACCAAGTTCTTCAGTTGAGGTTTAACCCGTGATGTGTGTGATTCTGAGACCTGGGTAATGAATTGTTTAATGTGGAGAGTCTCAAATGTTATCATGCTTAAGAATCATCTGAACAGCTTCTTAAAGTGCAAATTCCTAGGCTCCACCTCCAGATATTCTGACTTAATATGCCTGGGATGGGTCCCAGAATCTGTGTTTTAAACCAACTCCCAAGGAATGCTCGTGCTGCTCATCTGTGGGACTTTGTCTGAGTAGGAAGGATCTAATGTAATTGGAAAATGCAGTTTCAAAGGAATAGAAACTGCACGCATGTTTCTTAGTCAAACTTCTTACTACTGAAGCAACCAGTATGATGGTCATCAAATTAACTCTACTTTTAATATTGTTTTCTTAACAAAGAGAAGAAAAAACCTGAGGTCCTATCAGATTTTCTTAGAGAAAAATTTGGCATTGACTCTGATGTCTTAAGATTGTTGTACTGATTCTCCATCTTATTAAATAAATGTTCCTTGAGCTTGTTTTAGCTGGGGCAGGCAATTTTACTGCCCATCTATTGCCTGCTTTTTTAAGTGCGGGAGAAATATTTAAACCAAATGGACAAAACGAATGGGCCTCATTAGACCTCAACACTTGAAGAACTTAACAGAACAGAAAGTCTGCCCCTTTTCTGAGCAAGAGCTGTCTCAGGGCCTCTGAGCTGGGACACTAGGTCTTCCTGATCTTAATATAAATATACATATATCCATATGTCCTATTGGCTGTCTTTCTGGAGAATTGTAATACAGTTACATGATAGCCTTTCCTCTCTCGTTTTGTCTTTTCTTTTCTAAAAGCTATGCTCTAATTCCCATGGTGTTTGACAAGATAGGATGTTTGAGGTCCTATTTACACCATGTTTTGTGCCTCAGTGATGTTTTGTTTGTCAGACTGTTCAGAGGACAGAGGTGAAATACAGCTCTCATACTGCAATCAGCACAGCCCAGTGCAAATAGAGTCCAGTGTGTGGCTTGGAGCATCACACAAAGTATACTGTCATCTCTCTTGAGAGCATGTCAACCCAGGGTATCACATCCTGGACCTTTCATCAAGACCTGAGCAAGATAGGGAAGGACAGAGGAGGGATGGAGACCTGGTGGTTGGTACTTCTGTCACTCAGTATTCATAGCTACATCACAGGTTGGCTGTCCATTGTGGTGTCTTACGTCTCAAGAATCATCAGTTGTCTGGGAACCCTTCATCAGGACAAAGATGGGCAGTTTCATTAGCTCACTCATCTTGAAGAGCTATCCTGCTCCACTTTTAAAGTATTAGTACCCTTGAATGATTATTACTTTAGCCTTTTAGAGGAGAGAATTGGCTTAAGAAAAATGTGGCCTTATTACCAGCATGGAATATAAACATATACATGTACATATGCAGAATCCTGTATGAAGCACACATGGGAAATATCATATTTCTTCTTTTCTTAAAAATACTGACTTCATTAGTAAAATGGAGATATTTTCTTAGTTGCAAGAAAAAATAATCCTTTCAGCTGAAAATGGGAAAGAATTTACTAAGTTTGAAAAACTAAAAATAATTCCTGGCTGGTCTTATTCCTGTCATCTGTATTTAGAGGAATTTACTCCTGATACTATTATTACAGGAAATTCCAAAAGCGTGAACATTTTCTGGTATTTTCATAAAAACAAATGTTTATGTTTTGTTTAATTTAGACATGGAGGAAAACAGTTTTGCTTTGTATCCATTGAAGTGGATGCTGTGACAGTGTGATTTTGTGTAAAATTTAGATGATGAGAACATTTAAGAAATCATAGACGAGTAATAGAGTGTCCCATTTACACAGAATGTCTCTCAGAGTCTACTACCATCCATTAAAACATCCATTAAAAACAATGGTTCTTAACACAAATGCAATGTCCACTTACACTGTCAAGATGATTGTAATAGGGAATGGATGCTGATATCTTTCCCCAATATCAGCGTTTAGGTCCTTAAGACAATGATCCGTGGTTAATAATTATGAACAGGTCTGACGACTGTGAGATGTCTAAGTATTTGCTGGCAACAAAGAGTAGAGGGATTGAAGAGTGTTGAAATATTCTGATGTCTTAAGAAACATGCAGGCCAAAGGTTAGTTAATAGTATCTCTCTTTCCATAGTCTCAACCCCTCTCTCATCATATCTATCAGTTCTGGTGCATGGTAACACCATCCACAGGTATGTCAATCATCTACGTATGTAGGACGAGGGGGATAAAGGTATTGAAAATCTTGACCCCGGGTTTAGAATGTCCTTGGGCCACACTTCTGAATTTCCAAGTTCACTGTGCCCTTCCAAGTGCCTAAAAAATTCCATCTTGATTTACAGCTAACAGTTTTACTGTACTGCATGTGGGTTTCTGCAAAGGAGAGCTGTGCAGTAGAGAAAACCCTTTGAATGCCCATGAATTCAGTTCTTATGAGTTTTATACAATTGCCACTAAGGATCATGTTGATAACTCACTGAAAAAAGCTTTAAGAAGCTCTCTTCATGGAATAAGCCTGTAACATTTGCCTGAATATATTCCTTAACTCTGTTTTTAACAGTCAACTGAACACAAGCTTTCATTAGAGCTTCTGATACCACAGGTAACTGTATAAAAATTTCATCCAACAACTCGGACTTAAATGCACTTTGGACAATGCCTTTGTACTGTCAGGCCACATTCATTTTTTTGCATCAAACAAAATCACTATTGAGAAATTTGGTATTGCTTTGCTAAAGTGGGTATCTACTGAATATCCCCAATCCAATTTTTTCTCTAATATGGTAATCTGTTATCTGTATTTAATTATCGGGAAGGTGAAAGTTGCTGGGCTGCCCAATGGAAAATTTTAAGTCCTTTCACTCTGCGTCTGCTGTCTTTTCAGATCAATCTTTGGGCTAATGACAACCAATACTTTCATATGTGATTACAGCCCTGCTCCATCTTTTCATGAGCCGAGACTCTTTGGAATCATACGTATTGATCTTTTTAATAGAAGTCAGGAAAAATAAAATTACTCCGGCTTCTTGCGGCAAAACGATGATAAATGAGAACTTAGAAACTTATGGGAGAAATTTTTTCTGCCTCGGATTATTTTAATCACTAAAAATGATTGTCTTTTTAATAATATTTGCTTTCCATTATGCACATTTGCAGCAAAGCCAAAAATTGTTTCTGTATTGCTTTATGAAACCACACTGAGGCAGGGGCCTGTCAGTGTTCCCGTACCTGCTGGTGACTCAGGTACAGCGGCCCCGGCAGGAGGCAAAGAGCCAAGCTCCGGAATCACCAGCAACCATCTTAAGTTGTGTTTCAGTGGAGCACTTTTGATGAAAGAGAACTTGCTGAATTATGTATTTTTTTAAACATTTGTTTAAAAGCTCATTGTTAATGCTATTGTCTTAGAAGCAAGCTCATGTTCCTTTTATCACCCCTCCCTTTTGATTTCTTTTTGGCCAAGACTGATTATTTCCCAAGTGAGTTTTCCTTTTTTGTTTAAGAGAAAGTAGACGTAATTCCTCGACTGTGGTTTTGGTTGCTTTCTCTGTGTGTCTGGGAGCTGCTGGTGGTGCCGTTGGGGTTAACTGGGAATCAGGCATGTGAGGTCATTGTTATATTACCTTTTCTCTGAAACCTAAAACTATGGGACTCACATTGGCTCTCATTTTGGAATCTGAGATTTATGTTTTATATTTGAATCAAGTTCTTAGCTCCTAGTTGAAGACAGGATTGTTTCCTTGGCTTGCTTTGGGGGAACATGTAGTCAGCACAGAAGATCAAAGAGCATCAGTGCCACTATACACAAAGATCAGATCTCTGCTGGTATGAAGACATGGATGAGGATCAAAATATTGCAGATGTTAGGCCAAAGTAAAGCCTTGGTTTGCTCTTTGTGGCCCTTGGAGACCTATCTGTAAGAAGGAAAACTTGTCCCACTGGGATGCCATGTAAATAGCCTCCATGGCTCAAAAGCATTATTTCACCATGATGCAGAGATGAAGCTCTTTCTGTCTCTCTCCCTCCTTTTCTCTCTCTCTTCCTCTCTCTCTTTCTTTCTGCCTGCTTCCCTCCTACCTATATGTGACAAGAAGAAAGATCTCATTCAGAAAACAAATTGCATTCACTGAACTTGTCATTTAACTTGATTTAATTCAGTTCCAAGAAGACTTGATGAGGGAATATACTATGTGCTAGGCAATGGGAATCTAGCACTGAACAGTGGAGACAGATTTCAGATTATGTGTAGAGTTGATGGTCACTCAAGGAAGATGGCTACAAAACCTCACTACAAGCCTGAGGACTATTGCTAAGCTTCAGGTGCAGAGTGAAATGGGGCATAGACAAAGTGTGATCTGGAGGTTTGTGCAAGGCTACGTTTAAGTTGAAGACTGAAGAGTAGGAATAAGCTAGATGGAAACTGGAGAAGATGGGGAGGAGAGAATATTCTAAGATGAGGAAACTGCTTGTGTGAAAGCCAGAATTTGAGGGGGCATGGTCTTTGTGAAGAACGCAAACTACCCCATCATACCATCATAGCTGGGAGATATACATACATATATATACATATATATATATCACTTCTTAGTTCTGTGCGTTAGATCAAATAATGGAATAAGGTGAAATTAAAAGCAACTATGAACATCTGTGTATAACCACCTTTTTGAGTACTTCTGCAGATATCATTAACCTTTCAGAGTTCCAAAAGCTAGATCTTGCTATTAGGAAGTGGCAGCACCTCTCGGTAATGGCAGACATTACAGAATTTGATAACAATTTCGATAAATGGAAATAGATTGATAACAAAATATAACTATAGAGGCAAAAAGTCAGGAGAAAGAATAATGGAATTCTGAAGACTTACTGAGGTGAATTCGGTAACCAGATTTTGTCATACAGTTATACGATGAGTATTAGAGAAATGCTGTGCTGTGGTTATATTCTCCACTGACCATGGAAGCTTAAATTCTTTCAAATGTAAGAGTGCCAACTGGTATCAAGAGCTTTCAGCAACTGATTATTCTACATGCCCACCTTACATTATACATTCTTGGGGTTGTTTTGGTTTGAGCCAGTCTGTGACTTGATCCTCTTCAGGCTATGGGGTTGCATTAAGAAGATTCCAGAATCTTGGATAATTTAAAAGTCTTTTTGTAGCCTGAAGAATCAACAGGTGGAATATGGACCCTACGTTATCAAGCTTTTAGGTTTCATACTTAGCAAACTAAAATATTCAAAAGAAAGTACCTTCTCTCTCCTGGCCATCTAATATTCATTAGAGTATTTTCCAATTCCCCGCCTCCTAGTGAAGTCTATTGGTAATTTGTTTCCAATTTGGCCTTCCCTTTTCTTCATCTGTTGAAAACATTGTGGCTGCTATTATCATTTTGGCTGCAATTACAGCAGTGGCCAACGTAGCTTAAAATGGCCTTTAATTTTCCATGACTCAAGCTTGCAGAAAAGCGTTGTGGGTCATTTTCCTTGGTTAGTTTTATCCAGTACCTCTGACTTTGATATTCCAAGGTTTCTTTCATTCCCTGATGGTTGTAGAGGGTAAGATATTGATCACAGTCCTGTAGGTATTCATTCTAAACTCTTTCCTGGGGGACTCTACAAGCTGGTGTATGCTCAGCCGTCCATCTGGACAACTCTCTAAAGCCTGAAAATGACAGATTCTCATCAGCATAAGCATGCAAGGTGGGCACTGCATGGCCTGCTTGTGAAAATGTGTTGGCCCTTGACTATGCACTCTTCTTTATATTTCTCTAGTACTTGCTGTTTGGGTGCTACACATACATTTACTTGGTAACCTTGTTCTTTCCTTCAGATTCAGAGCTGTTCCTGATCTGCAAACTGTATAATCCCTTTAATAATACTGTTAATCAGCTGGGAATAGCAGTTTAAAGAGTCTCATGATTAAAACATTGTTAAGTGGAGTTTCCTGGGCTCTAGCCCATTGCTGAGTCACTCTGAGTAAATGGATGAGCACATAAGATTCTAAGAAGTATGTTGATCTTAATTTCTTAATTCACAGAAGCATACCTCAGAGATATTGTGGGTCTCAT
Organism: Smutsia gigantea; assembly: GCA_032199065.1. Lineage (NCBI taxonomy): Eukaryota > Metazoa > Chordata > Mammalia > Pholidota > Manidae > Smutsia > Smutsia gigantea. The sequence goes on from JAVSCE010013416.1 coordinate 174,973, forward strand.
TCCAGACCACTGTAATAAAGTGAGTATTGCAATAAAGTTAGTCAAATGAACTTTTTGGTTTCTTGATGCATATAAAAGTTATATTTACACTATACTATAGTCTATTAGCTTTGCAATAGCATTGTCTAAAAAAAGTGTAATACCTTATTTAAAAAATACTTTATTGCTAAAAAACACTGTCACCAGAGCTTTCATAATCAGTGAATCATAATCAGTGATTACAGATCACAACAAATATAATAATGATGAGAAAGTTTGAAATATTGTGAGAACTACCAAAATGTGACATAGAGAAATAAAGTGAGCAAATGCTGTTGGAAAAATGGTGCCAATAAAAAAATAATCTCTTGAAAGTAAGCATGAGTAATTTTTTCTAGACATGTCTCCCTGGGCAAGGAAAACAAGAACAAAAATAAACAAGTGGGACTAATTTTTTTCTAGACATGTCTCCCTGGGCAAGGAAAACAAGAACAAAAATAAACAAGTGGGACTACATCAAACTAAAAAGCTTCTGTACAATAAAGGACACAATCAACAAAACTAAAAGGCAACCAACGGTATGGGAGAATATATTTGTAAATGATTCATCCAATAAGGTGTTAACATCCAAAATGTATAAATAACTCATAGCCCTCAACACCAAAAAACCAAATAACCCAGTTAAAAAATGGGTGGAGGACCTGAACAGACATTTTTCCAAAGAAGAAATACAGATGGCCACCTGATAAAATGCTCCACACCACCATTTATCAGGAAAATGCAAATCAAAACCACAATGAGATATCACCTCATACCAGTCAGAATGGCAACTATCCAAATGAGAAAAAATAACAAGTGTTGGCGAGGATGTAGAGAAAAGGGAACCTTCCTACACTGTTGGTGTGAATATTGATAGGTGTAGCTGCTATGGAAAACAGTATGGAGATTCCTCAAAAAACAAAAAATAGACACACCATACTAACCAATAACCGCTGCTAGGAATTTACATGAAGAAAAACCAAATCTCTGATTTGAAAAGATACATGCACCCCTATGTTTATTGCTGCATTATTTACAATAGCAAGATATGGAAATTATCACAGTGTTCATCAAAAATGGAATGGATAAAGAAGATGTGGTACATGTATACAATGGAATATTATTCAGCCATAAAAAGAAAGAAATACTGCTATTTGCAACAACATGCATGGACCCAGAAGGTATTATGCTAAGTGAAATAAGCCAAGCAGAGAAAGATAAATGCCATATGATTTCACTTACATGTGGAATTTGAAAACAAAACAAAATGAACAAAATAGCAGTAGACTCATAGATACTGAGAAGTGACTGGTAGTTACCATAGGGGAGGGTTTGGGGTGGGAGGGTGAAATAGGTAAAGGGGATAAAGAGGTACAAAATCTCAATCATAATATAAATTAGTCACAGGGATGAAAGTACAGCATAGAGAATATAGTCAATAGTTCTGTTATCTTTCTATGTTGACATAGTAACTACACTAGTTGGGATAAGGATTTAATAATGTATATGACTGCTGGATCACTATGTTGTGTACTTGAAACCAATATAATGTTATATATCAACTAAAATTAAAAAAATCAAAAAGTAAATAAACTTAATCTTAAAAATAAGAAAGGAAAAATGTCACCACTAGACTTGCTCAATGCAGAACTGCCACAAATCTTCAATTTTTATAAAACATAGTATCTGTGATGCATGATAAAGTGAAGTACAATAAAATGAGGTATGTCTGTATTTAGAGCAACCACATTATGTATTGATAACAGGAGATATAAGGGACCTGGTAACTAAAGTGTTTCTGAATCATCCATTGGGGTTAACACAAGCAGTACCTACTTTGAGCTTTTAAGAATTCACCATAACCTTTTAAATTCATCAATTCTTTAATTTGTTTGCTCATTCATTTCACAAGTGCTTACATAGCACCAGTGAGGTGCCAGGTGCTGACACCCAACAGTGCATTAAGTGTTCTGTCCCCAGGAAGTACAGGGTCCAGTGGAGGATCTAGGTTCTCAAGAATGATGACAACAGTTGGTCCCCAAGGCTATGAAAGGGGAATGCTTAGGTGCTGAGAGAGGAAGGAGGTGCCCTAATTTTGCCTCAGGGCCCATGGGATGGTATGGACATTTTTTTCTCAGGGATTAGAGATCAGAGAAGGCTAGGTATGTAGAGGTGGGATACTTGGGTTGAACCTTTAGAACTGAGGGATTTTCCAGATGTACATGATTCTTTGTAGATTAAACAATGTTTCTGAAGGCTCAGAGAGTGGTGGAGATTTGAAGGTCCACTCAAAATAGTGTATTTTTGTATGTGTTATTCGTAGTAAGACAGAACATTTTTTACCCCTTAAAGATCTATGGTTCAGTGTTTGCTATTGATATTACTGGTTGGTTTCCACACTTTAAAACTCTGAGCCATGTTATGTTTTAAAATGCAAGTCAGTGGGAATGTAAGATTCAGTGACCAATTTTCATTTAATACAGCTTTTCAGGAATCCATTTAATTTGTAAATCAAGATTAGTTCTGTCACGGCTATTTAAGCATATGAAAATAACTCATTCTCTGTGGTCATTCTAGGTATTCTTAATATGAAAATTATTTGAAGTTGATATGCTTTTTCTACCTTGGTGGAAGTTGGTCTCCTACCAAAGTTTGGGCTTGATATAGTTGGGCATGAATGTGCTAGGAAGTTACCAATCCTCTCATTCCTGAATCCAGGATAACAGGCAGAATTCTGAAAGTACAAATTGGTTGCCTGACAGCTGGCAAGGGAGGAATGAAGAGAATTTGTTTCTCTTTGGGATTTGATAACTGTTAATTCTTCATGAACTTGGCTTCTGCCAAACATATATTGTACTTTCCTCTGATAGGAAATTCATATTGTTAAACTCTATGTGAACTCAAGGTATTAATGTAGAGTGCTTACTAGCAAAAATGACTTGCAAATGTCAGATAAAATTAAATAACATGGCTTAATAAAATAAGCTTGTTTCCGACAATCTGTTTTTCGTATTTGTGAAAGAATGATCTGCCTGTTATTTAAACCAAGATATTGCCAGGACAGGGAAAAGAGGCACTCTTTTATCAATTATCAAGGGAACCATTGATTTCACAAAGCCAATTAAAGTATTCCTGGAGGACAAGTAAATATTGGTTTTAGAAGCATTTTTTTCAAAGAGACCAGGTGACTAGGATAAGAATACTAAATACAAATTAAAAAAATAAAAATAAGATATCCTATTCATAACCTGCAGCACAGTGAGCAGTGTGGACAGTTAGCTTGACACAGACATAAAATAGATGATGGACTTCAGGGCCATTTGGAAAGAATTTTGATGAGCAAATATCCCACCTTTTGACTAGATATTTGTGAGCCATGAAGCATTATCATCAAAAAAGCAAGTCTGAAAACTAGATGCTCCCTAGGCAGGCCAGTGGGGCTCCTCTGTTCACTGTGGTCCTCGCTGGAATCAGGTGTGAGTAACCCCTTGCCCAGGTCAGTGATCTGAAGCAGAACAGAAATGGGGAACAGCAGGTGGGATGTGCAGGATGGTGGGGGGCTTCTAGAACATGCTGGCTCCTGGTTGGAAGCCGCGTTAGGGAGAACATGTTAGACTGGTTCACTGTGGTAGTGAGTAGGGGGATTTATTGGAATAACGCTCTTCTTAGCACTGCTGACTTGACCTGTGATACTTGAGAAATATTTCTCCTGGTGGCTAAATCTCAGATGACTCTTTAACTAAGGTGGTTTGATCTATGGTGAGAATCTTATCTGGAATTTACTTGATGTCTGTTTAGAAACAACGCTTCAGAACAAAGCATAATTAGAATTATTGCTGTGGGGGAGGGTCAAGGTCTGTCTTCTTGGAAGGTATGTTATGAACCTCAGGCCAAAGACTGTCCTAATAAAAACCCTTCTTTAAATAAACTTTTATGATTCTGTCAGCTGTAAATGAGCTCACCAGATGCACAAAGTAGTCCCTGATTTTATTTTTTTTGATTTTCAAGCGGTCAATTTTATGTTTCTTTTCTTCTGCTTAAGGAGATGCTATCAAGTAATGGTTCACTGAAATTTTTATGTTTCTTTTCTCCTATTGAAGGAGATACACCTACAAATACCATGAGATTTGGGTGTTAAGATTTCAACATGAGTTTTGGGGGCCTCAAACATTCTGTCTATGTAGCATTTTGTAACAGTTTTCTTAAGGGGGTTTAAAAAAATTCTGCTATATTTCCTTTTGCAATCCTTATCTATAAGATCTAGTTTTTAAAATTTCATTTAGAGATTTGAATTTAATTTTTAAAGCCTAATGAAATATTACTATTTTGATAAATAATACATGTGAGCAGACTATATATGTATATATATATAAATTGCTTAATGGAAAATGTTAAAAGTTAAAAAATCTTCCTACTGGGGCCATCCCCATGGACTGTGACCCTCTGGCATTGCCCCTGGCTCTTGTATAGGAGAGTCAGTAGTTGTGTTGACCTGTGTGTCTGACTCATTCTAATTCTGACAGAGAAGTTTGAAACGAGGTTCCTAGGTGTTCCCTAGAAAAATGGCCTTGCTGATAGGCCACACAGAACCAGTGAGGTGCAGCCCCTTCCTAATGTTTTCATGGGCGTACAAAGTCCACAGGCTTCTTACCTCAGAAGAGTAGGAGTGATTATTTTCTAACTTGCTGAAGGACTTCCCTTAAGCCCCATATTACCTAATCTACAGAAGATCATTCATCCAGGATCTCTAGGTCCTTAACTGTTCCAGATTTAGGATACTTTTGTAGTTTCTAAATAAAAGGGAAAAAAAGCACAATATTGAAGGAGGAGGGAGCTGTGTAGCAGCGACAAATTTTTGGCAAAAAATCAAATCAAATCAGCTGTGCACAAAACGTAACCTTAATTTTTCTGTAGTTACCTAAATTCTGTTGTCTCCATTCTGCTGGATGGCAGAAACCAGAGTTCTGAAAAATCCATCTTTCCCTCTTTTCCCGAGGTTTCCCCCCAACCTGGGGGCTTATGGAGAGCCAAGGTATCACAGGCATGAAACCATCAGGCAAGGGTCGTAGTCAGGTATTTGTTGCCACATCAGCCCTGTCTGGCTGGGCAAGGTCCTGATTCAGGACCCAGGTATCCCCCAAGCTCACTGGTGAGGCCAAAGCCCCGCAGGCCTGCATGAGGCACCCAGGAGCTTTCACAGGAATCTCTCCAGGCAACCCTTTGCAGATATTTCTCTAAGTGCTGTATCAAGTGAGCATGAGAAAACTTTTGGGGTCTTGGTTCTTTTCCATAAATGCCACCTGAAAAGGGGCTTCTCAGATTCCCCATACCTATCTGGGGTTTCTTGTGAACCCCCAGGTCTTTGTCTAGCAGTCAGGGCAAGTTGCTTCCCTGTTAGGACCCCCATTGATGTCTCAATACTCTCCTTCATCTTTGAATCTGTTCTTCCCTCCTACCAGTCCAGAGAACTTTCTCTTATCTGTAGCAGGAAAATTTAGCTCCTACTTCATTTTTCCTTATCCCTTGTTTACTGCATAAATTTTAGGTCTTGAACTTGTTTTTTGTGGTAGTTGAGAGAAGATACAAAATAGGTTGTACATGTGACAACATGGAGAGATCATTTTTTATTGTTAATAATAACCTAACAACTTCTTATTCATTTATTTAAACACACTCACATAATGGCTCTGCACCTTTTAAGAGGACACATGCATATTCAAAGCTAAGCAAACACTTCAGAGTGGATTACCTTCAGGGGAACTAGGGAATGGAATGGAGACCCTGGAACAAGGGGAAAAATAAACCTGAGCAGGGCTTTGCATGCACCGATGCTGGTAGTGAAGTGCTCAGGACTGTGGATAATGGTTAACTTGATTTCTGTGTCCCACTAAAAACAAACCATCTTGCCTTTATTTCCTGAAGCATTTAGAAAGTGGGCAATTCAAGCTCAAAAGCCTGGCCTCTACAAAGACAAAGGCCATAGATTCTGAATAAGGAAAGCAACATTCCAAGCTGTGTTCAAAAAACCTCTTTTTATTACCTCCTTATTTTGTTGTAAGGTCTCTACCCAGATGAATGGCTGCTTCTCACTGACTCTGAGCCAGGAAAGGCCAGGGGGAATGGCCGTGGGTGTGAGGAGATGCAATGGAGACCCTCATTCATATTGTAAGTTTTACTCCATTACATTTCTCTCCCTAATACAAAAGTTACGTGTCATCCTGATGTCTCCACCTTTTCTTTGAGAACAAGCCAATGCTTTCATCTTTTGGGCGATTAGAGTTCTGAATCGCCTATGTGGATTATTACTTTATATGGCCTCCTGTGGCAGGAGGGATAAACTGAGTCCCAGCTCTCTCCTGTGGAGATTCTGTGAGCAGTGGCAAACATCCTTAAGAGGAGAAGAGGTTAATTCTAGGTAGAACATCAATTGACCATTTTTCATGAATTCTGCTGGTAAACAGTTCCATGGAATCTCACAAATAACAAATTTTAACACTTTTGCCAGAACCCCTCAGCAGATTTGCAATCCTGGCCAATAGCTCCATTTTCCTGGACTTAAGAGTTTCACTGAGCAGGAAGTATCTCATATCGTGCATGTCCATCATTAAATAGGGAGCCCGTAACTGTGTACCCTCCTTTTTGCAAAACCCTGGACACCTTCCTTTTTGCAAAACCTCCGCACCACAGGAGCAAATCATTGGTATTCCCACTTCTATATAAGAATGAGCAACAGTGTATTGTCCAGCTTCCTTGTGTGTGGGTTAAGACAATAGAGTGGAATTCCCTTCCAGCTCCACACAGCTGATACCTTTTCTCTCTGCTGCCATCTGCCCTCTCTTTTCAGGGACCTCAACTAGAATGAAACCTTCCCTTCTAGCCACCCTCACAACCATAGGGCAGGCCGTTGCTACACCTTGCCTCTCTAATCTCGACATACCTATCTGCATGTATCCCACATATTGTTACATCCCTCTCATCTTGTCAGAGGGAGGGGGAATTAGTTATATTTGCTGGTAATTACCATTTTTTCCTCTTTTCTGGCTTTCCATATCTTTTCAGCTCTCAGAAGGACTCTTTGTCCCTGGTTTCTTTGAATTTCCTTCTAGATTATATTCTTATTACCTAGGTTGGGAGTTGGAACTGAGTGGAGAGACTCACACAAACTTTTGGAGTTCCCCATGTTAGTGAAAGGCTCAGGCCAGACACCCAGGAGTCCCACTGGCCCCAGCCATCTGTTAGCTTCCACAGCCTCGCCTCTGCCCAGCCCTGCTTGTGGTCACACATCCAGCCATTGCCTGCTTGCTGACCTGCGTCCTGACAGCTCTTGCGGCTGCCACTCCCTGCCCTGCCTCGTCCAGCCTCCTCCGCTATAGCCTTAAGCACTCTTGTGCCCACCATCTTCTCATCTTGCTGCCCGAGTGGTCTCTAAAAACCCAACCCTGGATTCTTCTAACCACTGAGTGGCTTCCTCCTGTCTTTAGAATAGAAAACAAGCAAGGCTTGTAAGGTCTTGACTGCCTGATCTCACTCTGTCTTGCCTCTTGCATCTCCTCTGCTATCACTCTCTCCAAAGACCCCTGCTCTTCATTCCTAAGAGTTCATTGAAAATGCCACACATTTTCCACTTGGCTCTGATGGGTGGTGTTTGCTGTGTTTATGGCATTTCTTCTCTCTTGCCTTGTTGACACCCACTTGTCCTTCCTGTCTAAGCATGGCTTCCTGGACCAGGTTGGTCCCCCCATAATGCTCACCCACAGCACCCCATACTTCTCCTTTACCAATTTATAAATTCCTAATTTATAATCACATCCGTTATGCCACATTTCCCTTTAGACCATCAGTTCTACAGGGGAAACGAGCAAGTTTATTTTGCTTCCCACTGTAGCCTCCATGACACTTAGAAGATAGAAGTGCCTCCATAAATAAATTGTTGACTGGCTGATTTTCCTAAGTTGGTGAATTGCTTATCTGAAGTTCAGTGCTCTTAAACAGTGCTAAGAGAATTCACCTTTGAAACACAACTGCTGTGTGCCCACATTAGTTCCTTACTCCTTGCCCGTGCCTATAAATACTACATTTTGGGTGAACTAAGACATTTTCTAGTTCAGCGCAAGACTGTCTAATGTTCGTGTCCCAATGATTTCCTTATGTCTGCTATGTTTCCTTTGGGCCATGTCTGAGCTTCAGTAATGCAGGAATGATTTCTCATCTGTTTCTTGCACTAGATAACACCATATTAGTCTTGAATAAATGTGACAAAGTTCTAGCCAAATTCATCATCTTAGTAGAAACCAATGCCCAGGATTTCAATCAAGTGGAAAAAGAAGAGATAAATAGGCTACTCTGAATTTATTTATGAATTGTGTGCTCTGAAAGTTACAGCCTGTAAAGGCTGAAATAAAATAATGAGGCTACTATTTCTTTCTCCCTAGGAATATATCCAAGCCAGTTCTGCTTTCCCTAGACAATAGACACAGAGGAAATTCCATAGGTAAAAAGGTCTTTTTCGCATGTGGATCAGGAGACAGGAATGTTCTAGTAAACGGTACCACCATCCACTTCAGCTCAAGCCAAAAACTTAAGAGTTATCCTTAATTCCTTTCTTTCAAAACCTACACTCTAACTGTTAGTGAGCCTATTGCCTCAGCCTCCAAAACACGGCATATCTGTAAGCGTATCTGCGTATCTGGGTCTACATCTACACCAGCATCTCTTCTCTTTTTCCCATAGCTCTCGACTTCTACTGGTAACCCCCTAAAATTCATTTCAAAAATCTACTCAGCAGCTCATGTAATCCTTCAAACAGACTTATAAAAAAAAATCTGAATTTTTTACCCTGGCTTACAAGGCAAATGCCATCTCTTTGGGGAGAGAGTTCCCACAAGGATCAGCCTCCTCATCTGGCTTTGCTTTTCCTCAGAGCACCTATGGCTACCTGACATTTGTGGGTAAAACTGTAGTATTTCCAGAATCTCTCACCTGGCTTTAGTGCATCTCCATATGAACAGGCATTTCTAAGGGGTGGAGAAAGTAGTTCATCTCCCTATCAGTGGGTAATTACCTGGGCAACCGAGGGCTTATCTGAACCTGAGAGGTTGTGGGGAGGATTTGCTTGCTTCTGCCGCAGCAGGAGAAAGGTGCCGGATGACTTTTTTTGTAAGCAATAAATGGGTTTTAAACTTTATTTCTCTGTTTGACTGATTTTGGTTTCAGCTAGGTATTTGCCCTGGGATTTCCTCTCCCCAGAGTTACACATTATACTGGGGATTTATTTATGACTTGTTTTTCTGTCTCACCCACCAAGAATGTCATCTCACAGACTGGGAGTTTGAAGATCTTGTTCAATGTTGCATTTAAAGCATCTACAAGAGTGTCTATTGCAAAATTGGTACTCAATGAACAGTTGTTAAATGAATGAATGAAACAAGCAAATAGCTGGGACTGTCTTCCTTGTGTGCCTTCCTCAGGAAAATTTCCCTTAAGTCAAAAGGCAAAGTGTGCAAGGCAATCACAGTGTAGCTGTTGCTATTGTATGTATGCTGCTTTCTTGTTATCTGCCTTGATGTATGGAGACCCAGACGTTAGAGGCTTGGTTAGCATGTCCTTCCACTGGGTCTATGGGATGATCATTAGCCCAGACCTCCTTTTAGCCATCAATGCAGGACTGTGGCTCCTGGCTGGTACCTGCTGGGCACCGAGCTCATTTGCCTCTGTGGAGCTGCTGACTGGAGCTGTTTGTCCCTCACAGGGTGCTAAGCCCTCATTAGCAGCTTATAAACATTTTCCTGCTCTTCAAGGCTGGCTCTTTAGTAAACAGTGGGGGCATTTACTAAGTCCTCTGGAGAAATGAGCCAAATTTTTGGAAATGTGCATATTGAGAAGGGCTGGAATAAAAGCTGACTTATAATAATGCAAATAGTATGTTTCTTTATGGACAGAATTGCCAGGCTTCAATTAGGTATTTTGGAAACATTTTTTTTTCCTTTCTTTTTTTCCCTATAAATTATCTTGGTGGTCTAGTTTCAAAACTGATTTCCTCCAGCTCTGCTTTCACGTGCTTCTCTTGGGCATAGGAGCCACTGAAGGCTCCCACTCTCCATACTGGGGTCAGAGGATGCTGGGTCAAGGGGCAGAAGCATTGTAATGGAACTTTTAAAACTTCTAATTGAAAAATAACATGCATGCAGAGAAGGGTATGCATCCTAAGGGTGCAGCCTGCTGAAGTTGCACATTCAATTGTTGATGGGCATTCAGATAGTTTCCAATTTGGCTGTTATGAACGGAAGGTCTGTTTCTCTCTCTCTTTCTTTCTTTTCCTTGTTCCTCTCCTCCTGCCTTCCTCCTTCCCTCATTCCTCCCTTCATCCTCCTTTTCTTCTCCTTCTCCTCCTTCAAAATGGGGACTATCTAGTAGTGCCGGGTCCTCAGAGATGGCCATTAGTGTGGTGGTCCCACTCAGAGGATAAACCTGGATCATATGGTCAGATCACATGGTAGATGCTTCACTGAGCATCTGCCCAAATTGCTGATTCTCCTTGGGAACCACCCGTGCTTTCCTGGAGCTGGACCCAGGCATCCATTTGTTACTCCCTTTTCCACCCAGCAAGACATGAAGGGTCACCTGCAGTCAGAACCAGGGTAGGGGGTGGACCAGCCGGGCAGCTGCTCAGGCACTGGGCTGAACCAGGGAATTTAAACAGTTTGCACACCAGATAATTCAGGCGTCTTTGTACTGCAACCAGCATAACCAAGGAAGTCCGACCTGAGCCATCAAAGGCTGTGTCTTCCAGTGAACAAAACAAGACCGAACCCCAAGCCTCTCCCCACTTGCCCAGGCCTGTATCAATGGAGTCTTACTACCATAGGAATATGAAGCTATAGGTGCTGAAACTCTGAACCCAAACAACACATTCTGCAGTGCAAATAGCAGAACAACTGGTTTACTTTGTCTCTAAATTTTAAACCCTTTCTTTGCCTCCCAAGGATCTGCCTGGTTAGTAAGACACAAATGAAAGGTGTTTTGCTATCACCTCTTTTAGAATGCAGATGCTGCTCGGACTGGGAGAGTTGGGAAGTGCCTTGGCTTCTGTATGTAATTTTTTATTAGTATAAATAAATCTGGCCCCATTGAAAGAATATGTAGAACAAATACTTAAAGAATATTGTTGTAATGGTCAGATTACTGGCTGAGGCACCCACATGCTTAATCTAGCCTTGTCTGTGATTCTGGGCCTCTCTGCTCCGGAACTCCAGCCAGTCTGAGGGGGTTGGGTGGGGCAGCCTGGTCCCACAGTCAAGGGGCTGCCGAGAAGTCCTGGGCCTCATGAGCTGGCTGTGTGGCCTTGCGGGGATAACGTTACCACCTCACTCCTTAACATCCTCATCCAAAAGATGACAGGGGTTCGATGAGATGCTTGTCTGTCTCTCCTTCTGGCTTGAGACCCAGTGAAATCCTATGATCTGGGCTGTACAGGCAATTGCCTCTTGTCCTGAAGGAATAAAAGACTTTGCAAAAGTGTGGCAAGTGCCCAGTGACTCAGCCTATCGAATGCACTGCTGCAGCTTGACGGTTCTTTACTCTTTTTCCCCTTGTTAAAACGCCTGGCTGTGCCTAAGAAGAAAGTTGGCGTTAATTACAGAAAAATGATGCACAATTCTTCATGAAATATGTGATTATCAAAATCCTCATTGCAAACTAACCAGCCTCCCTGGTGCTGCCAGGACAATCACTGATTTTCACGAAGTGGGTTAGTCCTGTGCCCCTGATCTTGGAGCCCGTAGAATTGCCCCTGGAAGGAGCAGCCCCATTGCGAGTGTGCAACTGTCCTGTGACTTCTGGCTTCAGGCCCAAAGTTCATATTTAGGTCCTGCTTGCCTTTTTAAAAAAGAAACTGCCTGTGAAATCAAAACACATGACTCATCTCTTTTGATTGTCAGGTGCAGAAGCTTCTCAGGCGACATCAGAGAGCGACCCCTGTCTCCCTGAAGCGTTCTCAGGCCCTATAGCCTCTCACTGTGAACTTTGCATTTGTCTATTGTCTCTCTTTGTGTTACTTTTCCATGGCTGCTGTAAGAAATCATCACAAATGTATGGCTTAAAACAACACAAATTTGTTGTTTTAGAGTTCTGTGGGTTAGAAGTTTATCTGGGCCTCCCTGGGCTAAAATCAAGGTGTGACCAAGGCTGTATTTCTTTCTGGAGGCTTTAGGAAAGAATCTGTTTCTGTCCCTTTTCCAGCTTCTGCTGTCCACCCACATTCCATGGCTCATGGCCCCTTCCTTCATGTTAAAGCTGGTGGTGATGCAGCTCTCTGATCCTTCTTGCAGGCATTTCTCTCTCTGACCATACTAGGAAAAAAGGCTTCCGCTTTTCAGGATTCATGTGATTAGCTGGGCCAACCCATTTAATCCAGGATAATCATATTCCCATCTCAAATTCCTTAATTTACTTACATCTGCAAAGTTCCTTTTGCCATGTAAGCTTCACTGGTTCTGCAGATTAGGCCATGGGCATCTTTGAGGCAGACAGTATTCTGATGTCTACAGTATTTTATGTCAGATGATTCTAAACATCTTCTCCAAGTCTGAGGTTGCCATGGGTTGGGTTCACTCAGAGGCTGATTGTGAGCAGTCGTTGGCATGCAAGATGTTCACTAAGGGTTGTCCTTGGAAGCAACCCCTTTGGGAGGAAAGGGGAAGGAGGCAGGCCGAGCAGGGTAGTTGTGTTACAGCCTCAGACAACCCTCAGGGGACTCTGGAACTAGAACAGCCCTCAGAGTTGTCCTGATTGAAACTGAGATGGTCTTAGAGTAGTTATGAAACTTGTTCACAGTGGCCCGGTTAGTAAATGGGGGAGCTGGAATTACACCTCATGTTGTTTGACTATAAAGCCTACATTCTTCTTCATTGTACCCTGATATAGTTAACCTCCCTCCAGGACAGGGGTCAGCCAACTCTTTCTGTAAAGGGCCAGAGAATATACATTTTTGGCTTTGTTTGCCATATGGTCTTAGTTTCAGCTACTCAGCTCTGCCCATGTGGTACCAGATGACACATAAAAGAATAATAGTACTGTGTTGCAATAGAATTTCATTTACAAAAATAGGTGGCTGGCTGCACCTGGTCCATGTACAGTATGGGCCACAGGAGGTTGCCAACTCATGCTCTAGGAAGTCATCAGATTGAGCAGAGGCCATGGACTAAGTCAGTGGGTCTTACACTGTGCATCCTAATGACCTGGTGGACTTGCTAAAACACAGGAGGCTGAACTCCATCTCCAGAGTTTTGATTCAACTGGTATAGAGTGGAACTCTACCATCTGTGGTTTCAACAAATTCCCAAGTGGAGCTGGTATTTCTGGTTCAGAGGCCACATTTTGAGAGCCACTAGCTCAGGTTAGCATTCATAAATGAGAGGCAATGATGCCCTCCTCCTCAAAGAAAAGCTCTTAAGTCATCCTTCGATAAAACAGCAACACACAATTTTCTTCTGAACATGTGACAAAAGCACATGCTACTTAAATGGATTCTTTTCTTCAGGTCTCTGGCAGAGATGGGGCCAACACTTTCTTAAATTGTGTAAGTTGGGCGATGTCAGAAATGACTTTCCCAAAATGTTTTCTATAACCTACTGCATGAATTAATTCTTAAATTTTGAGCAGGGCCAGTCCACCAGGAATACAAATTCCTTTTTAAAAAATGCAAATATCCGGTACCAAAGGGAAAGGGACTGGGGGTGGGGGGTGGGAAGGGAGGGATAAGGGGATTAAGGGGCATTATGATTAGCACACATAATGTGGAGGGGGGCATGGGGAAGGCAGTATAGCACAGAGAAGACAAGTAGTGACTCTATAGCATCTTACTATGCTGATGGACAGTGACTGTAATGGGGTATATGGTGGGGACTGGATAATGGGGGGAATCTAGTAACCACAATGTTGCTCATGTAATTGTATATTAATAATAGCAAAATAAAAAATAAATAAAAAATAAAAAAATGCAAATATCCTGGATGAAGAGAAGCAAGTTGAGGGGGAGGAGAGGAGTGTAAGATTCAGAGGTGAGAGGCCATTTACTTGTTTAGTGGCCATGACAAGCCTTTTCTTTTCAGTTCTGCATTTTCCTAATCTATAAAATGGGAATGATACTTATTTTTTCAGAAATTGTTATAAATATCAAATGAAATCTAGTAAGATAATGTATCTAAAAGCATACTTGTTCAGATATTTGTTCAAACTGGTTTTTATTAATTTTTTTCCTTTGGGACAGGAAGGCTGGGGATGGCAGGAGACACTAGTATCTTAGAGACAGAGGGTGCCATTCAGTAAGGTTGAGGGCGAAAACAGGATGGGTGAGGAAGTAACGAGGACCAACTGATTATTTTATAATATCACCTAAAACATAACATATAATAGTATCTTAGGCTAGCTTTCACTTAAGGCAAACCAGGTGTATCAGTTAGTTTTTGCTGCATAACAAACAGCCCCCAAAATTAAATGGCTTAAAATAACAACCAATTATTTAGCTCAGGATTTTGGGGGGTGGGTCTTTTGGTCTGGTTTGAGGTTGGCTCATCTTGGCTGGGCTTGTGAGTCTGTGGTCATTTGGTGGTTCAGCTAGGTGCTGGCTGGGCCCAGAAAGCCTCACTCACATGACTGGTTGGCTGGAGGTTGGGGTAATGGGGAGATAATGCCAACAGTCTCTCTTCTTCCAGTAAGCTAGTAGGGTCTGTTCATGGGGGACAGAGTTCTTAAAACAGCAAGAAAAACCTCCAAGACCTCTAGAGGACTAAGCTGAGAAACAGCCCAGTGTCACATCTGCTGCCTTCTATTTGTTATAGGAAGGTACATGGCCAGATTGAAGGGGCAGAGAAATTGCCTCCACCCCTTGGTGAGAGTGGCTACAAAGTTTCTGAAACATATTTGAGATCTACCATATCAGGTAAAACTCTCCAAGTACTTAGTCTGGTTTTATAGCTTACTTCTTCAGGGCTTTTTAATTCAAATTCTAAGACTCAAAATGAGCTCAGTATTACCTAGCACATCCCATGAATCCCAATATTCTTATTCTGATTTATGAAAGAGTATATAAAAGCCACTGAGAGTCACACAATTCTGAACCAGGAAATATGAATGCTGCTTTGCACCTCAGGTAGAAGAGAAAGAGCATTTTGGATCATTAAAATTTCAAAGAAGAATTTGAAAAGACAAAAATCATTTTTATTTTATTTTAATTTGTAAAAAATTTTGGTGTATGTAGAGAAAAGATACAGAAAACTGCCTTAAGGACAAAAACAAAAAATGAACCATATAGCCTTGAGCCATTTCTGAAACCTGAAGAATCAAAATAAAACCTTAGTATGAAAACGAAACCAAACCTTAACATTTGGCTTGAAACGTGGGTTAATGCAAAGATTTATCTCTAATATACCTGATCTTTAAGGAACTTTCTAACTTCATGACTGTATTACATATGTGTTGAAGTTGAAAAGATCTTTAGGAAATTGTGGCCCAGAGAGATTCTAAATTGTCTTGGAAAACCCAGCTAGTTAGTAGCAGAGTCAGGATTAGAAACGACATAGTCAAGTCACAAATCCAAGATTTTCCCACAATTTCATACTGCTTTATCATAGCCCCTACCTCCAAGGGATATACCCACAGAGCTTAGAGAGGAAGTCATCTGGAATGCTGCAGATTATTAGTCATTCCCATCAGGATGGGAAGTTGAGTGGGTGAGGGCATCCCCCGCTCTTCCTATTTGAAAAGGCAGTCATGTCTTTCAAGGCATTTTTGAGGATGTGTTACTATTGCCTCTTGCCTCATTTTTGGTTGGGCATGTCTACCTTACTTATTAAGTAGGTGACAACATTTTCCTTGGTGGAAAGTGCATTAGGTAATGATGTTTTCCTATGCACTCATCAACAACCCTGTCCCTGTCCAAGACATGGCTGTGAGTTAGCTCATGTTCTGTCTGTGGGGCACAGTCACACCTCTCCCAGTCACCCCATGTTGACTTTAAGCTACTGAAACTACTCTTTGTGTTGCTGGGTGACTGTTAACTATATCTGACAAAAAGAATGTTTTCCGTGTTCTGGTAAGGAAATCCTCTGTCAAGACAAACAGCCCTTTCCCTCCTCTCCTCCAGCTTGGGTCCTGCCAGGAAGGTCTAAATAGGTTCTCTGTAGTTTTCTTCTTTTCAATATTTCACACTGGAGTTCAGTTATAAACTTGTAGCCAGAAAAGTTAACTTTTGCTGAAAGGCCACAAAACCCACGGAATAGAGAGCGAGTTTATTTAGGTTTGGGTGTCCTGCTCCAGGCCTGTTTTAGACATTTTATATCTAGGGAGATGTGCTTTCTCTCTCCCTTCTTTTGCTATCATTTTCCTAGGCAATTAATTTAATAAGCATGCTTCCCTCTTGAATTTTTGTGAATATAACATTCTACCAAAACATTTATCTTCTCCATTTTTCTGTTCTGAACTACTTTACAGAGGAACAAGTTAACCAATGAGCTGAAATCCACACACAGTCCTTCTTGATGATACTGAATGATGTTTAGAGACAACTGACTTCTCCAAACCAGCTCCTTGGTGCAGCCTTGATCTCTCTGGTACAGCCAATAGATGTTATTGCCCCTGGTGGGAGTGAGGTGCCCCATGTTACTTCTGGTAGAAGGGCCGTTAACTCCACACTCAGGTAGTGCCTCAGCTAACGTGAAAGACAACTCAGGGTTCATTTATGCATATAGGAGCAAACACCCTCCTTCCAATTTTTTCTCTCTTTACCCCTTCCACTTTTTGTAAATTCTTCCTCTCAATGGCCATTGATATTGTTTTTTTCTTTAAGGCACACCAGTACAAACATTGAGGTGGTGGTGATGAGGGTGTGTGTGATGGGGAGGAGGTACAGACAGCAGTTTGCCTTCAGATCCACCCATCCGAAGAGTGGCTCACCCCATAGATTCTTGCTTTCTGGAGAAGGTTAAATTCTCTGATGCCCTAGTTAGGCAAGCCCACTGACTTCTGTAGTTGGAATTTGACTTGGATGCTAAGGGTTGCTTCAGAAAATGACTTGAACACCAGAAGAAGTGAGTCTGACTTAGGGGCTTCTGGTCAGGAGTATCATGAGGTCTTAAACCCCCTAGGCTTCCCCTTGTGAGTCTGCACACGTCAGGGGTGGATCCTTGAGACTCCAGCAGCCTGGACCTGCTCTCCGCTCAGCTATTTCCTCATTGTGCCCATTGTGACCCATTTTGTGTTTCCTTAAGGCCCAGGGAAGCTTGGAATTTCGAGTTATTGTCCTGGACTACCCACATTCACACCTGAATGTGTGTGGCAAGAGGAGAAAACTCAGCCTTTTAAAATTGCTTTGAGTTTTCCTTAACAATAAATCCCAAGGAAATGGGATGCATAATATTAGGATTGGAAGAGAGGAGAAGTAGCTACTTCCTCACCCCCTCAGTAAGTATTCATTCTTTCATTTAACAAATATTGACTGAGAACTTTCTCTGTAACAAGGACTATGCTGGGTGGACAGGCTTCAAGCCTGGAGGCATCTTCCTTCTGTATCTGCCTCCACAACAACTCAATTTAGGTACGTGTGTGTGTGTGTGTGTGTGTGTGTGTATACACATGTTCACGCATGTGTGTGCACACCTACTTTATTATTATTGTTATCATTATTTGCATCTGTCCACTACATCCCCAACACATTACTTTTAGGCTATGATCACATTAAACTTAGTTCTAACTTAGAAAGTTTAAACACATTTCTCAGAGCCTTCCCCTTCACCTTCCATCACACTCCCTTTCTCTCAACTGCATCAGTTTAATCTTTCATTAAGACAGTGAGGTACACCTGGAAGATCACAAGAATGGAAGCAGTGAGCAGCGTTAGGACTCTGGTATTAACATTTCTGTTCTCAGTTACTTTATCTATAAAATATAGGGTTAACAGGTGAGAGGATTAGATGACCTTTAGTTTCCCTTCCTGCATGGAGTTTCAGTGACTCCATCCCCTTATTTTCCTCCACAACTTTCAACAGCCAACTACTGCCTGGAGGACATGATGCAAACAAACTCATTTGTTGACGCTTCACAACCCTCCTTGTGAGGCCCAGGCCCATTGCCCCGGCCTGCCTGCCTCCTGCACACGGGGCCTCCAAGGCAGCCGCCCTGGTCTACTAGTCTACTGGCCTTTCCCCACTTTCCTTCCTCTTTGTTTGCTCATAAGATTCTTCCTGTTTACAATGCCACACCCATGCCTAGGTCTTACTCACCTTTTCAAGGCAATGTCTCCAGGAAGCCTTCTCTCTTTTTACTCAATTGACTGAACTGTCTTTTCTCTGAAATTCCATCTCGCAGAGACTGAATCTTTCCTTTGACATATGTATATACAAACACACAAGGGTACATATGTACATGTATGTATATATCCATATCTCTCTCCGTATATCTTCACTATAAATTTTATACCCATGTCATTTTTATGTCTAGAGGGTATGGCATGACAAACAGCTCAAGAATGGATAATCACAACCTTTTCCCCACTTGGAAGAATGGCCAACATTCTTTTTACCTGGGAGAATTCTGTGTATTCCAGGTCAGACAAACCTTTGTTGTACAGAATCTGAGTGATGGAAGAGGAGAAGTGTCTTGATTTATTTTAGAAAGCAATAGGTGGAAAAGAATACAGTCGATCAAGAAGATTAGAAGGTTTATTTCCCCACTGTAAAATTTAAGCTCCATGAGAGTGGAAATTTGCTTGACTTGTTCTCCAATTTATCCCTGCTCTTGAAATGTTTGGTACACAGTTGGTGCGTAATACATAATTGTTGAAAGAATGAGTGACAATGGGCCATACCGAGTGTACTAGGGGTTGGTGACAGGGAGAGATTTGGGAAGTTTGGGGAAAGGTGGCAGATGCTGCTGTGCGTGGGACCTTTTGGGAAAGAGGGGAGAAGAGAATTTTAGGTTTTGCTGTGAGTTGTGAACAAATCCTTCCTTGGATTTTCTTCTAGATGCCAACAAAGTTTCAAAAGATCTTGATGAAGATTTCTTAGATGTGGGATTGACGTTTCACTGAAAGAGGTAGCAGCCTGTAATCCCTTGCAAGACTGCTGTGCATAGATTAAGTTCTGTAGTGTTTGTTGGGGAAATGCATGGCCTTCCATTCTTCCGTGAATAAAGAGGGGTACCTGGCACATGGTTTCCTTTGCATGTGATGGCAGCTTCCCTATGACCGTAGATGGGCTTCTCCTCAAGGCAGTGTTTGCAGTTGATTATAAGAAAGGCTGAAAGAGGAGTTTCTATGAATGTGTACATATTAGTTGTGAGTGATGAAAATCCAACTTTAAACTAGTTTAGGCATAAAGGAGAACATGTCAGGGGGTTGTTGGGCTATCTCATGGAACCCTGTAACTCCTGGGGGTAGATATGTTCCCAGCCCAGGGCAAACAACCTCGAAGCTGAAATCAGTCAAAGGGAGACATAAAGTGTAAGAAACCGTTTATTGCTTACAAGCAGTAGTCTACTTCTGCTCACCCATGTCTCTTGTGACCTGGCTGCAAAAGAACCCCACCAAACCTCTCTGGTCCAGGTGCCCACTCGCTCTCCACCCCCTTTGTAATCATCTATTGATATGAGGATGGACTACTTCTCTCCACCCCTTGGAAACACCTATTGATATGGAGATGCACCAAGGCCAGGCAAGAGATTCTGGAAATACTGCAATTTTACCCATAACCCCAAAGATAAGAGTGGGGCTGGGTCTTAAGAGTGATCCTCAGATATTGTTTTCTCCTTTCCCACCTGGGTTTGCTCCTCCATCTTACCCTCTATTCCTGGATTGGATTTTCTTCTGTTAGTTTCTTTGGTGCATATTGTAAAAAATGGGAGAGAGTGGACTCTCTGTTTTAATTTTTCCAAGGAGCAATCATGATTAGGCTGCTTTTTACATTCAAACAACTGCTTTGTCATACAAAATATTTTTGACCTCTTAAATTCTGATTCCATAACCTAAGCACAAGAAAAGAGCCACTTCCACTGTTACACATCTTCTTATATTTTACACATTGCAGACCACTTAGTTTTTATCTGGAGAAGTTCTCTTGCTTCCATGGGCCCCATATCAGGTGTAGGCTGTACCTCCTAGCATATATTATTATTACTATTATTATTATTATTAATTCCAAGCTGAACACCAGTCACCAAACACAACAGAATCAGTGGCTGAAAGTATGGAAAATAGCCACTGAGCCGCACCACCTGGGAATTGGCTCATTCCTTTGAGTAGGTGAGCCCATTAACTTCCCAAGAGAGAGGCTGCTTGTTGACGTGCTTCCTTTGTGGTGAGAAAAGCACATACAAAGAACTGGAGCCTTGTTTCTTCCACTCAGCTCAGCACTGCCTCCTTTCCTCAGGACTTTCCTCCCTTCCCCCATTCCATCCACATGGATGCTGGAGAAATTTGTATTGAGTGCCCACCATGGAAGGGGTTGAGGGTCCAGTGGTGAACAGGAGAATCCTGGACTCTTCCCTCCAGGAATTTACAGTGAAGTAGGGAGTAGAGTCATTAAGACAAGGGGTACCAGGTGTGATGCATGCTTCACACAGGAAGGCAGAGGACCATGGGCACCTCTAATGGGACCAGACTGAGGGGTCCTGGAAAGATGTCTTCGAGGAAATGGCTTTTAACTTGAAGGTTGAATATGGGAACTGGGGTGCATAGAGGAGGTTTCCAGGAAGTAGGAATAGTGTGAACCAGCCTCAGGGGGCATGTGTAGTTCCTTTGAGAGCTGAAAGAAGTTCAGTTGGAGGCAGTGGGGAGAGGATGGGAGAGCTGGGGAGGAGACTGTGTGTAAGGCTTCTGGATTTTGTCCCTAAGGCACTGGGAAGCTGTCAAAACCAATCATGCTCTTTAGGTATTATGAATACTATGACACTGATATTAATTTTCTATGGCTTCTGTAATAAGTGACAACATATTTGGTGGTTTAAAACAACACAGTTCCAGAAGTCCAAACTGGGTCTTACTGGACTAAAATTAAGGTGATAGCAGAGCTGTGTTCCTTCTGGAAGTTCTAGGGGAGAATCCTTTATCTTGCCTTTCCCTGATTTTAGAGGCTGCCTGCATTCCTTAGCTCCTGTCCCCCTTCCATTAGGACATGGACTAATTTGGGGCCATGATTCTGCTAATAACAGCTATTAAGCTGGAGGTGACACTGTCTCATTGGTGTATACTCCATGACACAAGAGCCACAGCTCTTCTGCTCACCATTGTATCTTTTGTGCTTGGCACTGTGCCTTGCACATGATAGGTGCTTCATAATATTTGCTGAACAACTGAGGAAAAAAGGTATTTAAGAACTTCTAGGAAATCAGCAGGATTGGATTAAAGATGGTAGTGTGAGAGGTGAGACACAGGCTTCCTCCTGAAACTGTATGTAATATGAAAATATCATTAATACAACTAATCCTGAAAGAGCAACAGGAAAGAGGACTGTGCCAGACTGCATACACCTGGAGAAAAGAGCAGACCTCACAGAACAGGGTAACGTACCAAAGCTGTGGCCTGGTGGGACCCAAGCCCTTCCCCTACCCCAGCTCACCTGTGGGAGGAAGAGAAACAGAGCAGGGAGGGAGAGGAGGCCTGGGACTGCTGAGTACCTAACTCCAGAGATCTGCTCTGGGAGCACAGACCTACATTTCATGGTGCTTAGAATGATACTCTCATGATTATGGGGTTGGAAAGCTAAGACAGGCAGAATTCCTGGAGAGACTGAGATTCCAGCCACTTGTGGAAAGCAGGGATCCATACCCAGCTGCTCTGGGACAAAAGAAAGGCAGGCAGTCTGAGAGATTTCCTAACAGGGAAGCCCTTAGCGAGAGGGCTGCTAAAGGGGCAAGGATTGCACAGAGCTTACTGCTCAGGAGAAAGGGCAGGTAGACAAAATTCTCTGGGTGCACTCTGCCCAGCAGGTTGGGAGCTTTGCCATATAGACTCTCGTATTTAAGGAGGAAAAAGAAATCTTCCTCCTTAGATGATCTTCAGGTGCTCCAGCTCCCTGGCTGGCTACAGAGCTCCAAGGTCTCCCTCAGTGATACGCAGCCTACTGAGCCTTTCTCAGGGCCAGCCCCACCTGGCTCACAAACCCTACCCCAGTGTTACCCCAGCCTGAGGGAAGATCTGTCTACAGCAACTACAAACGCAAACCATAGAGGCTTATACATGTGTGCTCGGCCCACTGGTTCAGGCAGTGGAGATAGGCATAACACCTGGGAAGCAGAAAACAGCTCTTTCCTCCCCCAAGGCACCAATACCACTCTCCTGTGACCCCTGACATTGCTTCAGGGGATGAACAGCTCCACAGAGTAGAGCTCATATACAAATATGAAACGCCAAAGGAACCTGGTTCAGAGTAAAATTATTAATACAACTCCTGACAAAGATTTAAATGACATCAACCTCATGACTCTTCCTTAAAGGGAGCTCAAAATAAAAATCATTAACATGCTCATGGAAGTATGGAAAGATATTCAAGAACTCAGGAATGAATTCCAGTCGGAGATCCAATCATTGAAGAGCACAATGGAGGGTATTAAAAGAAAATTGGATATGGTGGAGGAGAAGATAAATTAAATAGAAACTAGAGAAGAGGAATACAAAGAAGCTGAGGCACAGAGAGAAAAAGGATCTCTAAGAGTGAAAGAATATTGAGAGAACTGTGTGACCAATCCAAATGGAACAATATTTGCATTATAGGGGTACGAGAAGAAGAAGAAAGAGAAAAAGGGATAGAAAGTGTCTTTGAGGAGGTAATTACTGAAAAATTCCCCAGTCTGGGGAAGGAGGTAGTCTCTTAGGCTGTGGAGATGCACAGACCTTCCAACACAAGGGACCCAAGGAAGACAACACCAAGACATATAGTAATTAAAATGGCAAAGATCAAGGATAAGGACAGACTATTAAAAGCAGCCAGAGAAAGATCACATACAAAGGAAAACCCATCAGGCTATCATCAGACTTCTCAACAGAAACTTTACAGGCCAGAAGGGAGTGGCATGATGTATATAATGCAATGAAGCAGAAGGGCCTTGAACCAAGAATATGTTATCCAGCAAGATTATTATTTAAATTTGAAGGAGGGATTAAACAATTTCCAGATAAGCAAAAGCTGAGAGAATTTATCTCCCACAAACCATCTCTACAGTGTATTTTGGAGGGACTGCTATAGATGGAAGTGTTCCTAAGGTTTAATAGCTGTCACCAGAGGTAATAAAACCATCATAAAGAAAGTAGAACAGCTAATTACTAAGCAAATGAAAAATTAAATTAAAGGTCCCCAAAGTCAATCAAGGTATAGACAAAGAGTACAGAATATGATACCTAATATATAAAGAATGGAGGAGGAAGGAAAAAAAAAAGAACCTTTAGACTGTGTTTGTAATAGCATATTAAGTGAGTTAAGTTAGAATCTTAGATAGTAAGGAAGTTAACCTTGAACCTTTGGTAACCACGAATCTAAAGCCTGCAATGCCAATAAGTACATACGTATCGATAATTACCCTAAATGTAAATGGACTGAATGCACCAATCAAAAGACATAGAGTCACTGAATGGATAAAAAAAACAAGACCCATCTATATGCTGCCTTCAAGAGACTCACTTTAAACCCAAAGACATACACAGACTAAAAGTGAAGGGATGGAAAAAGATATTTCATGCAACTAATTGGGAGAAAAAAGCAGGAGTTACAGTACTTGTATCAGACAAAATAGACTTCAAAACAAAGAAAGTCACAAGAGACAAAGAAGGACATTACATAATGATAAAAGCGTCAATCCGACAAGAAGATATAACCATTATAAATATCTATGGGCCCAACACAGGAGCACCTACATATGTGAAACAAATACTAACAGACGTAAAAGAAGAGATATAATGCAATGCATTCATTCTAGGAGACTTCAACACTCCACTCACTCTGAAGGACAGATCAACCAGACAGAAAATAAGTAAGGAGACAGAGGGACTAAACAACACAATAGAACAGATAGACCTAACAGATATCTACAGAACTCTACATCCAGAAGCAGCAGAATACACATTCTTCTCAAGTGCACATGGAACATTTTCAAGAATAGATTGTATACTAGGCCACAAAAAGAGCCGCGGTAAATTCAAAAAGATTGAAATTGTACCAACCAGTTTCTCAGACCACAAAGGTATGAAACTAGAAATAAATTACGCAAAGAAAATGAAAAATCCCACAAACACATGGAGGCTTCACAACATGCTCCTAAATAATCAATGGATCAATGACCAAATAAAAACAGAGATCAAGCAATATATGGAGACAAATGACAACAATAATTCAACACCGCAAAATCTGTGGGACGCAGTGAAGGCCGTGCTGAGAGGAAAGTATATTGCAATACAGGCCTACCTCAGGAAAGAAGAACAATCCCATGTGAGCAGTCTAAACTCACAATTAATGAAACTAGAAAAGAAGAACAAATGAGGCCCAAAGTCAGTAGAAGGAGGGACATAATAAAGATTACAGCATAAATAAATAAAATCGAGAAGAATAAAACAATAGAAAGAATCAATGAAAGAAAGAGCTGGTTCTTTGAGAAAATAAACAAAATAGATAAGCCCCTAGCCAGACTTATCAAGACAAAAAAAGAGTCTACTCACATAAACAGAATCAGAAATGAGAAAGGAAAAATCACTATGGATACCATAGAAATGCAAAGAATCATTAGAGAATACTATGAAAAATCATATGCTAACAAACTGGATAACCTAGAAGAAATGGACAACTTTCTAGAAAAGTACAACCTTCCAAGGCTGACCCAGAAAGAAACAGAAAATCTGAACAGACCAATTACCAGCAATGAAATTGAGCTGGTAATCAAAAACCTACTTAAGAGCAAAACACCTGGACCAGATGGCTTCATCGCTGAATTTTATCAAACATTTAGTGAAGACCTAATACCCATCCTCATTAAGGCTTTCCAAAAAGTAGAAGAAAGAGAATACTCCCAAACTCATTCTATGAGGCCAACATCGTACTAATACCAAAACTGGGCAAAGACACCACAAAAAAAGAAAACTACAGACCAATAACCCTGATGAACATAGCAAAAATACTCAACAGAATATTAGCAAACCGAATTCAAAAACATATCAAAAACATCATCCATCATGATCAAGTAGGATTTATTCCAGGGATGCAAGGATGGTACAACATTTGAAAAAACTTATCCACCACACCAACAAAAAGAAGGACAAAAACCACATGATCATTTCCACAGATGCTGAAAAAGCATGACAAAATTCAACATCCATCCATGATAAAAACTCTCAACAAAATGGGTATAGAGGGCAAGTACCTCAAGATAATAAAGTCCATATATGACAAACCCACAGCCAACATTATACTTAACAGTGAGAAGCTGAAAGCTTTTCCTTTAAGATCGGGAAGAAGACAAGGATGCCCACTCTCCCCATTTTTATTCAATGTAGTTCTGGAGGTCCTAACCAAGGCAATCAGACAACACAAAGAAATAAAAGGCATCCAGACTGGTAAGGAAGAAGTCAAACTGTTCCTGTTTGAAGATGACATGATAGTGTACATAAAAAACCCTAAAGAATCCACTCCAAAACTACTAGATTTAATGTCTGAATTCAGCAAAGTTGCAGGACACAAAATTAATACACAGAAATCTGTTGCACTCCTATACACTAACGGTGAACTAGCAGAGAGAGAAATCAGGAAAATAATTCCATTCACAATCACATGAAAAGGAATAAAATACCTAGGAATAAACCTAACCAAGGAAGTGAAAGACCTATACCCTGAAAACTAAAAGACACTCTTAAGAGAAATAAAGAGGACACTAATAAATGGAAATTCATCCCATGCTCTTGGCTAGGAAGAATTAATATTGTCAAAATGGCCATCCTGCCTAAAGCAATCTACAGATTCAATGCAATCCCTATCAAAATCCCAACAGCATTCTTCAATGAACTAGAGAAAATAGTTCTAAAATTCATATGGAATGACAAAAGACCCCGAATAGTCAAGGCTATCCTGAGAAGGAAGAATAAAACAGCGGGAATTATGCTCCCTGACTTCAAGCTCTATTACAAAGCCACAGTAATCAAGACAATTTGGTACTGGCACAAGAACAGACCCATAGGCCAATGGAACAGACTAGAGAGACCTGATATAAACCCAAACATATATGGTCAGTTAACATACGATAAAGGAGCCGGGGAAATGACAGTCTCTTCAACAGCTGGTGTTGGCAAAACTGGACAGCTACATGTAAGAGAATGAAACTTGATTACTGTCTAACCCCAAACACAAAAGTAAACTCAAAATGGATCAAAGACCTGAATGTAAGTCATGAAATGATAGAACTCTTAGGAAAAAATATAGGCAAAAATCTCTTGGACACAAACATGAGCAACTTCTTCATGAACATATCTCCCTGGGCAAGGGAAACAAAAGCAAAAATGAACAAGTGGGACTATATCAAGCTGAAAAGCTTCTGTACAGCAAAGGACACCATCAGTAGAACAAAAAGACATCTTACAGTATGGGAGAATATATTCATAAATGACATATCCGATAATGGGTTGACATCCAAAATATATAAAGAGCTCACGCACCTCAACAAACAAAAAGCAAATAAGCCAATTAAAAATGGGCAGAGGAGCTGAACAGATACTTCTCCAAAGAAGAAATTCAGATGGCCAACAGGCACATGAAAAGATGCTCCACATTGCTAATCATCAGAGAAAAGCAAATTAAAACCACAATGAGGTATCAGCTCACACCAGTGAGGATGGCCAACATTCAAAACACAAACAACAACAAATGTTGGCGAGGATGTGGAGAAAGAGGAACCCTCCTACACTGCTGGTGGGAATGTAAACTAGTTCAACCATTCTGGAAAGCAGTATGGAGGTTCCTCCAAAAACTCAAAATAGAAATACCACTTGACCCAGGAATCCCACTCCTAGGAATTTACCCTAAGAATGCAGCAGCCCAGTTTGAAAGAGACATGTGCACCCCTATGTTTATCGCAGCACTATTTACAATAGCCAAGAAATGGAAGCAACCTAAGTGTCCATCAGTAGATGAATGGATCAAGAAGATGTGGTACATATACACAATGGAATATTATTCAGCCGTAAGAAGAAAACAAATCCAGACATTTGCAACAACATGGATGGAGCTAGAGGGTATTATGCTCAGTGAAATAAGCCTGGTGGAGAAAGACAAGTATCAAATGATTTCACTCATCTGTGGAGTATAAGAATAAAGAAAAAAAAACTGAAGGAACAAAACAGCAGCAGACTCACAGAACCCAAGAATGGACTAACAGTTACCAAAGGGAAAGGGACTGGGGAGGATGGGTGGGAAGGGAGGGAGAAGGAGAATAAGGGGCATTACGATTAGCACACGTAATGCAGCAGGTGGGGGGCATGGGGAAGGCAGTATTTATAGAGAATACAAGTAATGATTCTATAGCATCTTTCTACGCTGATGGACAGTGACTGTAGTGGGGTGTTTGTGGGAGACTTGATAATAGGGGGTCTAGTAACCATAATGTTGTTCAAGCGATTGTACATTAATGATACCAAAAAAAAGACATATGTACCCCTATGTTTATTGTAGCACTTTTTACAATAGCCAAGATATGGAAGCAACCTAAGTGTCCATCAGTAGATGAATGGATAAAGAAGAGGTGGTACATATACAGCATGGAATACTATTCAGGCATAAGAAAGAAACAAATCCTACCATTTGCAACAACATGGATGGAGCTGGAGGATATTATGCTCAGCGAAATAAGCCAGGCGGAGAAAGACAAGTGCCAAATGATTTCCCTCATTTGTGGAGTATAACAACGAAGCAAAACTGAAGGAACAAAATAGCAGCAGACTCACAGACTCCAAGAAGGGACTAGTGGTTACCAAAGGGGAAGGGTGTGGGAGGGTGGATGGGGAGGGAGGGAGAAGGGGATTGAGGGGTATTATGTTTAGTACACATGGTGTGGGGAATCACGGGGAAAACAGTGTAGCACAGAGAAGGCAAATAGTGAATCTGTGGCATCTTACTACACTGATGGACAGTGACTGCACTGGGGTATGGGTAGGAACTTGATAATATGGGTAAATGTAGCAACCACATTGTTTTTTCATGTGAAACCTTCATAGAGTATATATCAATAGTACCTTACTACAAAAAAAAAAAAGAACTTCTGGCTGCAGAGGGAAGAATGTGTTGAATGGGGTGAGAAGGGATACAGAGAGGCCAGTTGGGAAGTTCTTGCCCAGAAAAGGAATCAGAGTTGCCCGGACAAGGTAGTGGCTGTGGTTGGATTTGGGAGCAATTTAGGAGAGAGTCAACAGGACTTGCAATTTAATCAGATGTAAGGGTGGGTGATACTCAGGAGTTTAACTTGGCACGGAGGAAGATGGTTGTGCCTCTAATGGGAACCTGGAGGAAGAGAGGTGCTGATGTGATGGTGAGTGTAGATTGGGGTGGGCTGGGTTGGAGGTGCCTGAGATTGAGATGCTAAGCATCAGCTCCTATCAGCAGGGGCAGAAATGAGTCTAAAGCCTGCGAGCGAGGCTGAAACAGGAGTCCAAGATTTGGAAGTCATCCTGGGACCTCAGAGGTGGTTCATGGAAGTCACGGACTCAGATATGGTCATGTAGAGGAAGAGTGTAGATGCGGAAGGGGAGAGAGCCCTAACCAAGTCCTGAAACCGTTTCATGAGAGGCTTCTTATGCCATTATCACTGCTCTAAGTGTTGAAAATCAGGCTGGGGAAAGGACCATTGTTTGTGTGAAGTGTTTTTGCCATTGTGTTGTTTTTATGAGCATTTATTAGGATGGACCTTCGGGGATTGGCTTGGAATTTGGAAACCATGAATTTTTGGAAAACCTACCTGGAGATTGTTTGCACTGAAGTCCTTGTGAGGCATTTGGAAGTTGGGTCTAGTTAGGTGCACATTTATCAGGTTTGAGCGGAGAGGACAGTAGGTGCTTCAGAAGGCTCTCCTGTCCACACAGGCTTTCCGGGGGATGGAGGGGACTGGGGGCTGTATACGTACTCACACTCTCTCCACCTGCTTAGCACAAATGACTGGATTGAGCAGAAGCCCGGGTCCCAGCCTGGGTATCCTGAGGGCCCTGGTCCAGGCCTTAGAGTAACAGTTATGAAGGATGGAAGAGAACCGGAAATTGGCAGATCCCAGCGATCTCACCCTAGGAAACTCACTCACCAAATCTAAATGGGACAAAAGAAGAGACGGCATTAGGGCAACTTGCATTTACTACTACAGCTGGGCATGGACTCCTTAGAATATCCTTTCCCGGATTTTAAAAAGGTGGAGAGGGTCCCAGGAGACTTCAAGTCTTTTGAGACCCTAAGTATAATAAACAGCAACACCAAACAAAATGGAAGAAATGTCAAAACAACACTGTAGGTATTCTGGAATATCTAAGTTACATTTAACAAAGAAATTTTTTTCTAACCCAACTGCAAATTCCATAAAGCCGTATAACTGTATTATGCACAAGATACAGGGTTTATAAAAACTAACTCATTGTGTACCGCAGGTGGTGTGGCGTGGGCATGCAGCACGAGGCTGAAGTTGAATGATGAATGTCATCATCTGTCTGTCACCTATGTATGTCACATGTATGTCTTGAGAGTCAAAGTGTGAGACCGTGTGATTGCGAGGCTAAAGTCGAAGGGCCCTTCGGTGAGAGTCCTTAGTACATCTTACCCTAAAGTACATCTAAAACCCAAATAAAGGGTTCTTCCCCTCTCCTCAACATTAATCAAGAGCCAATAAATGCCAGGAAATGAGCTGTAATGTACTAGGTACTTGGGCACAAAGATAAATAAAATACAGCCCCGTGCTGGAGGCGCTCGCGTGGCCGGGGAAGCCGCCCCCAGCAGCGGCTGACTCTCATGCCGGAGCTCTGGCTGGCTCTTCCTGGCTTTCCTTGCATCTGAAGACCTGAAGATAATCTCATCTCCTTTTGCTTCTCTTGCCCCTAAAGTCTCTACTACCTTTCAAACCATCCTTATACACCTTATGTGGCTATTTGTTTTAATGGGAAAAACTTTTTTTAATAAATATTTATTATAAATAATGGAATGTAAATTATAAGCAATTTTAATGCAAAACAAGGATCAAGTGTCTTATCCTTTGTGGCAGACGCTGCAGCGTGAGCAGCCCTGCGCTTTGCATGCTCAACAGAAACGATTTTGCTGGTTGATGCTATTTGATGTTATGGTCCCTTTTGGGTTCCTACGTGACCATAGCTCACAGTGGCAGGTGCAGAAACTGCTAACTGTTCTACAAGAGTCATCCAATCTTTCTTCCTTTTAGAATAGAAACACCATCGTTTTAGGAGGCAGTGGCTCTTCAGTTGGAGACGTTTTCCAGCCTCCTTCGCAGGTGGGTGTGGTGATCAGTAAGTTCAGGCCAATAGGATAGATAGGAGAGAGGAGCCATTCCTGCAATGCCTGGGTTGTGTCCTTAAACAGAAGCTTCTAAGTTAGCACGGTAGCTATTATGATCTCTACTCCTGGCACTCTGGGAGAAAAACTTTTACCTTTCCTTGACTCCAGGCGAGTCCATGTATCCATATTACCGTATCACTTACCTCGCTTGTTGTAAGAACCTTCCTTATCTGCTGGGCTCACTGAGGAGCTCACTGAGCATTTAGCTGTATTTGCCTCCCCAGTACACTGAGTAGGAGTCAGGTTCCTGCCACATTAGAGGGTCCCCATAAATGGTGCTAAACCATAAAGGAGTACCCTGTATTACCGGGTTTCCTGTGTTGATTAGGATCAACTTACAAAATGGTGCAAGGATCAGAGAAGGCATCTCATTCACTGTTGATGGTGCCTCAAAGTGGTTGATAGCAATTGCTTGTATTTCAACAATCAACTCCTCCCCTCAATCCCTTTACACATTAGAGAATGTACCTGTGCCTTCATGGTCCTACCATCTGTAAAGTGCCCAAATATGTAGCCAACAAGGACAACCTTTTATTTTCAGTAAATATTTTTTGGTGTGTTATACTGCATGATTCAGCCAATGGTTAAATGCTAGTTTCAGAAAATTTGCTACCACTTTACAGGAGATTCAGCTTGAAAAAGAGGCTAATCATCTAGGGTCCTTTAAACAAAGTTGGTTAGTTTGTGTCTGCAGGAGGAACCTCGCCTTGTGGAACTGTCATGACAATGAAGTCACACCTTGGAGCTTCTCTGGGCAATGTGACATCAGTGAGCCATGTGAGACACTGGCAGTGACTGTCGATCATCATCCACTTTCTAAAGAACTCTAATTTCCTCTGATTTGGGAATCCCCAGGCTTGTTTCGCTTGGGCTCTGAAAACTGTCTCGAAATAACCTCCATCGATGGCTATTTGTACGGCACGGGCATAAACAGCAAGGCAGGGTGGAAAAAAAGAAACAAATTTATTGTACTTAAGTGTTACCAGGAGCAGTGATCACTAATCCGGGTGAGAATTCACTTTATTTCTCTTCCATCATGTGCTTTTCTATAAACAGCAAAACACATTGAATCAATTTTTCAAACAAACTTGTAAAATCCGAAAATACAATGACCTTTCACAGTTGGTAGCCTGACTATCAGGGGCCACAAAGAGGTTTTTAACTATTGAAACATGTTGGCGATGTGACAAATGAGTTTTTTTCCCCTTCCAACCCGTTAAAAATAGCTTTTATAAACTCTTAACTCCCTCGGATGGCGAGCTCACCATTCATCACCTTTATGACATCTTATATTTAGGCCATGGATAAATCCATGGGTCCTCATCAACCACTTTCCTGAGGAAATTGGCCAAATCCCGACTGGAGGGGGAGATGGATCACAACAACCTTGCTATTCAGACAAATCTCTTTTCAAGTGCCCTTAAAGCTTTTTTTCATACACCAGTGAAGACAGCCACACAGGAAACAATAATAGTTTAATCTCTTGAAAAATTTCCTTCCTGCATTGCAGCGCTTTCAGACAGGTAGTCAAGAGCCAGCCAAGGAAAATTAGCAGCAGCTCCTGCCAAGAGCAGGCTGCTACTGGGGCCTCTGAGCCTCCAGCCCCTTCCTCCTCTTCCCCGTCTGCAGGGAAGGGGCCTGAAACAGGGCGCTCCTCTGCCCAGTGGCGGCTCTCACCGAGAGAGACCGAGGGGTGGAAGGGCCGTCGGTGACTCGCTGCATGACAAGGGATTTTAAAGGCTTCTCCTCCCAGAGAGGGAGCTTCTGGTTAGGAGGACCCGTGTCATCTGGAGAAGCATGTTTGGTTCTCAGGAAAGTGCAGTTTCTCACAAGATGGAGTCGTTGTGAGAAGGTGTCTTTCCTTTGCTCACAGAACCCTGCTGTCCTAGCGGTGAGCAAGGAGGGCTGGCACTAAGACTGCCGCAAGTGCTTGTCACTCGGCAAGGCTCCCGAGAATCTGAGCTAGTTGTGAGATTTGTGGGATGGACAGGACCTACTCTCGGCAGAGCCACTTGCTTCATCTTCTGCAACCAGTGTGGGACCCCAGCCTTTAATGACATCCAAGTTCATTGCACGTTTTATTCAGGCTGCCGTAGATCCTCTTCCTGAGGGATTTGCTCCCCATTCTCATGAAGGTCTAGGGATGCACCTTGCCTCTAAGGAGCTGCTTCCAACCAGCTGAACTGCGGACAAAGAGACCCACCCTGCCTTTGCCCCTGTAAGCCACTGACCTCCAGTTCCGGTCCCTGGTGGCCTGCCCTCCTCTGTTCTCTTGACCCACCGGCAGCTTGCTCGCTGCATCCCCCCACGTGCTGCCCCTGCCTTAGCACACCATCCCGCTCCCCTGGCTCTCTCAATTCTGGCTGCTCACCCAACAGTCTTTATGTTTCTCCCCTTGGCTTGGCAATGTTGTGATCAACTTGCAAGGCCTGGACAAAGCTAGCTGCATTCCCGTCTCTTGTGTATTCCACCCCTCCAAGTGTGTGACTTGTATAAAGAAAAATAATCTCTCTTTATATAGACTAGAACACTGCCTAATCTCTCAGATGAGGAGAGGGAGGGCAAAAAGTCTCATAGGCCGAACTTCTGATTGGCACAAAAGAAAGGGAACAAAATTGGTTATCATAAAAATAGCCCCTTGAGGCCACCCACTGTGTCTAGGAAATCTCTGGATCATCTCATACATTTTCAGGCCAAGCAGAAAGGACTTGAAAAAGGGCCTAATGATTTTCAACTCATTTTTCCTCCATTGTCAAGGATAGCTGAAAATAAGCTTTATAATAGTTCCCTTAGATAGATAAGTGCCTTAGCCAGACAGGAACATTTTCTTAGCGGTCCAAGTCAGGAAATCAGCAATCCATATCCACGTAGTAGCTGAGGAGGGGGCCGTGCTCCTGCTGGTGTAAAGGGATATTAACAACAAAGTGTGACCTTAAGGTGCTCGTCATGGAGTTATTTATAATAACAAAAAATTATTAATGACTTATATTGCAATAAGGGAATGCTTACACCGATGTTAGTACCATTCATGCAACAGACCCTTATTCCAGCCATGGAAAGTCATTTTTTCAAAGGAAACTAAATGAATGGGGATATGCTTATGTTATGTTAAATGAAGAAAAGTAGAATACACTGTTTATACTATTTGATTCCATTTTAAGTATATTTATTGCAGAAAAGGAATTACTTTTGGTTAATGGAATTGTGAATGGTTTTAATTTTGCTTTTACAAGTGTCATAATTTCTAAAATGTTTTTAATGAAGAAATGTTTTATAATCCAAACACCCATAGGCATTTTTTCTGATTGTATTACTACAAATGATTTCACTTTTTGAAGAATCCGAGTCCCTCTTGAATTATCTTCTTTTTGAAGGCTCTGCCCATGGGATTCTATGTAGTTTTTTCTGACTTTTTTTAAAGGATTTTTCAAATACATTCTCCTGCTTGGTTACAAAACCCCAAAGACAGACAGTATTTTGCTTTGGATTCCACTTACTTCTCCTCTGCCAGACAGTTTGTTTTGGTTGATGAGAACTTGCTCTTGGGTAGGACCTCTCATTATTTCCTTTACGTTTTGGTAGATGAAATTACCACTAGCGTGAGTGAGTTATGTATTAGATAGGCTGCCCTCTAGAAGAATCTGCAGTAGGTTTTCTATTCCTTGCCCCTTGCTTGGTCTCTGAATTGAATGGGGCCAAAGTCTTCCACACTTTCCCCCTGGTCTTTGGTCTACTGATGTGCTCCCACCATGACATCTCTTCTGCTCATCATTTTTCTGCTTGTCTACATTCAAACACCTTTCACTCTGCTTATACCCTCAGGTTAGTGGTTTCCTCTCACATGCCCCAGACCCTGTCCCTGTTCCCAAGACATGGTTGAGGTCCAGTCCTTCTCCATTCTTCCTTCACCAGGCACATCTTTGTCATCACGTTTACCACCTTGTAGGGAAGTTAAGTGTCCATCTCCCTCCTCAAGGGCAGGGACCACTCATTCATCTCTTCAACTCCAGTGGGTAATACACCTCATTTTAGTGGGTGCTCCAAACAATTAAGGTGAGCTGAATTATGCCAGTTTTCGATTTCTATTTCCTAAGCTGTAAGATCAGTTTATTTTAAACATTTCTATGTTCCTGATACAATTCCTATCA
Source organism: Smutsia gigantea (assembly GCA_032199065.1). Classification (NCBI taxonomy): domain Eukaryota; kingdom Metazoa; phylum Chordata; class Mammalia; order Pholidota; family Manidae; genus Smutsia; species Smutsia gigantea. The sequence continues at coordinate 209,696 of JAVSCE010013416.1, forward strand.
CATCAAGTTTCCATTGTCTTTTTAACTCCTCACACTAAAGTCTCATGTTTTCTTTGTTAATCAGCCCTACTAGATACATTGGTTTCTAGCTAGTCCTCTCTGTTTATCTCCTCTCATGCTACATAATTATATTCACACAGAATTACACAGATATTAGTTATTATGTCTGATAAATTTACTTTGTTCGGTTTTATTTGGGAAGTTTTCTTCTATTTCAATTCTTACTTGAAAGTTCTTAGAAGGGTAGAGGGGAGGAAAGGAGAAAAAGGAAAGGAGAGAAGGGGCAGAATGATTATTTCTGTATTTTGTCTTTAAAATTTTTGCACTATATATTTTCAGTGAACACTTTTGTGGTTCTTAATTAAACTGTATTTTTCCTGGAGTTTTGATACCAGGTAGAGGACAAAGACACTGAGATACCAGCTGGTCAGGAAAAAGTTACATTGACTCAGATATTCTAAAAAAATGTTATTTAAGGATGCTATGTTGAAGATGTCTTTGGATAGGAACATTACTCTATAAATGTCCTCTGAAACAGTAACATTTGGCAAAGTCAAGATCTTCGAGAGATATTTAAAGTAACAGTAAGTGTTAGCTTCTGGGCTGATGAAAGAATGTCAGTATCCAGAATTTGATGTTTGAGAAGAACTTTCCCCATTATACATAATTAAAAAGGAATGTCTTGAAAGACTGACTGATGAACCAAAATAAAATTCAGGATAAAGGACATCATTGAATGGCAAGGAAGGAGGTTGCCAACCTTCCACACGCACCTCTGTCTTGATACCACTGCTCTTCCTGGACACCTGTAACTATAGCCAGCTAAGCCCGATTTGCTTGACTTAACTTCATGATAGTTTTGTGACCTAATAAATAAATAAGGTGTGGTGGGAACCAGAGTGAGATCCAGCCTGGGCAGGATCAGCCTAGCATCAGAAACAGGCTCTTGGGAAACAATGCCTCGTGCAGGTCAAGGCCGTGTCAGTGTATCAGCTTTTCGCTTATTTCAGGCCAAAGCCACTTACTTCATGGGCTTTCTCCTCCCAAAATGTAGCTCTGCAGCAGGAATAGGGGTGGTGGGCCCCAAAAGAGGTAAGAGTAGTAGTGGTAAGAGTATCCTGGGAAGGGTAGTACGGGTGTCAGGCACTGCTCTGTGACTCCTTTGACGTCAGCGCTCTCAGTGTCCATTTTGTAGAGGAGGAAGTTGAGGCAGAGGAAAAGGAGAATATCCCAGCCGTTGGAAAGTCAGATGGTGCAGCCACCTTGTATCGGTCAGGCAGTCTAATTACTGTAAAAAACAACCCTAAACCCCAGCAGCTTAGCCTAATGAAGGTTTATGTCCCACTCACCAGTCTTATCAGACATTCAGCAGTGGCCTTTCACAAGTGATTCAGGGATGCTGGCTTCCTCCTCCTGGGGATTCCACCATCCTCTGGACCTTAAAGTTCTTCTTGGACCACATCCAACTGATGGAGAATGAGGAGGCTCTCATTCCAAGAGAGTCTGCCATGGATCTCATCCTTCCCAAGAGGGGGAAAATACTTGATGAGAACCCATGTGAAGTACTAGCTAAGCTGACAAAACAGGTGTTGGATCATGTTACTTAGGGATTGTGTGCAAGGAACATTTCCTGTTGTTACTGAAGCTGAATGCCACCTAATGATTCCCAGTGGGTTTAGAGGGGGACGATAATTTTGGGTTATGAGAAAATGTGGAAGAGTTCATGGAGAAGCTGTTAATTATTTAATCTTTCTAGTTTATTCAGGATCTCACTCACTGAATAAAGTGCCATTTAAACTTAAGTGACTAATTTTTCTAAGTTCTCTCACTCACTGAAAAGAACACACAGTGAACTTGGCCCTAGACTTAATAATGGCCAAAGAATAAATTTGACTTTTCAATAGATGTTTGCTTTATGAAATTTATGGAATGGGATTTTAAACAAAAACAATGTGGCATGTGTAGTGATACCCCAGCTAGTCAATTAGAATAATTGGAACTGTTTTAACTGACCAACAGATAATGATGGATGTCTCAGTCTTAGGAGGGTATCCTTGAGAAGTCTAGGGCGGTCATTAAGAATGTGGGCTTTGGAGTCAAGCCACCGGGGTTCACATTGGCAACTTACCAGCTGTGTGACCCTGGGCAAGTTACTTAGTCCTCTGGGCTTTGGTGTCTTCATTTGTATATTAGAAATAATCGTTTATTATTATATCTCTCTCATAAGGTTCTGATGATTTAATTAATTAATATATTTAAAATTCTTAGAAGAGAATGATACTTATCATCATCATTACTTTTAGGAAACATTGTTTAGTGACTTGGTCTGGAATACAGCCATCTGTTTCAAAGGCTTTTTGAGTTTTGTAACATTGAACTTCTATCTTCAGGAGCTCCCTCTAAGGGGTTAACGTAGAACTGTGTTCACCTGAAGTAGTGGACATTTCAATAGCAGCAAGGAGACAGTTCAGTGCCATGATGATGTATGCACCATTTTCCCAAGACTCTCACTTTCACGCTTTTTGTTTGTAGATATTTTAAGTCAGTCCAAATGCTCTTGAAGGCTGTTTGCTGATGAGGAGGACTGGAGAGATAAGAATGAATCTGGTGGATAGAAATACAAAGAACATTTATGACGCTGAACTGTCTCTGAAGATGGGGTGAAGCCACCATCTTCCCATCTTGCAGAGAATTATTTTCCAGGAGATTAATTTTTTTACTTTTTCTGTTTTGTCACTCTATTTTCCAACTCTTCTTCAAAAATAATTTCAGACCATAAAGCATATATTTTTTAAGCTTTTTATTTGAAATAATTTCAAGTTTACAGGAAAACTGCAATAGGAGTATCTACAAAGAACAACAAATATCCAGATTCACCTACTGTGAACATTTTATTCCATTTGCTTTATCATTTGTTCTCTATACATAAACACTCATACACATTATATATTTTTTGGAAATTTGTAAGTTGCATACATCATGGCCTGTCATTCTTTAAATACTTCAGGGTATGTTTCCTAAGAACAAGGATAATTATTCTCTTACATAACCACAACACACTTAATCAGTTTTGGTAATTCTATCATCAAGATAATACGTGTATATAATCTGCTGTCCATATTCCAGCTTTGTTAATTTACTGAATAATATCCCTTTTAACATTTTTTCCTTCAATACAGGATCCAGTCTAAGATTACATTTACTTGTATAACTCTTTAGTCACTGTAAGGCTTATTTTTAAAAAGACTGAACACTTTGAAAGTAAAAGATTAATAACAGAAGCAAGCCAACTTGATCTAATTATATTTCATCTGTAATGAAAAAGAAACAAAGTGTTCATCTCTTAGGACAGTTTACTTTTTTGAGTGCCATTTAAAGTTAAGTGATTAATTTTTCTAAGTTATCTAATGGTTCTATTCTGGTGCTTCTGTTAACATAAGCTTTTCAAGGATAGGCACTCTTTCTTAAGTTTAATTTGACAAATGCATGGGCTTCAACAAAAATGAAATTCTAGGTCTTTCAGTGTATAGATGGGGAAATGCACCTTTTTGGAATTCAAATTGAATTTGCACTTTTGCAGGTTCAAGTTTGCTCAGGCAAATACAACAAATTTTTATTCAAGAAAAATTCTATCAATATCTTTACATGTCCCCTGAGTTTCTGGGGCAGTACACAAATTACTAGGGAAAAAAACGAACCAACCCATAAAACCTCTTCCAACAAATTAAAGAAGAAATAGGAAATGGTCTTAAAATCTGAGGTTCCTCTTCCATTAGTATGCATGATTGCTTCTTTGGCCATTTCTTCTGCTTTTTCAAACAGACTTCTATAGGAGTTGCCAGCAGTTTGTTACATGTTTTTGTGAATTCCATGAAAAGAAAGTCATGTGTGTGTGGCAGGTAGTTTGAAGGAAGACCCACAGTCCCTTGCTGTCCCATTCTTCTGAAGCTAGGATGTGGTGAATTGGCTTAATCAAATCCAGTGGTGGAGAGAAAAGCAGATGAGGACAGCAAGGGAAGTGAGGGGCTCTGGAAAATAGGGTTGATGGGTAGATGGGAAATGGTGGAGAGCAGAGAAGGGGCTTTCCATTATTCCTTTATGATCTTTCAAAGTTTAAATGTTCCTAGAAGGCATTATCAGTTAGTCATTTATAAGAAAGTAGAACTGAAACAAACAAACAACAAACACAAGGCCATGAGGAGAAGGAGCTGTCTGGCTTCTTCAGAGATGATGGAGTGAATGGTTGGTGGTTAAGGACTCCAGTGGGAAATGTGTGTCCACAGGGAAAAGAAAGACACCAGGGAAACTGGTGTTTGAATTTTGGATCAAAATAAGAATAATGTGAGAAGAAAGGAAAGTTCTGGAACCTCAGGTCTAAGGGTATAGAGGGTAAAAATGAAATCCTATGTCCAGGTGATGAGAGCGTCTTATTGACCAGTGGCTAGTGGGTGGGGAGGAGACTAGGGTGAAGCAGAGACAGCTGAAGCATAGCATTTCCAGACTCTGAAAAGTGTGGAGGTGTTTCATTTCTCTAGCTGTAGAATTTAGTCCACTGGGATCTAATGTGGATGAATTGCTATATTTCGTGCATAAGATCTCCTCTATTAGAAAGGATGGGTAGCTCTGATTGTTCTGTACGAGCAGCCATTCTGTATGTGTGGAAGGGTCCAACTCAAGCACAATGGAGACCCTAGATATTTGCCTTAGAAAATGGCCACACAGGAGAGTAGGGTATTAAAGGCTTCTCACCTCCATTTCAGGCCCACACAGATGGGGTTAGGTGGGAATACCTAATTGTGCTCTTTCTACAGCTTCTCAGCAAACAACCCTTAGCAGCTGTGACCTCCTGTGGGCGTTAAGCATGACAATGAATGAGTTGAGCAAGTAAGGTGTGACTACAGCTGTCACATGGTCTTTCCTGGGTGACTTCTACACACCAGTCTGATTATTTTACAGACTGACTTTATAAGGAATAGGATCTGGATTACAGTCCAAGTTTTTCTTAATATGTAATATAAGTGGGATTAAAGATTAACTTCGAGTGGTCTTAGTAAACATGGAAGAATTAGATATCGTGTAGCCAGTGATGTTTAATGTTTAATGGTCCCTGGCATTTTTTTCAGCCTTTCAGTATGCATGTGAGAGAACTATGAGTTAAAGATAAATAAAATATACCTGTCATATGATACTTGATGGCGTCCATCCAGAATGGCAACTTTTATGGCTTGATTTTAATGGTCCATGAAAGAAGGCAGGGTGTGGTTCCTTCAAAGGCAGTAAAGTGGGCCTTTATCAGCCCATCAATTATTTTTCCCACTGTGACTCATACAGACTGATGATAATAGTGAAACTTCCTTAGTTTCATAACATTTTATTTGATGTTTAGATAATCATGTTTGTTGCTTTTGACCTTTTTCTTTATAATTTTTGTACAGCAAACAGTGCCTATAGCAAATAAAAGCTAAGTTATGTTTGTGATCAATCAACACATGAAGGTAAATTACACATATATGCATACATATATTATGTTTAATTCTATGAAACTGACATTTTGAGGTAAAAATGGACAAATATTTATAATTTAATAAGACTCAAATTAAAATTTATACAGGCATGTTGCATTTTTAGTCATCAAACAGTAATGTAACACAATACAATTCCAGCAAAATGTGCTGTCCATAATAACCTCAATACTAAAATACTCACAAACTAATTCGTAGAGTAGCCAAGCCAATGCCAGTCATTACACTACTGTGTGCAGGTGGTGTGTTTAGATCTGTGAGGGTATTTGGGGTTCAGGTTAAGGATGATGCAGTCGGAAGTCAGAAAGATCTCAGAGACTGTAATATCAGAATAAGCTTGTAAGTAGATTTTCCTCTAGTGAATAATGGGGATGGGTGTTGTATGGGGGTGTGAGATGGTCCAGGAAAGAGCTACCTATGGGAACAAAGGCTGTTGGGTTTGAGGAACTATAAACAGTCCAGTATTGCTTCAAATTGCATTGGTGCAGAAGCCAGATCTTGGAAAGCCTTCTATGCTGCCTGAAGAAATGTGTATCAGCTTCTACTGTTATTCTAATGCCTTCCATTCATGGAATCCTGCGGAAAGTGGTAGGAGTCTCTAAGTGCATGGTGAACTAGGGAGCAAGCTGAAATGGAGCACTGGGAGTTAGTCTCCAGGTGCCCCCAGACCCTTCTGTCTGGCTTGGATCTCTCCACAGACTTATGGGGGAAGCCACAGAGAGGTGGTAAAGGGTTTTAAACAATCCCAGGATGCAACTAAGAAGGTGGCTTGGGCACTGTAATTCCATTTCTAGTTCTAGATTAGAGAGGGAATAATGGGGGTGGAGAGAGGACAGATTCAGGTGACTTAAGGTATGTCAAGGGATGATGAAAAAGGAGGAATCCCAGATAACTCCCAAACTCTGCCTGGTTTCACTGCAGTGAAAGAGTAAAGAAGTTGGCCTTGGCAGCGGCATTTTCCTCTTAGACGTCCAGGTGGACATCCGAGTGCCTCTGCCATGTCTGGCAGGCAATTCATCTGGAACTTGTGGAGAGGTCTGGGCTAGAGAGATGGATTTGGGGACAACTGGGTCTTCAATTCTCAGCACTCCATTTTTAGCTTTCTCTCTGGCTCCATATGTACCCAGAACACTGACACAAATTTCTGATAGATTCTATGAGTGAAAGACAGGATAACAGCAGGACCAACTCTCCATCTTGTCTGTCAAGGCCACAGGAAGCCACATTATTTTTTCTGTAAGGCAAAACCCATGGTATAATGTGTGCAGGGGTTTGGGAGTGGGAGGAAGGGACGGTTCTCTCAGTTAGGGACATCTCAGCCAGAACAGTGGTGGTGTTGGGTAGGAATTAAAATTGTGCCTGCAGAGCTTGTCATGCCAGGCTGAGCTCTCAGAGTGAATGCAGAGTGCCTTTGGCTGAAAAATGACACGTTTTGTTGGCAAGGAAATTTCATAAGCTTGGAAGGAATGATTATGATTTGATACACATGTATGGAATTAGAATTCAATATACCCTTGTAGTATTATAGTTAATTATACACATAGTGCCACCAAGACTAATAGGAAATACTGTCCTTAGGAGCCAGAAAGGCCGAGCTGGAAGGAGAGGGTGCAGTATGATCAGAGGGACCCCATGGAAGCTGCCCCCTAAAGTTGTCAGGCCACAGCCTGTCACAATGCATGGAGGTCAGGGGCAGCTCCTAACTGCATGAAGGGTACCATGCACAATGACTGGCAACACTGCAGAGGCCTCAAGATGATGGTTAGACTGGGTAGGACAGGGGCTGGTATGTGGCGGGGGTGGGGGGGAGCTTGGAAAAGCGTCCCTGGAGAGGTGGGCCAGGGAGAGGGAACTGGTGGCTTTGAAACAGCACTGCAGACAGATGGAGGGGGTCAAGGGAAGAGAAGGATGGAGAACATTTGTTCAGAGGAGAGTCAGGGCATTGTGGTCCCTGAGGAGGGAAGGAACAGGTCCGTGCTGGTTCCCCAGGGAAGGCAACAGAGCAGGGGAAAGAGACCCAACCACCCTGTAAGTGGGGCTGGACATACCCATGGGGAGAGCAGTGAGAGAGCCTGGGGCAAAGAGTTCATAGCTGATGGACGTGCCAAGGAAAAAATATGCGAGGTAGGGTTTCTTTAAAGATGAGGTGGAAGGTCAGTGGGGTCGTGGATCAGGGATGGAAAGTGTAGGGCATGTTTCCTTTCTTCTTGGGCAGGAATAGGAGGGAAAAAAAAACAATGGCCTTATAATTTTTATATGTTTTCTAGATGAAGTGACAAAGCTCTCTCTGGGACCAGAGCTTTAGACACAGTGACAGAACATGGGGTGATGGTGAGGAGCTGTTAGTGCCTACGGGCGCCCTGAGCCCCGGAGAGGGGTGACCAGGTTTCCCCCAGGATGGAGGACAGAAATGTAAAGGTACAGAAGTGAGAGAAATCCAGCCATTTTTATGGAAGAGGAGGAAGAAGAAAGAAGTGGTGTCCCCCAAGTAATAAAAAGGCAGGAGCCCAGAAAGTGAAACAAAAGGCTGTGTTTCAGTGTAAAGTGAAACTTGGACCCCAGATTTGAACCCAGATTTGGTGATTTCCATGTGTGTTGTCAGAGCGAGTCAGAGTCAGAGCCTGCCCAAGTCAGAGTTTTGGGGTCTCTCATTTTGAAAACAGGACCTAAAATACATTCTCAGAAGGATTGTTGAGTAGAAAATCTCTATTTCCATTTTTATTTTCTATTCTGTATGGACTCTTTCTGGAGGTTCATGGAGACAACAGGGTGGTGAGGCAGCAGCAATGACACAAGGCACAGATATAGGACACCCCCACAGGGGGACAAATCTTCAAGTCCATTTGTTAATAGGAAAAGTTATGCTTGAAGGAGGGAGCAGAGAGCCCCAGAGGAAGCCCTTTGCTTACCATCCTCCCACCTCTGTTGGGGTCCTGGCATGTTAGCTGTGGCCAAAGGCAGACAGGAGCCATGAAGTCTGTTCTGAATCTACCCAAGCCTCCATGCAAAGGGGCATCCTTTTCCCACCTTCCCATGAGAAGTGCACCTATTAATTACACTGAGTGACAAAGATTCTCCTTGTTGCTTGATGAACACAAGGATGAATCTTTGTTACTGACTGCAAATAATAGAAGTCTGGTGGTGATCATCAGGCAAGCCAGGCAAACATGCTCTTAGCCATGCGATGAGCATATGGCACCTTCTTCTGAATCAACTCAAGAGGCTGCAGGGAAACAGAGTAGGCATTATTTGGTCAAGTTCCTCATGTGAAAATATAGCCTGCATCCTTTGTGTTTGTTCATTTCTGGCACTGGAACAACCTGTCTCTTTACATTAGTTCAGTTCTGTAGAGAAATGGTCATTTAGAGGGAAATACTTGGAAAATCCAGGCATGAATCCATTTTTAAAGTCACAGCTGAATGATTGCTTTCTTATTGTGCTTCATGGGGCTGGAAAAATCATTCCTTTCTGTACATATTTTTCTTTTTTGCTTTGTGTTTTCATTCTGTTTAAAACACACATATGTGCCAGAAATGAAAACATTTCCAAAGGGCAAGTTTCAAGGACTAAAAATAGGACTTGTTGCCAAATATACATTTCCCTAATATGTAAATGACTGAAAAGGAGCACGATGAAAAGCATATGCTATTCAAATTGTCTTTAGATAAACAAGAGCTAGAGGATTGGACTTCTAGCCTCCAGACTCTTCAAACTAGTGGTTTCCATTTAAATTTTTGTCCTAAGTTTTCAGACATCTTTCTCTGCATATTTTACATTTATCTTTTGATCAAAACTAAAAACAAAAAACAAAAAAAGTTGCTAAGAATAATTTTATTTTCCAAATGGGAAAAGGTTATTTCACTATATCAGAAGGTGACTTGAAATGAAATTTTTAATTATCAAGGCTAAAAAAGGTGTAAACACCCAGAACATCTGGGCCACTGGAATTGCCTTGTAGACCAAGAGATGAATCAGTGAATTGGGAAGTAAATGTAAATTTATCAAGGTAAAAGACCTTTAATTTCTTGTCTTCTAGGGTCTATAATCAGGAATTACCTCAAATTCTTTCTGGGGAAAATAGAAAAAGACAGAGGGCAGAAACATGAATTAAAATCAAAGATGTCAATAGTGATTGGGATTTGCTTGGGGTTCTGTGGCCATCACCCTGTGTGAATGAATGCCCTCTAGGCTTAAAGCTATGCCTTGTAATTTAGAAGAATCATCATTCATTATGAAAACCCCACTGGTGAGCTCGTCTCTGAAATACCTTGTTATATATTCTGGAGAAAAAATAGTTTGATCAGTGGTCAGTGATCACTTGCAATTATTATAAGTTCTCTTGTAAAAGGTTCACAAACCTGAGTGGCTGTGTTCTTCTGGGAAAGGCTCCCGTGGGGCTAGTGTCCTCTGAGTTCCCTGGGGTCCTCCTCTCCTTCCAGCAGGGCTATGGAGGCAGTGCTGGTCTACAAGATACGACTGAAGGTCTAGACTTATACCCTTGGAATTGTTCTGCTTTCCCAGCTCTGGTTAAGTTTTGCTTTCTATATCTTAGTATTTCCATGACATAGCATGGAAAAAGAAACTTAGAAAAGGTTTCACCATTGCTGTTAAAAAGTTATGACCTTTGCTCACATTTGCCAGATACAGTGGATTATAGCACCAATTAACATGAATTATTAACTCCCAGATTAATAATTTATTAGAAACCTAAGGGCCCAGGGCACTGCCAGATCACACCATTGAAAGAAAAATGAAGAAAAGCAACATAGCTCTAATTATAACAATTTGTCGATGGTGCTTGGAATAAGTAATGGACTTTCTAAAGGATTTAAAAATTTTCCCTTTAATACCACACTGGCTGCAAAGTCAGACAAATCAACTAATAATTTCTATAGCAACTTTTGTGATGATTAAAAAAAAATTTTATTTAACTAATACACGTCTCTTTCTTTGTGCCCACTTCTATTCAGAGCACTTGTGCACACTAATGCATTTATCCTCCTAACAGCCGTCAGAGCTGGACATCGTCTCTAACATCCACATGGGCCGGAAGCTGCGCTGAGTCACAGAGAGGGATGGTGACTGGCTGTGTTAGTTTGCCAGGGATGCTGTGTCAAAGTATCCCACACTGGGTGGCTTAAACAATAGAAATTTTTTAGCCCTGGGTTATGGAAGGCTAAGATGAAGGTGTAAGCAGGTCAGTTCCTCCTGAGGCTGTGCGGGAGAGTCTGTCCCAGGCCTTTCCTCCAGCTGCTGGGGAGTTGCTGGCGATCTTAGGTGCTCCTTAGCTTGTAGAAGCAGCACCGGGACTCCGCCTTCCCCTCCACAAGGCATTTTCTGTGTGGTGTTCCGTTTCCCCTTTTTATAAGGATACCTGTTGTGTTGCATTAGGGGTGCATCCTCATGACCGCATCTTAGTTTGATTGCCTCGGTAGCCCCATCTCCAAATAAAGTCACATGCTGAGGTATTGGAGGGTTAGAACCCCAACATATGAATGTTGGGGGGTGGGGGGAGTGGACACAGTTCAACCCGTGGCATTTGCAGAGCTGGAATTCAGTCAGGAAGTCCGGTTTGGGTCTGAGCAGTTCACCATGTTAGGCTGCCTCCCATCTGCTGGTCTTCGGAACACAGAGCTTATTAAAGCATGTCCAGTTTGAGCACCTTATTGGTTCATATCCAGAAAGTGTCCTCGGCATGGTAGCTCTTGGGGACAGTGTCTCTGTGAGCTCAGGGAGGGATCTGGCCAATGGTGGGGATCAGACTGGTTTATAGCTCACGGCTCTCTAAATTCCCTTCACGCTCCAAGCTCACTGTGTTTTGAAATGTAAAAGCTTTTCTTCTTTCCGTTTGACTCTGGAGCACATTTTCTTAAGTCCACATTTGAAAGGCATTTGAGGAGGGAGGGGCCTCATTTCTTCTTTTCTCCTTCCAAATTCCTGTTCTCAGAGCCACATTGAGTAATGCAGCCCCTCTCTACCTTGCAGATCTACCTGACCTCAGCGTATCTTGAAATGCAAGGAAAGAAACCACAGGGTTCATGAGCTCTGACTCTGTGGCCTTTCAACTTGACAGAGGAAGCAAAACTTGAAAATCCCTATTCCTTAGTGGAGGAGGGGAAAGGAAAAAAGAGGAGAAAATGGAGAATCAGGAAAAGGAAGGGAACAGAGAAAAGAATTTTGCAAGTAAAATAAAAAATAGCATGTGGCATTTAGGAAATTATGCTTTGCTTCATCAAATACCAATTTTCAGAGAAGATTGAGGCTCACACGTGGTTATCCTAATGAGGAGACCCAGGGTGGAGATTTACGCGTACGCTTCTGATCTCTCCATCCCCGCACCACGGAGATCAGATTCCCAAGAACATATGCTACATGTGGCTTCCAACCTCAACATTTTTAGGATTTTCTCCTTTCTTTTGTTTTGTTTCTTTGTGAGTGCAGATTTAACAGCATTTTTTTTAATGCAGTTTATGTGTCATGTCACTTTCTCATTTTTCTTTTTTGAAGCAAAAATGTAATAAAATCATGCAGGAGGATGCCAGGTAAAGTAGAGGAATTCATTCCTATTTCACTTGAATAAGTTGTCCACCGCTTTCAGAATGTTTATGAATTTGCTCTGTTCTGAGGGCATAAGTCATGAAGTCATTCTAAATTGACTCTAAAAGAGGACAGGTGGTATAGAGAGGTCATTCAGAGGGTGGAGTAAGTCCAGAGAGAGAAGCTAAGGTCAGGGCTTTGTGCCACTGGGTTTCTAAAGAGAGACATCGGGTCTGTTTAGGAATTTCTGATTCTTGCGTTGAAATGACTGGCCTGGAAATTTGATCAGGTTCTTTCTTCTTCATATTTTAGGGGTTACTCTTTTGTGGGCCCCACAAATGTTTAGACAGAATCTAGCAGACTCATGGGTTACAAAAATGGCCGTAATCCTTTACTTTTCCCTGTGTCCATGATCACCATAGTATAACTTTGCAACTTTCTTATCAAGGTGTAGAGTCAGAGTCTGTTTCCCTACCTTTGAATCTCAGCTGCTCTGTGACTTGCTCTAGCCAACAGAATACAGTAGAAGTGATGCTGTGACATACATGAGCCTACCACAAGAACTCAAGAAGTCCCATCTGTGGCTATTCTTTCTTGAAACCCTGTGAATCAGACCAGGTTGAATGCTGAAAGATGAGCAAACACATGGGAACAAAGGTTGGATGTCTTAGTGGTAGAAGCCATCCAGAACCAGCCAGCCCTTGGCCAACTCAGCAGCTAAGTGTATGTAGGCAAAAGCAGAGTACCCATCCAACTGAGCCCAGACCAAATTGTTGACCTAAAGAATCAAGAGCTAAATAAATGGTTGCTGTTTTATTTTATATTTTTACTTTCATCCCCATGACTTATTTGTTTTGCAGTTGTTAGTTTATACCTCTTTATCCCCTCACCTATCTCACGCATCCCCCAAGCCACCCAAATGGCTGCTATTTTAAGCCACTAAGTTTTAGTGTGGTTTGTTATACAGCAATAACTGGCTGATACACTGCCTGGAAATTCGATGACATTTTGTGTCTTTTGTTCTTTTGTTACTGATATCCCTTTGAGAGTCTTACCAAATATTTATATATGCAGAAAGCCTAGTGTTGTTGGTATCACTTCTGCTTCTCATGACAGAGTGATCATTGCTAGTGGAGACTAGCATAAGTCATCCCTTGAAGTCACCTTTGGGTTTCCTTCTTTGTAGTGGGAGATGCAAGATGCAATATTTTGTCCTTTACTTTGGATAGGATGTCTGGCACACTCCTGACCATTGGGACCCTAAAAAGTTTACTCATGTTGTCTAAGCCTTAAATCTTTGTAGGGTTTATCTCTGACCCTACTTCTTACTCTTCCGGCCTGACTGGAATGATACCCTCAATGTGATGTACTGCATGATGCCTGGATATTTGACCTCTTCAGACTACATTATGACAGAGGGTGGAAGAACTAAAATAGTTCTGGGGGCAAAACTATAAAGGAATATTTTTGTCCTTCCAATCTGAATGCAAACATTTTTTGATTTTTTTGTCTGATAGAGTTAGAGTGGAACACCTTCCCCAAATGCATAGCTGCATAGCAGGTGCCTGAGATCTATTGATCTGTCCAGTGCGGCACAGCAGTTGGGGAGTCTGAGCAGTCTGCTGTCACCCTTCAGGATCTCTGGTTTCTGCAGGGGACAGACCGATGAGTTTAGAGGAGACATGATGGGGACCACTTCCTCTGCATCCTATAGGTCCCTTTGAGGGTGGCATGAATTTCTGCTATCTGTCCCTGGAATGTGACATTTTCTTTGATTTAGTATATGTAGACAGGGTGGAAGGTGGCTGTTTCAGAAGTTTTCACTTGGCTTTCCCACTGTGATAGTTCTTATGCCAAGGATTCAATGCAAGTTGGTTGCTCTGACTACCAAAGCGTCTATCCCAAGTGTACATTTTAGGATGAGATAAATGATTGCCAGGTGGGTCTGTAGAACTGGTGGATACCCTCTTTGTTGGCTGTTCATCAGATGCCATTATTTCTTGTCCCTATTTTCTCCTATTTTAAAGAAAGGGCCAAGATAATGCTTCAGTTCTCCAGCTATCAGTGGAAACTGAGACCCCAATAAGCTGAAACATATTTGATGTTTCCTTTGCTCCAGTCTACAATTACCTGAGTAAATGGCTGAGGTCCTTTTGGGAGAGGATGGGGGAAATCATCACCATGTTCATTTGCCGTTGTGCTGCAGGTCTGTCCTCCTGAGGACTCAATCTCCTCTTTAATAAATGGGTTTCTGTCTGCAAACTGGCTCCGTCAGGGACCTATGAAAAGGGCTGGCTCTGAGTGTTCTGGGCCATGGAGCTTGGAATATGAGTTGATTTAGGGAGAGATGATCAATTTGGGAGTGCTCTCCTGCGACCAAACTCCCTTGCAGGATTCCAGGATCTTGTGGGAACTTGCTACAAGGGACATCCAGGCAGTTCATCACTGTTCCACCACTTCCGTGCCACATCTTTCCAGAAAACTGATTGGTGGGTGGACAGGGATGAGGACCTATGGAACAAGGAATTTTTATTTCTTGGGCTTGGAGAGTATGAATCTATAATCAAGACTTTAAATATGGTACTTTTACCCCATCCCTGATACTTGCTCTGCTAATGTTAATTACTTGTTTACTGGCCCTGAGAACAAATGATAACATTACAAGTGTGACTTCCCTTCTGTCTCATTCTCTGACTCCTCCTTCATGTTTTAGCCCATTGAGCTACTCACGTCCTCTTTTAGCTTAAAAACCCAGTGGACACTTTTCAGTCCTACGTAACCAGATAAAAACCTTATTTTCGTGACAGCTGTCATCAGGATTCTTCATAGGAAGGAGTTTGCTTGGTATATATATTTGATATAAATATTTTGCTTGGTATCCTTGGCAGAATAATGCCACCACTCCAAGGATGTCCATATCCTAATCCTGAACCTGTGAATATGCTGTTTTACATGGCAAGAGGAAGTGAAGGGTGCAGATGGAATTGAGTTTGCTAATCAGCTGACCTTGAGAGGGGAGATTATCCTGATGGCCCAATATGACATGGCCCAATGTCATCACATAGGTCTTTATAAGTGGAAGAAGGGGGTCAGAGTCAGAAAGAGAGGTTTGAAGATGCTATAGCACT
Organism: Smutsia gigantea; assembly: GCA_032199065.1. Classification (NCBI taxonomy): domain Eukaryota; kingdom Metazoa; phylum Chordata; class Mammalia; order Pholidota; family Manidae; genus Smutsia; species Smutsia gigantea. Next base: position 224,883 of record JAVSCE010013416.1, read on the forward strand.
GTCTTTGAAGGTGGAAGAAGGGGCCACAAGCCCCTACTGGCACGGAATGCAGGCAATTACCAGAAGCTGGAAAAGGTGAGGAAGCAGTCCCTCCTGGAGCTTCCAGAAAGAAAACAGCCCTGCTGACATGATTTTAGCCCAGGGAGGCCCATTTCTGACTTCTGGTCACCAGAATTATAAGGTATTAAATTTGTTGTTTTAAGTCCCTGGTTTTGTGGTCATCTGTGAAACTGATTCACTTGGGAAAACCTTCTGAGATCCATCTTGGGGTAGGTGATAAGGAAGAATGGTATCTGTGTGCAGGCCAGGAGAAGACTTGGGGAAGAAGGAGGGAAGGAAGAAGGGTGAGTAGGACGGTCCAAGCCTGGTGTGGTGTGAGATGGAGGGCTGGAGCCATGGGCTAGCTCAGTCCTGGTCCTTGTTGCTGTCCTGTTGACCACCCTCTCTGGGTGGTCAATACAGCAGCCCCCCTCCGGGGCTGGGGAGGTGGACGCAGGTCAGTAGAAAGTGACCTATTACAATACAGACCTTCTGAGAAGAGGAATTAAAGGCATGTAATCTCACTGCTTTTCTCCCTGACTTCATGTCATGTCACAGCTGCAGGAGGAAGTACCATATCCGAAGTTGGCCAGCCAAACCATCCAGGGGTCCTCTTGAGTCTTTCCCAGTCTAACTAGACTGACCACCTCTGTGTGCCCAAAGAGTGCCTCGTCACTTCCCGCCTCTGCCCCCCACACCAGGCTGGAAGCTTCCGGAGGGGGGCCTTCACCATTTAGGCTTCCAGAACTTGGCACGGTGGCTTCACATGGCAGATCCTGGAGAATTCTTTGTCAAATGAGTAAAAGAATGAATGAATGGAATCTGAGTTCAACTTTGAGAAGGACTGATAAAGGATTTATGTCCAGAAATGAAGGTCTGTAGGTGGGCAGGTGGTGTTCATGGATTCCCATGATCAAGGTTGGTTATGGGAGAATCTTTTTTGAAGCTTACCATCTGTACCCACAAGCTTGCCCCTGACAGCCCCTAAGCTGCCACCCTGAAGCTGGACACTTCTGACAAAGGGAGGGACTGGTGCTGGCAATGTGTAGACCTTCTGGGGGGTAGGGCTGGGCCAGGGGTGGGAGACTGGGCGGACAAGAATCCGGTACGGGAGGCAGTCACTTTTTCCCAAGCACCAGTCTCTGTTTAGAACATGGGACAGTTGATTTGAGCTGTGTTATGGATTGAATTGAGCACCCTAAGATTCAAATGTTAAGTCCTAACCCTCAAGACCTCAGAATGTGACCTTATTTGGAGATTGGGTCTGTATAGAGGTAATTAAGTTGAAATGAAGTCATTAGGGCAGGTCCTAATCCAATATGACTGGAGTCCTCATTTAAAGGAGAAATTTGGACATAGACACACACAGAGGGAAGATACATAGATAGGAAGACACAGGGAGAAGCAGCCATCTATAAGCCAAGAAGTGCCTAGAGCCAATCCTTCTGGCAAAGCCTTCAGAGGAAAGGAACCCTGCTGTTTCTTTGAGTTCGGACTTCTGGCCCCCAGAACTGTGAGACGATACATTTTTTTTTGTTGTTTTTTAGCCTCCCAGGCTGTGATGCTTTGCTTGGCAGCCGCAGCAAACTAGTACAAGTCAGAAACCTGAATGTATGTATTCCCTTCCAGCATCTGTGCTCCTTCCTGGGAATGCTGGGGGTTCTCCATCCCAAACCCTAAATGAGAAGGTGAGCCCTCCCATCTGCCTGTTTGTGACTGAGGTTTCGAATCCAGGGGTCCCACCTTTGCTGGTTGTGCTATAAGGCCAAGAAAACAACTTGAAAATACGGCAGCCCCCCTCCGGGGGTGGGGAGGTGGAGGCAGGTCAGTAGAGAGTGACCTATTACAACACAGTCCTTCTGAGAAGAGGAATTAAACGTACGTAATCTCGTTTTCTCCAAAGACAAGTAATGATTGCAGGGCCCCAACTTCTGGAAAGGAAGATGCTTCTGCAAATGTCCTCAAAGATAAACAAAGTTAAAGAACATGTTATAAATGGGGCCTGTGTCGGGGACTGTGACTCAGGGACACAGGTCGTAGCTCTAACTAGACTCCCCCAGCTCTTCCCTCCACATTTGTAGGACCTGCTCATATTCCCAGCATTGCTCTGCATCGACAGCTCCAAAAGGCAGGTCCTGGGAAAGGGACGGGGAAGGTCTCCTCCTCTTTGTTCCTGATGCATTTTGAAAAGACATGTCTTAATGAAAGAAAGCTTGCAGAACGCGTTCTTAAGTGTTTGTAAGTGATGATGTTTTCCCCTGTGTGGAATGGTTTCATTCACTTAGTCGAGTCCTTTACTGCTGCCTGGTGCTGACCTGCCCGAGGGAGCTTGGCCTCATGATGGCTTTCAGTGTGCCATCACCATGTCCCTGGTTTAGGGAGAGTCATTCTGCTCAGGGCATCAAAGGGAAGTTCGTTTCTATTTATGAAAGCCCCCAGTTCATCTCCTTAGGAAAATCTACTGGGACAGACACCATTGTCCTAGGTAAGGCTATCAGGGGAATCGTGCTGAGAAATACTAAATTATAAATGCTTCAATTACGAGGCTTGATGTGCCTCCACAGGAGGTATCTTATGCCTCGGGGTACAAATGTGGGGACCATGTGATAGGGCAGAAAGAAGGAGGAGAGCGAGGGCCAGGGTGTGCATTTGGGAAGGAGTGGCAGCTGCTGTGCTCTCATACATTTGTAGGGGAAACGGGTGATAGGCAGGAAGCCCAGGGTGCCAGACACTATGAATGATACTTCACGGCAATGGTCTCAGAAGTCAGGTTAAAATGATTACTAAGGGGGACCCTGAAGAGAAGGTCCTAGGAGCAGTGTCAGAAGCCATACACCTGTTTCCAAATACTGGGTTTAGGCTCACCTGTGCCAGTGTTGATAGGAGTCTGATTAAGGGGAAAGTTCCACCCCAGCCCCAGAGAACAGGGAAACCAGTTTACTCTTCCATGTTCAGCATGGTAAAACACATATTTGGGAAGGGACAAGTGGTGAGGTTGGATGCAGACGTTCCGCCTCGCACACTCCGACGGTGGCTCCATGCAGGAGTCAGTCTGTCCTATACGGTTACGGGACACAGCTCTTGTGGCTTCTCCCTGACCGGCTGCAGGGCCACCTGCTATAGAAAGGGCGCTCAGCTGGAACTCTGAAGGGTCAGCCTGTTTCTCTGGGTTGTTCATTCCTTCATTATGGGGTCTTGGAAAAGTCACAAACCTCTGTTTCACTTTACTCATCCATAAAAAAGGAAATACGACTATCATATGACCATTGTATGTTTTAGAGTCATAGAAGGAAGGAAGAAGGGAAGGAGAGAAGAGGGAGGGGCTGCCCTAGTTTGTTTGGGCTGCTATAACAAAAGTGCTATAAGTGGGGGGCTTGTAAACAACTAGGTTTTATTTCTCACACTTCTGGAGCCTGGGAATTCCAAAGTCATGGCATCAGCAGGTTTGGGATCTGTTGAGAACCCATTTCCTAGATGGCCCTCTTTTCTCTGGGACCTCACACGGTGGAAGGGGGGCGCCAGCACTCTGGGGCGCTGATCCCATCCATGGGAGCCGCACGCTCATGACCCAGTCCCCTCCCGAAGGCCCCACCTCCTAAACAATCACGCTGAGCGTGTTAGGAATTGACATGAATTTTAGGGGGCCCCAAACATTCAGAACATAGGGGAGGGGAAGAAAGGGAAGGGGAGGAGGGAAAGAATGTAGGAGGAAAGGAAAGAAGGGAAAGAAGGAAGAGAGGGAAAGAGAGAGGGAGAGAAGGAGGGAGGAAGGAAGGAAAAGTTACTTGAATCTCATCTTTGCTGTGTTGAGATTTCTGAATCAATTGAGTGAAATGTGGGTCCTTTGGGCAGCAGGGGCAGACACAGGTAGAAACTCTCAATATCTGTGTCTTGAATACTTATGTTAGAAAACTGTTGTGTAGGCCAGTCACCAGACTTGTATTTGTAGGAAAAACCCAAAATCTCCATCTCTGGAAACTTAATTGCTTTATGTGTCTTAACGTCTGGTGCTGCTGTTGACTGCTGCTATCCTTAAGTGATCAGGGTTCTCTTTAAAACTGCAGAACTGTGCAATATACTTCCAACGCGGAGTCCTAACCACAAAACCCATCCCAAAGCGTGGCAGAGCAGATCGGCAGTAAGAGGATATCTTTGAAAGACTAAGATAAACATTGAATTAATCAACCAATGCTCTGGGGGGAAATGGCCACTAATTTCAAATTTTTCATCTCTGGAAAATCAATTATTATTATGTTTATTGATGTTGTATTTGTCACTATTTTCAGCCGTTTCCCCTGAGGACATGGGTTAAAATAAGAACATTGTTATAAAAGAGATTAGACGTGTTCGATTCCGATTCTAGACTTTCCACCCCTCAGCTACCTGGGGTTTGGAAGAGAAATCAACTGCCATAGGGCAAAGGCTGAGCTTGCTTTTCTTTGTTCCTTTCTATGGTGATCCCTTTTGCCTCTATAGGATTTTAAATATTTTTAAAAAACCAGCCAATGCTTTTTACTCATTGGGCAGGATTTTGGAAATGTGTATAAAATGCACGCTCCTCCCCTTCTAGCCAAGTTGGTTGGGGTTTGGAATATGTTTCCTTCCCCCCAGAAGATTCTGAGGGCCTCTAGCTCAGCACGGGGTGGGATTCCCTAACACCAGCCACACACAGGCTTCCTGCTAATGTTCTGATGTTCTTGATTCCCAAAATGGCCCCGACTCAATGTGAGCCAGTTAATGCCAGCCTGTGCTCATACTAGGTCCCAAACCTAGAGATCGATTCCCTATCTGATGGCTCTTACCCTTTTTGGGGCACTTGATGATTTGGAGTTCCCACAGTAGTGAGTAAGACAGGTTTGTCAGTGGAATAACAAAATGTAGAGCATTCTCTCACTTGGGTGCTTATATTTATATTTTTGCATATGTAAATATGAAAAATTATAGTTGTATATATGACCTATATAGAGCAATAGAAGAATGATTCTAGAAGCACAGCCCATGTTCCATCATATTCCATTACCTGGAAGAAATTGGTAGTGAAATATACTTATATATATATATTTATATTCTCTCTCTCTCTCTCTCTCTCTCTCTCTCTCTCTCTCTATATATATATATATTTTCCCTAATATATGTCAGACATTATGCAAAGCATTCTTCTGGGAAAACGCACAGATGAATTGGATCAGACTCTGCCTTCATTGAGAACACAATATATAGTGCATTATATTATTAAACCTTAGGTTTATACATATACATATATATACCCCCAATCAAAATATAAAGGGACAATTTCTAAATGAAGCCCTCAGGTAACAAATGCAGTTATAAACCCTAATACTGGCTACAGGCTTTTAAAAATAGTATATGCTTGCTATAACATATTTAAATAACATACAAGCTTATAAAAATAATAAAATAAGGATAAAAGCCCCTTTTCCCCACAATATAGCTCCCCAATGGTGGCTATAGGTTAACTGTTTGATGTGTGTTCTTCCCAAATTTTTGCTTGCCTATAAAACATAAAAATAAGGCACATGTAAGGTCCAGAATTTATTTAACATTCCCTTCTTGGTGGACACTTAGGTTATTGCCAGTTTTTGTTATAGTACTCTACATGGATTATGAATTAGCAACAACTTGTTGTCGCAGGAATACTAGCTTTGTAAGTGGTATCCTAAGCCATGTTTTGTAGCTGGCCATTGAAGTTTTCAATAAAGGAACACTGTGATCAAGGGTCTATATTAGAAGGATTCAAGGTAGGAGCTGAACTGGAGAGTGACTCCAAGCAAGGATGACCAGAAGGCTACGAAATTATCCAGAGGACAGATGTTGGAGATTGGAATTAGGGCTATTGTAGTGATAAAGGAGAAGAATGATTCTGGAATGACAGGCCATATTCCATTAACTGGAGAAACTGGTAGTGAGGAAGATGATATTAGTTCCTAATTAAAATTAAACCAAAACTACTGTCAATTCTTGATTTCCTAGTGGTGGGACAATGATGGCAAAGACAGAAGACAGCTGGAACATGCTTGTACTTGGTTAATGAAGGCTGAGCATCCAGTTGAAGGACTGGTCAAGTCTGGGAGTTGGTGCCACATGGAGTGCAGGCAGGAGGTGGAGGCGGAAAGGTGAAATAGAGTTCTGGTGTTTCTTCCTTGTTGATGTCAAAGGCAGCTCTTCTGCCTTTTTGGTTCTTTCTTCCCTGCTTGACAGCCAATAATGCATGCTTGCTCAGCTGGGCTCGGTGCTTAGCCTTAACCATGGTTAATTCAACCTCAAATAGTCAGGATTTGACCTTTTTCAGGCCCTAGAATTGACAGGGCTTGGTGAGTGATTCTATATAGGTAAAGGAGAATTAAAGATGGTTATGAGATTTCAAACCTAAGTAATGGGTATATTAGGGTGGCATTAACTGAAACTTGGAAAAGGGACCCTTTGTATGTGTATAATCAGTGGGGAAGGAGTGCATTTAAAAAATTTTAAATGTAAGATAGGGAGTGTACAATTGCAAACTGAAAACTGTGAGCTGGGACTCTGTAGAGTGCCCTGTCAGAATCATCACCACATGGGTGATGGTTGGTCCAAGAAAGATGACTTTCCCCTGGAAAAGTTGGGCAGAACTAGTCAGTAAAAGCACGTTGGTGAACAGCAGGACTTGGTTACAGGTAGAGGAAGGAATGGTCAGACAGTGATTCCAAATGCCGGAAAAGGATGCAGTTTCAAAAGGAAGGTGTGCTTCAAGGTATGTAATGCTGCACAGGGACTGATAGGGCCATGCTGTCTCCCAACTGGCGGCATTTGGAGTACAGCTCCAGGGGTGGGCAGAGTGAAGGCTTGGTAGGTATCTCTTCAATGTTTTCATTCTGGCTATAAACTAAGTTTTGTTATGCATGATGATGGTGATAAAATGCTCATTCTTTTCAAGTGGAAACATTTTTCTTGTGATTGTGTTTGAGTTGGGCTTTTGGTTTTATCATGCTTAGGTTGTTTATAGTAATGAAAAGGTGGAATGATGTAAGTGTTCAACAGCTGATAGGTTGCTTAATTAGATAGAGTCAGTATTACAATATTATATGCTCAGTGCTATAACATTTTCCTTTTTTGTGGAAATCAATAATATATAGATGCATAGGAATGGTCAATCATATGTTCAAATGTGCCCTTGGACACCAACTATGTCCCATAACTGTGAGCCTTACAGGGTGGAACACTTCATTTCCATCTTTTCTGTAGTGTTAGAAAAAGAAAAATTGAGTTTCCTGACTTTTCCATGAAGGAGATAGAAAGTTAAGTCATCAAGGTGTAGGATTTTTGCTGGTGAAACTGACAAGGGATTGGAAGGGAGCCTGTACTTGGTTTGCACTATAAGAAATGTGCAAAACAGAGAAGACAAGTAAAGACTCGATAGCATCTTACTATGCTGATGGACAGTGACTGCAATGGGATGGGGGGGACTTGATAATATGGGTGAACGTTGAAACCACAATGTTGCTCATGTGAAACCTTTATAAGATTGTGTGTGTATCAATGATACCTTAATTAAAAAAAAAGAAATGTGCAAACTTTCTTCTGTAGGCCTAATGAAATGCTCTATGCTCACAAGAGGAAGGTCAGCCACAGCAGTGCTCTAACCTTTAAGATGGTCAGATATGTGGGCTGATAACAAACTCTGAGACCCCATGAAGTACTGTAATATATCCCTCTAATAACTGGCAATATTACAACCATAAAAAAGTTAGGATTCATCTGTTCTGAGTAGAATACACAGGAGCCTTGTTGGATCATAATAAACACTTACTAGATTTTGAAACTATTTCAGCTGTTTACCAATTAATGTAATTTAAAGGACATATTTTAAAAGGATAATCAGATTCACAAATAAAAATTTTCAACTGGCAGTAAATTTCCAACTCACTCACTGGGTCCAAATGCATTTCTTAGATATTCTGGTATTGTGGGATTCTCTAGGCATATAATCATATATCACAGACAATTAAATGGGAAGGGATGTTAGAGATTACCTAGTGACCCATTTTTTTTAGAGGAAATTGAAGCTCTCAGAAGAGCTTTCATTCATAAAAGAACATCCTCCTTCATAGAGGCAGGAGGTAGCATAGCCAGAGGCCAGAATTCAGCTCTCTTGGCTCTCAGCCCAAGGCCCTTTCCCAAGCACAGTAATGTCCCTAATATAGACACCCCTGAATGATCATCTGTACCTCACAGTGTTTTTGGGGTGTTTGAATATAGAAAGTGTGCAAAGGCACATGGTGGCTATAGGTGATTTGGATCGTTAGACCTATGAAGTGCTATTTTATAAATCATTTTTTTGGGGGGAAGTATCATATATTCACAGACAATAAATTGCTGTGAGAAAACATAAGGCTATGTCCTTCTCTATTCAGAGAGTGTGCATATGCTGTTGGGAAAATGATAGGGACTCACAGCTCCTCTGCAACGTGCCTCTCTGCAGACCCTGTGGCTTCTCCACCTCACAGCGGGTTCATTTCTTTTCCTCCACCGCCAGGGACAGTCAGCCCACTCTCCCTGTCGGTGGACATCCCATCCCCGTGGATGGTGGTGTGAAGGCTGTCTAGGGGGATGTTTGCATTTGGGGATTCATTCTAAGATGACGTATATAATGGAGTTCGTGGAGAATCAATAGAACTGACATAGATCTCTGACACAAGAAATCAGTCTACTTGGAAGGATTCATAACAATCGTGACTTTTTAAGAGTTTAACTTGAATCACAATCATAAAAAGTTACAGACATAATAAAAGAGAATAAAAGGACTTACATGAACAAGCAATAGTTCCTGGCTGCCCCCCAGCCCCATTCCCTCTTCTTCCCCTCCCCCTCCCACTGTATCTTTAACTTCTGTTTTTAGTTACTTTTGGTGGTCGAGCCTGTATTTATAAATAATATGCCATGCTATTTGTTGTCCCCATCTCTTCTGTCCCTCCCAATACACATGCATTTATGTTTCTTCCTCTATTGCTACTATGTAAACTTTCTCTCCAGATGAATGAAAATAAACCTGGATCCCAACCTCATACCATATACAAAGGTGGGCTCTAGATAAATTAGAAATCTATACACAAAAGGTGTTACAACCAAATACATACACATCAAATAAAAACTACCAAAGACAATATCTTTGTGTTTTAGGGGTAGGAGAAGTCTTAAAGCAGACTTCAGTATCACAACCAAATGTGAAAACTGGGTTGTTTTTATTCCATCAAATTTAAGACTCCAATTCATTGCAGAATCTCATATGGACATAGTTATTAGTCAGATGACAGGTTGGAAGAAGATATTTGTGACATCTAAACTAGAAAGACTTATATAGGATAATCAAGGGATTCCTACATATTAGCATCAAAAAGTTAGAGAAACCAAAACAAATGGATGTAATAAATCAAGTTAGAGAAGGGAGAACTGAACGACCAGCAAGTATAATAATAAATGTTTCAAATCTTTAGAAATGGAGGGATGACGGTTAAAAGAATGAGACACTATTTTCTATGGGGCACACTGGCAACAATAAGCAGCTTCATGGTGTTGTTACATGTTGGGGTCTCCAGAAGCAGATATGCAGACAGAGTTTGGCTTAAGATGTTTGTTAGGGATCCACACTGGACACAGGAGTGGGAAGGATGCAGGACTGGGTAGAAAGAGAAGCTGAGATGTGATGCAGGCGGGATGATGCCTCAGTCAACCTAGCCAGGGGCTCTGGAGTGGAAACTACCATTCATGGGTGCTGGCACCCAGCTGAAATAGTCGACCCTTTACACCCCCAGATGTGAGCTGCCCAGGGAAGGCTGAGAGCTGGGGCCAGGTCTTATCTGTATTTGGCCTTGGTTAAAGAACTCTGGGAGGGTAGAGACCATGTGTTCTGCAACTGAGGCTGACCCTGCAAGAGCTGACGGAGGCTGACTGCTGACCTCACCCCCTGCAGGCAGGCAACGAGTCCTTCCTTGAAGATCTGGGCAATGAAATTCCATGTTTGTCATGGTGCATGTGTGTGCATGTGTCCATATGTGTGTGCATGTGTGTGTGTGGGGGGGCAAATACAACCCTTAGTTATTGCTGATAGAAGTGAAGGCATATGAAACCATTTTAAAAAGCAACAGGTAGTCCTTAGGTTAAGTAGGTATGTTTCTTATAAACCAGAAATTCCACCCCTAGTGATAAATATCAGAGAAATTCTCATAAGCAGACAGGCAAAAGAATATCCATTCAGCAGTGTCTGTGCTGGAGTTGAACACATCCAAAGTGTTTGTTCCTTGGAGACAGTGTAACTCAATCAAGGAATGTCATGCAGATACCAAACTAGGCATATTCACATCAGAATGAATAGAGTTCAAAAACAGTGCCGAGTGAAGAAAATAAAAACAGAGTGTCATCTGCAGAACATTACCATTTATGGACATTAAAACTGTATAATATTCAAGGATACATCCCAAACTCAAGAATACTAGTGAGGCACAATGGGGTGATCACCCATGGTGGCAGAAAGAGATGGTTATGGGATTGCGAGTAAAAGGCAATCAACCACTTATCAATCCAACATAAACGAAAGATGAGGTGTGCCACTGGTTGACGGCACACCGCTAACTAGCAGTCTGATTAACTCAGCTCTGCGTCTGAGGCTCAAAGGGGCAAACTAAACCAAGCACAGTGAGCCCTTCCTGGGCTTGGGCACGTCCCAGCATCTGCCGCCAATGCCTTTGGCCGCTAGTGTCGTTACTTGTCCCTTCTTTGTCCCGACTGTATCCTGCTTCGGCCCATTGGCCTGTTCACCACTGAGACTCATGGGAACTTCTGGATCTTTCTGTGTCTTGCCGTTCAGGCCAGAGATCTGGGATGGGAACCGCTTCAGAGCCTCCAGACCCCCTCTGCCATTTCTTCCTTACTGGGACCACCTCATATGGCCTTTTAGCTTCCTACAAAGTGGTCTTCTCCCAGAATTCCAAATAGGAATTGGGACACATGACCTTCTCCTTTTTGGGTGCTCCCAAACTAACTGGTATTTTTATCATTTTCTCTCTCCTATCTCAAGGCCATTTGGGTAGAGGCTGGACCTACTCTGGGACCTGGGAGTGCCCTAACCTGGCCTCATTCCCTGTGAATCCCTCCCAGCCTCTTGGCAAGCCTGGAACGAACATTTCTTTCTGGTGTAGTGGGAACCACCCTCACCTCCTGTGTTCAGCCCTCATCTCTGCCCTTCACTCTTCCTGGTGTCTCCCAGCTCAGAGACCTTCCAGGGTGAACCTATTCAGAAATGTTTCCAGAGTTCTATTTACATTGAAAGGTAATACATGATTGTTGAGAAAATTTCGGTATAGTAAAGAACAAAGAAGAAAACACACAGATGCATAAAGTCTCACTACCCCCCCAAAATTGTCAAAATGTTGGCACAGTTAGTTTTTAGTCTTCATTCTGGGAATCTTATTTATATACTTTCTGGGACCCTCATGTATATGCTTGAAATTATAGTTTATATAGCATGGTGTATATATAACATGCCGTAAGCATTTCTTTCAATGCCTGGGATATCCTTTATTAAGTCATAGCCCTCCAGCTAGAAAACTGGTTGGCTTCATTGTTTTTGACAAGGGAGTAATGAACATTCTTGAACACAATGCCTTTTCTGCATTCCAGATAATTTCCTTAGACTGAGCAGAGGAATGATTGGTCAAAGGATATAAACATTTTTGGAGGCTTTTTATTTTACCAGACTACTTTCCTGAAAGGTTAAGTCAGTTTGTCCGAGTGGGTATAAGGTTTATATGTGGATAAGATCTTCTTAGCCCATCCTTATCAGCATTTGCCAAACAGCTTAGTTGCTACATGAAAGCATTATGAAAATCTCCAGAAATAAGAAGTAAAAGTATCCGACTCCAACAGATTTATCTCCCCCTAAATTTATTATTTTGGATGCAGTGACATTATCTGAAGATTGACAGTCCCCTAGATTCCATTTGTTCTGTAGCTGTGCATTGGTGACCAGCCAGCTTGGCAGTGACTTGGCCTTGTTTAATAAGATTGCCCTCCCTGATTGAAACAAATGGCTCTCTTTTTGTCATCAGAAATGGAACCGTTATGCATTTGTTTCAGTAATACAAGATCTGACATCATTAATAATCTGGGCTTGCAGCTTGCACTTGTTGAATACAATAGATGAATGAAAAATTTAATTTTTTAGTAGATCATAAAAGATGTGCCAATAGATCAAAAATAATTCAGGCGGAGTACCTCTGATGCGCGAGACATCCCATTGTCTCTGCTTCTTGCTAGGCTAGCATGTACTTGCTGATATCATTCTTTGTGAATCATGTGCGGGCCATGGTATAGTATTCAGACTTCCATCAGTTGGTTCTTTCTCTCCAACTTGCTCTCTCATTACTTTCCTCCCTGGCCTGGTTTTGCTGACCAAGTTGATCTGTATGATGTCCCCCAGGGAGGAACTGCAAACAGCTTTGCCCACATGAGGAACACCCTCTCTTCTCTGGCAAAATGTGTAGTTCCTCTCTTCCCACACCCCATTCAAAGCTCACTTCCTGTTTTTATTTCTCAGATTTCTCCCTCAAACTTGGCATTTACATCTTGAGTCTATAGCATTTTGCTTGTCATATGATTCGGTTCTCGCAGCTTCTCCAGGACCTCTATCTATGCTTGGCATTGGACAGATAATCAACTTCAGGAGTTTAGCCACCATGAATTTGATTCTTTGCCTTTTGATACCCACCAACCAGTTGAGTTTGAGCTTAACAAAGCCATTTAAGGTGTTTCTGTAAGTCTGATTTCTCCAGTGTGTGCTTGAGAAAACTTGCTGGATTTGTGCTTGTAGCACCCAGCACAGAGGCATCCACCCAGGCACCACCTAAAAAAATTCCCAATTCTGCTTTTGTTTATAAGGAGAGGGAACCTAGCAGTGAGCCCAGCACCAGGGAGGGCCCCCGCTGCTCTTGTGTGTGCTCTTTGAAGGGACTCCATCATCCAGGGACCTGGAGAGACTCCCTGGTATTGTAACCAGTTTTAAGTTGAGTTGTACTTACAGCCATGCAACCAGGAAATGGTGCTGGGGATGAAGATGGGGATGGGAAAGAAAAGGAGGGGTTGGTTGATAAGCAGTTGATTTTTGCTTAAAAAGAAGATTCTAGAAAATGTACTGAAGAGGCACCTTTGCCCTCCATTCCTGAAGAACATATATTTCACAGTGTCAGGGTGGACATGTAATCCAGTCCTTAAGCGTAATGATAGTAGAAAGGTGGTCAAGTGACATCACTATGCTTCCTTTCATAGTGGAATTTATTGGGTACTGGGAATTTTTATTTTTCTGAAATGTACCATGGAGTCCCACCATCTCCATATATTCAAGAACATTTTAAAAATAGTTTTATGTATTTGTCCATTTTATCTCTTATATGAGCGTTGTTGGATACAACACAACACAACTGTAAGGGGATCCGAGGAATAATTCCCTCTCAGGTTGCAGTACCAGAACTGCAGCCTCTCCTCACCACCTTTTAAAAAAATCTTATGGACACTGTGATCCTTGTAACTAATTCCCTCTTTACTTAGGCCACTAGGCAGCTTAGCTCAAACTTTTCGTCTATTGGTGACAGCTGCAGAGGGTTGAGGGCTTGAGTTTCTGTTTTTTCCTTTCTCTTAAACTTCCTATTTTGCTGCCCACTTTCTCCTTTGCCATAATATGTCAGTTCTTTATATTTTACCCTTTTGATTCTATTTATTTATTTTGAAATTAAACTTGTTATTTTGAAATAATTATAGATTACTTGCAGTTGTAAGAAATTATACAGAGATCCAGTGTACGCTTTACCCAGTTTCCCCCAATGATAACATCTTGCATAACTAGTGTGAAGTATTACAACCAGGATATTAACACTGATACAATCCACTAGCCTTAATAGATCTGAATTTATTATATTTTTTATAAGTTTTCCCAAATCATTTGTGGAAACGGATAGAATGTAAGTTCACAAGTATCAAAATTTATTCAATGACTAATATTTAGAGAGGGTTCTATTATATCCTTAATAAATCTTCAAACTTCTTTAAAGATAAAATCTTTCTTTTTAGTAAAAAGATATAACTCCCAACTGCCAAGATGTATAGATGGACCAGTCTGTCAGCATCTTTGTGAAAATGGAATCGTGGCCATGACCTTGATTAGACCTTCTGTCCATCAGCTGAAAACCCGCACTTGGCTGGGAAAAGCTTGGGATAGAACTTTCAACTCCCTGAGGCCAGCATGTGCTCTTTGAGACAGTAAGAGGAGTTTGAGTTTCGTTTGTCTGTAATTAAGAGTCTTGATGAATATAGTGATCTAATACAAATGCAACAATAACTTTCCTTTAAAGGACACAAGGGTTTGTTTGGAAGTGCAATTCTGTGTGGTTAGAATCAGTTGGCATAAAGTCTCTGGAAATCAAGATTTGGAAAATAGCAAGTTTCTGTTGTGATTTTATAATCTTGTGCATTTTCCAAGACTCCACTGATCACCTGTGTAAGAGCCAGTCCCTTCTTCCTAAATTTATTCCATAAATACCCAGCTGTACTCCAGTGAAGTCAGGCTTACCTCAAAGAGACATTGACAAGAGTAACCCTGGAGAAACACTTGGGGAAAAGGGTGCTCAATACAGAATATTATTAAACACCCCAAGCAGAGCCAAGTGGCTTGGGAAGAATGAACACCTTTTATAATTCAAGAGGAAGATATAGACGCAAGTAGTGCTGTTGAAATATGTGTCAAGGAAGTGGGGACTTGGGGGCTGCTGAGGTGGACTCTGCTCTGCATAAGACGCACTTGGCTGGTGTTTATGGGGTCATGAATGTATTGACCTGAAACAAGTGAATCAAGAAGGAGAGGAAGCAGTTCCAAGACTATTGTGCATTCCAAACTCAGAAAGAGCAAAGGCAAAGGATAGACTGAGGTCAGAGGCTGATGATGAGGTCAGAAGCCAATGATGAGGGGCAGTGAAGAGTAGGTCCATCTGGGATGTCTGAGTACTAGGATCAGACTCTGGTGGGGTCTCTTCTTTCTCATATCTGTGGCACTGGCTGAACCTCACCCTCTCAGGGGTGGGACAAAGTGATGGGATGAGCATTGCTATCTGGAAGGCATTGCCAGCTGCTAAAAATAAGCACTGCCCAGAATGTAATTATCTAGGCAAGAACAAACTGTAGGGGTTTAGAAAGGAAGACAATCTTCATGGACCCAGGTCCCCAGGGAACAAAGGACAACGGGACCCACAAAAGCCCTCGGCTCACAGAGGTATTTCTCCTCAGCCCCAATCAGGAGAGGAAGTGAAGTAGCTCCTCATGGTCTTCGGATCACCCTCTCACTGTTGACCCATATAGAAAATTCCCCAGAGATAAAGGGGTAGTCCAAATATACAATGAAATATTATTCAGCTGTAAAACAGAATGAAATCTTGCCATTTGTGACACCTAGAGGGTATTATGTTAAGTGAAATAAGCCAGAGCAAGACAAATACCATTTGATTTCACTTATATGTGGAATCTAAAAAACAAAACAAACAAATAAACAAAATGAAAATGGACTCATAAACACAGAGAACAGACAGGTAGTTGCCATAGGGGAGGTGGAGGGTGGGTGAAATAGATGAAAGGGATAAAGAGGACGAACTTCCAAATATAAAATAAATTTGTCACGGGAATGAAAGTACAGCATAGGGAACATAGTAATAATGTAGTACCTTTTTATGCTGACAGATGGTAACTATACTCATTGTGGTGAGCATTTCATAATGTATGTGATTGTCAAATCACTAGTTGTACACCTGAAGCCAATATAATATCGTATATCAACTATATTGCAATTAAATAAACAAATAAGTAAGTAAATAAGTTTCCTCAGAGGGCTTTGGTCTTTCCCAAGCTAAGAAATAAAAGATTCTTTAAAAAGCAGAGTATCAAAATTAGGTACATTCTCCAATGTGCAAAACCCTGGGCAGTGAAGGTCATGGATTCAGTGTTAGATGCCTGGACTCAACCCCAGGGGGTGACTCGTTCTGGACTGACTTCTCCTTCTATGAACCAGGCACTGGGCAGAGCCCTGAAGGTCCCTGGGAGAAGGAAGGGCACATTCCCTGACTTTGGTTGGCTCATGACCTGGAAGAACAGAGAATAAACCAACCATCTCAATAGGGTGGGTAAGAGCTGGGCCCCAAGATGACTGAGACTGGGGGCATGCGTGAGGGCCCCAGCTCACACCAGGGCGGGTGGAGGTCAAGGGGGCTTTCCACATATTGAGGGAGCAGTGTGAGTCATGGTGCCCCACTGGCTGTGCATCGCTGGGGACCTGGCTTATTGGCGTCTCTGTTCCTGCCCTCTGAGAAGGAAAGATGATGGCCTCTGGAGCCTACTGCCCATGCAAGGCCCTGGCCCCCAGCAGGTGCGCTGTCCCTGCCTTGCCATCAGCCGCAAGAGGCATCATTCAGTGATAGCAGGTGGATGGACTCTCTGAGTCAAGAGAAAGGAAAGCATTTGTTCCAAAGCTTTTTTTTTTTTAGCATTTTGCCTTCTGTTGCCAACATCGGGCCTCTGTTGGCTTCTGTCTACTAAGTAGTTGTGGAGATTTCACAAGAGAAAGAAAGAAAAATCCATGTTGTCCTCACAGTGGCTCAGATGCTCCCAGCATAGGTAGTCCTTGCTTTCCTGGTGGAGTGAGGCCATAGGAAGGCCTGTGCCCATGAAGGCCATGCAAAGCCATCTTCATAATCTAAAGAGAAAAATTACACAGAGCAAGGAAATTGTCACTATTCCAGAAGAAAGTTTTGAGATATATTTAGCTAAGAGATCAGAGTATAAAGCAAATCATTTCTATTTAATAGATCTGGCAACCCCTTCATGTTTGTTATACCAAAGGTCCTTTGTTAGAGAAAATCTGGGTCCTGGACTCAAATGTGTGATTACCAAAGAGGGACAGAGAGAGTGGGGAGAGACAGAAAGGGAATCATGTGCGCAGAGACGAGCACATGTAAAAGGAACTGTCCTGAAGCTGCAGAAAGGGACAGTGCAGACAGAGTGACCAGCTCCTTGGCGAGCTTGTTTCAGAAAAAGAATTCATGTTGGAAGAGGATAAAAGGATTTCTGGGATTAGTGACACCAATATTTCTATCAGGACTTAACTATTCTTCCATTCTTATTTTTTTTCTAGATACTGTTGGTTGCAACAAGGGATAGAGATGCT
The DNA here is from genome assembly GCA_032199065.1 of Smutsia gigantea. Classification (NCBI taxonomy): domain Eukaryota; kingdom Metazoa; phylum Chordata; class Mammalia; order Pholidota; family Manidae; genus Smutsia; species Smutsia gigantea. Next base: position 242,170 of record JAVSCE010013416.1, read on the forward strand.
TTTAGCAGGAAGTTGGTGCCTCTTGAAGGCCTGAAAGAATAGGGGAGTGAGGGTGTACCTGGAGGATAGGGCCCCGGAAGAAGGTTGTGGTGCCAGGTAGAGGAGGGTAGCCATTGTAAAACTGCAGCATGGAAGTAGAAAATACCCTGGACTTCCTTCCCAACCCCCAAATCTCCCGATGGCACCTCCTACAGTACGCAGACTAAGAGAAAGTCTGGTTTTTCCAGCTGTGTTTCACTCTACTTAAAAGTGTCTTGGCAGTCATGCGGTTTTTAAGGCATAAGTAATTTACAAATACCTTCTTGGTTTTTGTAATAAGCTAACAAACAAGTCTCAGCTGCTGTTTCTAAAAACCCTTCACATTTTCCCTTTCTAAAGATGGTTCCGTGGATGACCACAAGCCATGGAAATCCTTAGGATATGTCAACATTCTCAGGTTGCTTCTTTCTCTCTATCATTTAGTGTAGGCTCTTCACAAACAGCAAAAAGACATATTGATCCCTTCCTTCAAAGTCATACATTTTAATATAGTTTAGCCTACCAAGTTGTCAGAGTTCGATTTCTTGGGTCATAGTTCAAACTCTCCTCTGATCTTAATCTCTATATTTCTAGATTTCTTGGGCAGCTTGAAGCACAAGCCAATCAGTGCCAATAAAAAATGGTAACAGGGTTATACTTTGTGAGGACAAGGTAGTTTTTTGGATGGTCTCCTCTGGCAGAATGAGGGTGTCTGTTCTCATTACTTCACTAGGCATTTCTTCCCCTTACCTCCTGTATCGGAGAATACAAGTGAATATAAATTGTTCTAAGTCTTTGTTAGCCTGTGAGGTGAAGGGGAACCGTCTTACCCGGAGGAGACCGAATCCACATGGTGGATGGATGTGATGATCGATCTCATGTGTCACTAGCTAGACTACGGTGACCAACTGCTTGGTCAAACACTAGTTTAGATGTCGTCATGAAAGCATCTTTTAGATGTGATGAACTTCAACAACCAGTTGACTACAATAAAGCTTCCATAATGTGGGCATGCCTCACACAAGCAATTGAAGGGCTTTAGACAAATACTGAGATTCCCTAAAAGAGAAGGAATTCTGCCTCTAGACAGGAGCATGGAAGTTCTGCCTGAGTTTCCAGGCTTCAGAGGCAAGACTGAAACATCAGCTCTTAATCTGACTCTCCAATCTGCCCGCTTGCCCTGTGCATTTCAGACTTGCCAGTACCTACAATCATATAAATCCATTTCTTAAAGTATACCATGGGTTCTATTTTTCCAGAGGCACCTGACTAATACAGTGGGTGAAGGGATTTGGGCCTCAAGGCTGACCACCAGAGAGATCTGTCCGCTTTATCATCACAGTGCCGAGCACATGTGCGGCTATTATAGTCAGGCTCATGGTGAGGCAACAGCATCAAGGAGGTTTCCACATCAGTTACCTGGCAGGGGCTCATTGAAAAGACTGTTTCAGAGGTCAGAGGGGAAAGGAAACAAGAAGGTGGTGCACCCAAGGGTGAGCGTCAGTGGGAATGTGTTAGTGCCCTTGGGCCTGAAGGAGACGGGCAGGGAATGAGATCCATGTGTGAAGCCTCTCCTAACGGAGGCTCTGCTACAGGTAGAGGACAGCAGCTGTGGGCAGATCTGAGGGTTGGTGGAGAGGGTGGAGAGGGAATAAGAGCTCCGGTCCCTCTCTCCTCCAGCCCCAGTTTCCTGCCCGGGTATCCTGCTGTCAGAGCCCACCCAGAAGGAACCAGGCAAGGAGACTCACCGGAAACATTCATAGGGTCAGCCTCCTGGGACGGCGACGAGGGGAAAGGAGGGCAAACGGTGGTCTTGGAGGAGGAAAGAGAACACATGGAAATCTGTCTCTGGGGAATTCATAATAACTTTTTCACTTTCAATAAATTAAAAATAAATTAATTAAAAATAAGCTCAATCTTATTAATTAAGGAAAAAGAAATAGGTTACCTTTGGGTGATGGAGTTAGTCTATCCAGCAAAGCCACACAGGGATGGAAATACATACTCATAATAATGGGGGAAGAGAATCTGCTTTCTGCACTCTAGGGTTCTGGGGACCACAATTCTCAGCAACTTGGGTTGGGGGCTCCTCAACTTAGATTCTTCCCTCCTTTGTCTTCTCCCTTTTCCCACCTAAATAGCCAGGCCCCCATTGCTGCCCATAGTCACACAGCAGCAGTGTGAACAAGTCCAGAGTTGTGCCATGATAAAGGTGTATCGGTGGTGGGTCACCTCACGCATAGATATCAGCCTCCAGTTTTCTGCAATAAGACAAGGGTTCAGCCTTTTAAGTGAGCATGTGATTATATGCCTCTGGGTCCCTAAACAATAGCTTTCAAGGATGTGGGAGTAATTTATAATGCTAACTGCACTTGACTTGCTTTAAAGCAATTGAAATTATAGTTCTTGAATTTAAAGGTTTGTTTAATTTAGAAAGTGAACATTGTGCCCTTAGTGGAGTTTCTACAATCATTAGCTGTTTTATTTTCTATTAAATCCCAACACACTCTTTCTGTACATATGAAGAAGTTCTTGAGTCAGGATATGCTGAGTACTTATTGAGCACCTACTCAACAGCAGGAAATGTGCTAAACTCTGGTTAGGCAGATTTCAGAGCCATCCCTGCTTTCTGGTTGCACACAGGTGAGTCATTCAAACATGCAAATGGTGAGCAGCAGTGTGGTTAGAGCAGTGATACAGGTGTCCACAGTGGGGCAGTGTCATCCATCCCAGACCCAAGACCTGGGCAAGATGACCTGGAGGAGGAGATTTCAAGACTGTGAGCCTTGAAGGGAAACCTAGAGTCAGCTCCATGACTGAGGGGGGATCTTGGGGGAGTGGCATTCTGAGAAGGACAGGTTGCAACAGCAGAGGGTTTGTGAGTCGGGGGTGGGAACTGATCTGGAGTTGTTGCTAGCCCATATTACAGCCTGGACCTTATGATGAACTCAGAGAGGGACCCCAGTGCCTTCTAAGTAGGGAAGTGGCCCAATAGGATTTTAACTGTATAAAGAAAAAAATGTGTGTAGAGATGGGTGAAGAGTGTATTAACAAGTGGCGGTGCAATATTGAAGAGCCAGGTAATGAGACTGTTATGCCAAATTCCATGAGAAATGCAAAAGCCTGGACTAAAGCTGTGTTTGGGGTGGGGGTGGGGTAGGGAGGGAAAGCACATAAAGATGTTTCTCAGATGTGATAGCAGAGCTTGGCCAGAAGGCTTCTGGCAACTTGGTTGGCAAGACAGGTAATCACCAACACAAATAATGGAAGAGGAGAGCAGCCTGGTGGGTGGCGAAGAGGTCAGCATGGCCGAGCATCCTGCAGGGCATCCAAGTGGGGGTGGCTGGGGGTGGGGAGAGTACAGGCCTGCAGATCGAGAGGAAGACATGGAAAAGACTTTGCAGTTAACACTACTGGGGGAAAGGGGCATAAAACAGTGGGGGCGACCACCAGGAACAATTGTACAGGGTGAGAAAATAAGAAGATGAAAGATGAACACAATATTTTCTGTACTTTATGAATGTCCGAAAGAAGTAAAATTTCAAATTATAAAAAAGAACAGAAGGAGGAAGAGAAATCTTTCACGGATAAAGATGTAGCCACCATGGATCTGGAAATTCATGAGTTGATGGAATGAGAATGTTGCAAAAATGGGCCTTCATGGCCACACAGGATAGAGATAAATACAGAAATATTTCTATTGGATTTGGAGATTAATAGACACTGGGGACTTCAGCAGTTTTCATGGGGTAGTGGTAGTGGAATTAGGGAATGAGAGGAAGGGGCAGAAGCAGAGAGAAATGTATGGTCTTCCTTCCAGAAATTTCACTAGGAAGGGAAGGAAAGAGATCAGTAGAGGGGAAATTAGGGTCCAGATCCATACAACTGCCTTTCTTTTCTTTTTTAGGTAGGCAGAGCTAGAGTACATTACCAGGATGAGGGCAGAGTCAGAAGGGAGAGGTTCCGCACCCCGATGCTGATGCAAAGGAGAAGGCCTGGAGGAGGTGGGAGTACTAGACTGGCGTGCAGGTGAGAGTCAGAGGAGTAGACTGCGTTTCTGACTTCAGAGGCAGAGCAGTATTTCATGAGGAAAGCCTCAGGCGTGGCTTGTGGAAGAGCCCAAATTGAGGGTTCTAGGGGGTGCAGCAGGAAAGGGCATGAGACTAGCACCAGTAAAATAGATTACAGATGAGAGAAAATGATTACAGTTATTTGTTATGAGTCTGTTTTAAACTTATTTTCCCTAGGTTGACCATTTCTTTATTGCAAATAACGGTATTTGCATTTTATAATCCTGCCTCACTAAGCTTAGGTGTCATTCTTAGGATCCTTATTCAAGATGAAGGTCTCACCAGCAGTAAAGCCTATGACCTTTGACGCAAGAAGTGTAAATAGAATTGTAACTCAGGATACGATAATAAACTTTCGTATCTACTGCAGATAATTGCCAGTTGTTTATCTGAAATATCACCATAATATTGTTCAAAATGCAGAAGAAACTTGCTATTAAGTGGGCCTTTTAAAACACTATGTAAGTTGTATCAACACAAACTTAAAAAAAACTTATTGTATTTATTTATATGTATAAATAAATCTGTACAGTATCATATATGACATATTATCTTTTATTTCATACCTGAAGTTAAGGACGCATTCTAGTGACGTCCACTACAATCACATTGGTTGATGTGTGTACAGTTAGGTATCTATACTTATACCTATCTATTTCTACCTTGGTATCTTTGGCTTTTATGCTAAGAGGAAAGAAATATCCTGAAATGTGTATTAAAAAAATTCTGGGGCAACATCTTTAGACTTACCAAAGCTAAATTATTTTGAACTCTAATTTTAAAATGGAAGTTTGGGTAGAAGTTCATTTGCAAATAGTTAAATGTAATCATGCAGCTGGGATTTTTACCTGAATTATAAGACTGTGTTGTTGTGCAAAGACCTTGAAAGATCAAGAAATGACATAAAATTTATGATATAATTTTCTAAATGACCAGCCATCGCTTCTTTAAGAAATGCTATCTTCATTTGTAACTCTCAGATACCCTGAAATTTATAATACAAATAAGATTTCTGTGGTATTGAGTCCGCAACCCACACATAACAGCCCAGTATATCTTCATTAACAAGAAACATTTCTATTGATTTCATTTTGCGATGTTTCATATTACATATAACAAATATGTATGGTCACCTAAATGAATTATTACAATCCAATTTGAAATGATTGCATAGGGTTATTGTATTATCTCTAGGATGCTTTAGTCTCTGGGTGTCAAAACTGTTTTTATTTAATGGAATAACATGGAAAAGTTAATCAGAGTAGGTTAACCTCTGTGGAACTGAAGGTCACATGCATTTACTCTCAGTTGGAAATGGAGGCACTTTCAGCTTTGAACTCTCTCTGGGCTGAGCGATGGTGGAAGAGGGAATAACCAGGAGGGATTTAGTACCTGTGTTTCCTCTAACCTCACTAGTATCAGCTGGCTTATGGAGCTTTACAATAACTGGATTTTTGATTTAAAAATTTCCTGCAAGGAAAATAAAATTAAACAGGCAATACAAACATAATAAAAAATCAATACTGCAGTTAACATTTCTATTGTATGTTATTGAACGGCTTGACTTCAGTCTCATTCAGGTTTGCGTACACATGCAACTGCTCAGAGCTTCTGTTCAAGCTTGGGGTGAGGATGAAGAGTTGCAAAGAAAGAGACCTCTTGTCAAAACTATAGTTTCTGATAAATGGTGCTTCTTATTATATGAGTCCTTAACCTTCCAAGTCAGGAGTACAGAGGCAGAAACTTCCCTTTTGCTTTACTAACATCTTATATTCGATGGCCACACAGAAGATGCCAAGACGAGTGTTCACTGAGCGTATCACAGCTTGCTTATTCACATGGTGCTTTCCCTTTTGGAAGTGTCTCTGTGGGGTAGGCTTCTGCCTTAGTGAATCTGTTGTGGTCTTTTGTCTTGCTACAAAGCCCTCTGATTGCTCTTATAGGACTCAGATGCAGAGATGCATAGCTAGAAAGATGTCCAGTCAAAGGTTGAGGGGAAAGCATTACTCAGCAACCAATTCCTCTAAATTTGCAAAGGTCTTTTAAACTTCTGGTCAAGACGGCTAACTGAGATAACTGGGAAAGTCCCCCTTCTCCCAAAATGAAAAAAACCATGAAAATCCACAGAAGCATTCAAAAGCTGAAAGGGAGCCTCCAGGAGCCTGAAACAAGAAAGCCACCATTGGAGCAGAAGGAGGCCTGGGAATTCTGGGCAGCGTGTCTACTCTGAGCCTGGGTTATAACAATGCTCTGGGAGGGAGTTCAGATTTCAGGATCCTTGGTGTAGGAGGTGAGACTGAACTCCCAGGGATGACTGTCCTGTCATTGAAACAGGGTTTAAAAACTCAGACCCAGATGTGGACATTGTGTGCTGAGCCATGAGCAGAAAGGGAGTTACTTGAGGGAATCAGGGCAAGTTGCCCAGTGTGAGCATGAGACTAAATGTACACAGCCAGATCTCAAGTCAGAAAGGCCAATTAACATCACGCCTAGCACAGAAATGAATGTAGAAAGCAGCCTGAAACTCCACAGGGTCTGCAGGAACCAAAATTAAACTGTCCCATGGGGTCACCTCCATAACCCAGGGAATACAGGTAGGAGCCAATGTACATCTGACATGTTGCAAGCTTGTATGGTCTGATTTCCCTTAAGTAACAAAAAACCACAAAACACACATAGACATTTGCCCCTTGAGAGAGGGTCAATAGATGCAACGAAGAGAATTCCCAAAGAACTGCAGATAAGAGTAATGTCCGGGGGATTTAAAAATAGGCATGATTTAGATACCCGAAGTGAAAAGTGAGGAATAGATTTTACAATGCAAGATGAAAGAAAAGCAGGTGGATTTGAAAAAGAAACAAGTATATTGCCAATGCAACTGAAGAAAGAAGTAATTTTGAAGATAAAGCTGAAAAAAAAACCCACTCAGAAGAAAGCTCAAAGAGACAGACAGCAAATATGAAATAGAAATGGAAACAATGAACACAAAATGAGAAGTTCTGAAATATACTTAATAGGAGCTCTAGAAGAAAATTAGAGAAAGAATCAGAGGGACAATAGTCAAAGAAATATTAGTGGAGAATTTTCCATAACTAGAAATCATTAGACCAGACTACAGTAGCATGTTAAGCTTTGAGGATATATAACATGAATGCACACCTGACACACTGCAGTGAAACTTCATAATATGTAAGATGATATAAAAGTTTAAATGTGCACCTAGAAAGGAGCAGTAGTTGGACTGACCGCAGACTTTTCATTGGCAATACCAGATATCAGAAGATGATCAAATACTATTTTCTAAGTTTAACTATCAACTTGACAATCTGTACTCAGGTGAATGATCATTGCAGAGGGAGGGGAGCTTTTCCTAGCAGATAGGGGCCTGGGCTACTGGCAGGGATGCTGGTGAGGGTCCTCATGATCATTTCTCCTCTTTTCATTCCCTTCAAAACTCTCTCAATAGAATGGTTTCAGTCCCTGGTGTATAATGAGTAAAGGTAAAATAAAGATATTTTCAGACGTATAAATACTAAGAGACTTAATACCTGAAAGAGCAAATAAACAATGCAATACTGAAAGAAGGAAATGGAAGCTAAAAGGAATCAGTGGGCAGAAAGAAGCAAGAGCAAGTTATGAAACTGGTAACAACATTTTGCAAATATACCATAATAATATTGATGATATTTGAAGGGCTATTTAAAATAAGAAGGAATTCAAATACTGGACCACAATAACATGGACAATAGGCAGAATTTGGGGGTGGGTGGATTAAAGAGTTCTAAGATCCTTATCTTGTGGGAGAGTAGAATTACTGGTTACTGTCAGAATCTGAAAAAAGGTTAAGTAGGATTCATGCTTTATTAATAAAAGTATAGAAATATGGATATGTAATTTGAAAAGAATAAAAAAAGGGATAAAAAGAAACAAAATAAGCAGAAGTCATGAAAAAAAAGCAGAAAAAAATAAACCAGGGAATTACAGCAAAAATAGATCCAAATGAATGATCAGCAATCAAAATAAACATAAATGGATTAATCTCTTAAAACAGTAGAGTCTCAGATTGGACAAAAGTTCCCTCATTCCTTTGTTCCTCTGAGAGAGCCCTGTGTTGTCCTTTCTCAGCATCAGCATGGAAAGAGGTAATTTTTCATGATAAGACCACTTCATGTCACTCTTTGGAAATTAAGTGGTATCTGTCTTGTATTTCTGCAGATATGATCAGATCCTAGACCAAGAATCCCACTTAAGGTCAAGCTGGTGTTCCTCCAGGGAGCAGGGGTGGGACAGTTGGTTTTGGTAGCTCTACTCAGGTCTAGTGAACAGCAGAAGGCTGAGAAGCAGTGAGCCTCTTCCTAAGTGGAGCAGATGGAGAGATGGGGGAATGCAAGCTTAGTAGTTAGATGATTCACAGGATGGTTGGTGATATCAAAGAGCGCTGATAACTGGATCAATGGCTACACACAGGGAGGTTTTCAGTGAAAAAAGGCTTTTGGATTTTAATTGAGTTTTGGTACAATAGTCTGTGGCTACTGGACCAGCTACTGTGATTTTACAAGGCAATAATGGAAGTAGCGTGTTCATAATAAAGGGTGTGGTAGATACTCTCTACTTGTTCTTATCAGACCACAGCTGGAGGGATGAGTTCAAAGGCAGGTCCAGGGGCATCACCTAGGTGTTAAGAGTATCAAATCCTATCACATGGATACTTAAGGGAATAAGTTGTGTGTGGGTGGGGAAGGATGAGGTCTTTACCTTAGAGCAGACATTCCATTTGTCCCTAAATATTCCATAGACTATCATGGTGCGTGGGGATTTGACCTAATCTTTGTTGCCTTAGCAAACAAACCTGGAACCCCTAAGAATTTTGTAACCAAACTGTTCAAAAGTGAGTGGACAGTTTTAGAAGGATGAGAGCTTCCTAATATAGGAAGTGTCCAAGCCAAAGCTAGACCACTTTCTGTTAGCACATTATGAAAGATTGCTGCACTGGGTCTGGGGTTGAATTTGCTGGCCCCTGATCTCCCCTTGCATCCTCAGATTCTGGTTCTGTGTTCATCCCTGATGCTTTCAGTGAGCTCCCAGGGTGGGAGTGATTGATGCCTTTTGTATTCCATGCCTGACTCCCTCTTCAAACCATACATGTACTTGTGAGGCTGACACAATAAGACAAATGACAATAAACTAAAGGAGAGAAGGAAAGGTCTCTGTGAAGAGGTTCCCTCCATCCCAGTCCATCACAACCCTTGTGATGTCTTCAGAATTATCTGAGGATAGTACATGATTCCTTGGTTCCTATTAAATTAGAATCTTATACTTATGGCAGGAAATCAGCATTTAAAAAAAAGTTTCCCATGTAGTTTTTGTTCTTGGTTAAACATAAAAACAACTACTCCAGGGACAAGGTTTCTTTCAATACAACTTGTGGTGAAGAACTGAAACTTGTTTTCCTCAAATCTTTTCTGCTGACACGCCCAGTAGATGACATTCTTACACACATTGTCTCAGATGTCTTTGGTGCTGGGACACAAAAGAGGCAATAGGTTATATGCAAATCACCTTTAATGAGTGGTAACCACCCTCATTCTTGCTCAGGATGCAATAGACTCAGACATTCATTGTGCACTGATAATGTCTATATATTCATCCATCCATCCATCTATCCATCCATCCATCCATCCATCCATCCATCCATCCATCCATCCATCCATCCACCATGTATTTATTAACTTACTTTTGTTTGTAGTATGTGCCAAGAAATGATGGAGGAAGCCTTGTTTGGAAATGGATAGGAACTGATTCACCCCAAAGGTTATAGCAATGTTGGCTCTGCCCTTAAAGCAATTTTAGCTTTCTCCAGAGACACACTGACCCTAAGTGAGCTCTTCGGAAGCTCTCCATTGGGGCAGCACTGGTGTGATGGAAAAACCAAAGCCATTGGAAACAGCTAGAAGTGGTTTTCAGTAATTATATGACTTTGGGTGATCTATTAGCCTCTGTGAGACTCAGCTTCCTCATTTCTAAAATGGAATGATAAGAATAATAACAAAGTTGATGTGACGATCAAATAAGACAATGTAACTAAAGAGTGTCATGTTATTTAAAAACTACTATGAATAGAAGCATCCGTTGCTTCTACCAGAACTCACTCCCTTATCCTTCGTGTCTTCTCCTTGAGAGACTTGTTTAGTGTGGGTCTATTTACAGACCCTGCTGACATAGAGACATGTCCCTGGTTGGTTGAGTATGTTCCTGATATTAACAATCTGATGCAGACACAGAGCCTCAAGTCAGATACACAAGAAGATCCAAGCCTTTTTTCATGTGTGTGCTCCTGGTATAAATCCTAAAATGGATCACCACACGACACTTGTAGCTGCAGCCACCTGCAGCGAGTGGCCTGTTCATCATAGATGCTTGATTTTGCTAGCAAACCCTTGGTTCTGTCTCCACAGCCACAGTGCCTGGGGTTAGGACAGAAATGGAGGTGTGTCTCATGAACAAAACTTCCACCGAGCCTCTGGAATGAAGTGAAGGAAGGAGTGGGCCTGTGTCACTGTCACAGCATAAAAGATTTTCATTGACCCAATGGCTTGATGGAATTTCCATCCTAGGCTCTGAGTCCATTTCCTCTGCCTCTGCCTCCTCCAGGGACAGGCACTGTGTCCACGGTCAGCAGAACAAAGGCCAGCCGGGGCCATTAATATTTCAGAAAGGTGAACATGGAAACGGCATTCTGTGAATGATGCATCCCTCCTCAGGGCTGCCCTGGTGAGGCTGGGAGAGAAGGGTCCTTCCGGAGGCGCCTGTGAAAACCCCGTGTCTGGTGCTGGGGGCTCACATCTTGCTGTGGACATAGGCCCGGTGGGTCGAGCTCCCTCACCGTGCCTTGATGCCCTCCTCCTGTACCAGTCCTGACCCATCATGCTGCTCTCCACCCCATTCTCAGCCACGACCCTAGGAGTCCCAGCCTTCTCTCTATGTCCCCCCCCCAACATCCCGTCAGCTGAATCAACAGGGGACATCCTATTAGGATGCAGCGTATGTCAGTGATGCTCTGTCAGTGATGATAGGTACTGAACCCTCCTCTGTGCTCCAGCAGGGAGATGCTGACAGAGGAAGACAGTCCCTGGCATCATGGCTGATCATGGGACTGGGGAGATGGGACAATTCATATGAAATGACAGCACTCAGGTCAGAAAACCCTGATCGCCGTACCAGCCCTGGGGTTGAAATGCATGCGGAAGAAGGAGAGATAGCAGCTGATGCCAAGACTCAGGACAGTTCAGGAACGAGTGGACACTGAGTTGTTTCCGGAAGGACGAGACCTATTTAGTGATGTCACGGAGGCCCGATGATCACTGGGTCCAGCACACACTGAGCAATAGGGGAACCACACTGAGTATTTCTTCATGAACTTGGAGGATGCAGTACTGGGTAATCGTTAAGAAGACAGGCTCTGGAGCCAGATGCTGATTCCACCCCTCGCCAGCCGTGGGGCCTCTGTGCCTCAGTTTCCCCAGCTGTAGAATGGAGATAACAAGAGTACTCTATCATGAGGAACAATGGAGTCGGCAATTCTATCTCACTCTCGCTCACCTGCGATACCCATCAGAGGTGAGGTCTCTCTCTCTCTGTTATTAACTGTGTAGACACACAGGACGAACCCCTCTCCTTGTCCAAATGAGAAAACCCAGGCCTGGGTGGGAAATGTGATTTTATTATTAAGATTCCTCAGCTGATGGCCAGTAGAGAAGGAACTAGAAGCTGGTGTGCCCCTGACTCCCAACTGACTGGAAACTGTGACCCTTTACCTCATCTTTACAGGAGAAAACAAAATTTGGTCTGAAAGTATCTAATATATAACCATATTGTTCCCAGAAACCCAGATCAATAATTCTGAACTGTATCAAAATGCCACAAGAAGGTAAATGATTCCACAACTGCAACCGCAACCCTGGAGGCTTCTAGCTTCTCCTGAGCGCCACACAGTGGGGTGGGGGAAAGATAATCGCAGGTATTTTTTTTTTCCTGTTCTTCAGAAACTTAAAGTTGAGAGAGAAAAGACAAGGCAGACAGAGCTGAATGAGCCACAGCAGCAAAACTTGTGCAGGGTTTGCTGTGGTGTAGACCTGTTCTAAGTCACTTAATCTCACCCTAAACACTTTGAGGTAAGTTGTATTGTTAAAACCATTTTCTGGGTGAAAATACTGAGGCCCACAGGGGTGGTTCTTTGGCCAGGAGAACATGGTTAGGCAAATGAACAGGTCTGTAGTTCACAGATCATGGATTCTTTTACAAAATGAACACATCCATGTAACCACTAGCCAGGACATGATGTAGAACATTGTCAGGAGGACAAGAAGAATAGTATCAGAGTCTCAGGAGCCTTTTTACCACCAACTAGTCTTGTTCATTTCAGTGTTTCTCCAGCTTTGCTTTTCATTATCTACTCCCTTGCAGAGTTTTAGAGACCTAGTTTTCCTAATTATTTTCTGGGAAATTATAATACCACAGGGAGTCTTTAAACCTGTTTCTGTACTGTATGTGTATATATATATATCTGTACTCTATACATAAAAAGAGTAAGGTGTTTTGGCCCCAGGAACCACTTGTCATCCCCTCGGGGGCAACATGTCCCATCCGGAATGTGTGTCCTAGAGCAGGGGTTCCTGGGTATGACTGCAGAGGACACAAAGAGACATTTCAGGGACCTGAACACCTGCCCAAGGTGTGTGCAATATTGCTTGCATGTGCATTTTTCTGGAGTGATCTCTAGTGTTCTTAAGTTTATGAAAAAGCTAAAGAAGACGTCAGATTTCCTGGCAGGGTGGGAGCCAGATCGGAGCGGTCACCAAAGGCTTGGTTAGCTGCCAAGGAAACTCCTTAACTAGGGGTCCCTCTGGGGCATATCCTCCCTCCTCTGTGGCACCTCACAGGAATTGTCTCTCAGCTGGGCTGCCCTGCTTCACACAGACCCTGTTGCTGTTGGACAAACTGCCCAAACTTAGTGGCTTCAATCAGCACATACTTATTATCTCACCATTTTCAGGGGTCTGGACCTGACTTACCTGGGGTCTCTGGTCAGGGTCCCACAGGCTACAACCAAGGTGTCAGCTGGGCACTAACTCATCTGAGGCTCGGGCCTCTTCCAAGCTCACTGGTGAGGTGGTTGGCAGAATGCAGTGCGTTGTGGTCGTAGGACTGAGGCCGTCAGCTCCAGAGACCCCCACCAGCCCCTGAGGCATGGCACTCTCCACAGACAGTTCACAGCATGGCGGATGGCTTCTTCAAGGCCAGCAGGCATCTCCCTCTCTAGTGTATGGAGTCTTCTACATATACAAGTAATGGGCTTTATACACACATACATATAAGTCAAGAGGAGAGGATTGTATGAGGCATAACACTAGGGAAGGGAATCACAGAAGACAATCTATGAATTCTGCCCCCACAGTGTCTCTGGCTCCTGGGCTCAACCAATGTGAGGTCTTCTTCAGAGAGAATATCTTGGGGAGAGATTGCTGGAGCTTCCCAGGGTTACTCAGTGGGCTAGGATGTCAGTGGCTTGTTCCTGAGCACCTCCAGGTGTGGCCCTCTGTTAGAGAACAGGTTCTGGAGGTGGGCTGCCAGGGTTAGAATCTGAGCTCAGCTCACCAGCCGTGAGGTCCTGAGCAAGTTACCTTGCTTCTCTGTGCCTTACTTTCCTCACTTGTACAAGAGCTACTTCATGGGTGGTTGTACGAATGAGTTTAATAAACAGAGAAGGCTGGAGGGCTGCTGGCACGTACTGAGTGCTCCCTAGAAGTCAGCAACAATGATAACAACATCATTGTTAGTCTCAGTGTCCATCCTCTGAGCCTGCACTTGTCTGACCCTGATGATATGTGACTTGAGGTCATTCTTCTAGCACCTTCTTCTGGGGACAATGTGAGCTGTTGACACTGAAGAAATTTCTTCCCTGGGCTCCTTCTCACTAGGAGGTGGACATGTGATTTTATCACAGCTGCAAGTTGATGTCTGTCTGGCCTTCTCAAGAACTTAAAAAAGTGAGCTTTGCTGCAGCAAAGGCATGAGGGAGCCAAGTCGTCTTACCTCAGCGCCTGAGAGAATGTTCTGGTGCTTCCCCTCGCCATCCCAGGACCGGGCCTGTCCTTTCAGATTCCTTGTTCATATTCCTTGTCCCTGATTCTGTGAGTTCCTCCTGTTTCCTTCAATTGAATCTCACTCTTTGCTGAAATTGTCCATAGTCCATTTCTGGTGAAAGGAGGTGGAAGTTTCGGGTTGCGGGAAGCCTGTCCTGACGCAGGCCATCATGGGTTACAGCTGCTGGAGGACAGAAAGAGGCTGGTTCAGCTGCCCAGCCCTGTTTCTCCTGAAGAGAAAGGCCAAGTGCAGCATGAGTTTCAGATGAGCTCTCTGTACAAGCCATGCAAGTTGGGGAGTGAATATTTCTATTTATCCAACCTTGGGAATCTCTTAATGTATTAGCTGGACTGTGGATTATTTTAGGCTCCTAGCATGAAAACTTCTCTCACGTTATGATTGATGCTAAGATCTATAAGTTGTCAGTGAATCTTGATCCATTTATTTTTGAAAGTTAAAAAAATTAATAAGGCACTGAAATATAAAAGCAGCTATGAATTCCAACAGAAATATTGATTATATACTCTATCAGATAGGTTTCTTTTAAATGCCCAAACTCAGGTGGTCAGACTAGAGAGCTGCTTATTATTTGTGTCCAAATGTTTTCAACTATAATAATGTCTTGAGGGCCTACTATGTGCCAGCCACTATGCTGACTGGTGTATTATATTAGGGAGTAAAACCTATGTGCTTCTTGCCACTGGAGAATCTCACAGCTTGATGGCAAAACGTATCTAAAAAGTCTCTGACTGTTTACAAAAAAATTTTTGTGGATATTCTTTGTCTCTTTAGGTAATTATTTAGGGGTTAAAAGGTCGACAGTGTTAGACACTAATGCCCACCTAATGCCAACTAATTATTATCTGCCTTCATTTTGCATAATGTATGACCAAATGTTATGGAATGAATGAGATGTCAATGGACTCTTAGTGCCTGAAAGTTGATTTGCTATGTTCTATTTTGATTACCTCAAAAAATTCACCCGTGTCTATTTATTAAAAAGGAAGATTCATATATTCATATTTATTAAGAATTATCTATGTCATCTGTAACAGATCATCTAATTTAAGTGGACTTGAGCCTCAATAATATTTTCCCAAGCTATCAAAAAATACTAAAATACAATTTCTATTTTTAATCTTGAATATGAAGTGTTACTTATTTTGAACAATTAATTTTATAGCTAATGACACATACAAGGAAGTGTTTATCAACATTTTTGGGGAAGGGTATAAATTAAGTTTCAAAAATAATTCTAATGAGAAAATAACTACAAATAGTTAGAGTTTTCTCATACTAAGTCCTCAATCTTTAATATACTTCCTCTGGCTTGATGTAGCAAGCTGGACATTTCAAGGTTTACCCCATTATTACATAAACTATCTTTTCCCAGTAGTGGTGAGATGGGGAAACCCTGCCTTAATGAGGGATACATTTAGAAGTCAGTTTTGGAGATTAGAATGTTCTGCCTCATAGAATGCATGGCAGGATCCCAGAAAAGCCGAGGGAAGCCCAGGTGAGCAGTAGCACACAGTACAAGCAGGGTGGGAGAGCACTGTTGGTACAGAGCTGGCACTCTGGGAAAATATACCAGGAATGACACCATGTGCTGGGCGATTATTTCTGCTTCTAGAAATAAGAGAGAGCTTCTTCCCTTCCCTGCTAGGGGCTGGTTGTGGAAGTCCAGAGTGGTCTTCATGGTTTGGTGCCCCTAGAGCGGGTAGCCGAGGAAGCAGAGGTTAAGTGGTTGGGGTCTAGGGATGAGGAGTTGGGTATTCCTGGGTTCAAGGCCGTACAAGGATCTAGGACCCCTTTTTGAGTCAGTAATCTGGTACTGACAATAATGTGGGCATTACTGTCTACCACCGTCCACCTTTTGGCCCCTTCTTTTTTAGGTCCCAGGGATGGGCCTGCATGAATCTTACACCATCAACATCACTAAAGTTTCTCTTCCCGAAGCTGCCCATGGAATGGGATACCTCTCCACGCTTCTCTCTGACTCTTCTGTTTCTCAAGGACACAGCATGGAAATTCTCTGTAACAAGATCATACAGGTCAAAGAGTTTTTCACAAAAGCTCATGATTACCCAGAACCTCACAATGTGACCTTATTTGGAAATAGGGTCTTTGCAGATATAATTAGTTAAGAAGAGGTCATTAGGGTGGGCCTTACATTCACTTACTCATGTTATTATAAGAAGAGGAAAAGATTTGCCCAGAGGCAGAGAGAAGAAGGCCATGTGGAGATGGAGGCAGAGACTGGAGGGAGGCGGCCACGAGCCCAGGGGGGTCTGGAGCCATCAGAAGGTGGAAGAGGCGGCAAGGATCCTCTCCTCCAGCCTTTGGAGGCAATGTGGTCTTGCCTTTCAGACTTCTAGCCTCCAGAACGGTGGGAAAATAAATTTCTGTTGCTGAAGCCACCCCATTTGTTGTTATCTGTTATGGGCCCTAGGAAACAAATACGAAGAGATTTGGTGGGACTTTTTCAGTTGCCCCAGAACTAGCAACAGGTGTCTTGACTTAGAACAGAAGGCATCAGAAATTCCCACACTCCAGAGACAGCCATCAACACGCAGGTCCACAGAAACCCACAAAGAATCAGCCCTGCTGTTATCAGCCACCACCCAGCACCTTTTCCCAGTCTTTATAATAAAACTGAGGTGGAAAGAGGGTGGTCTTCAGAGAAGAGACAGTACCACTTACATGCAGGCAAGAGGGATGACACAGGAAAATACTAAAAGGTTGGAGGCATAAGAAAGAAAGAGAGACTTACCTTCCCCAGCTGGGCACTAGCTTAAGCAGTAGGTTTGCTGATGTGCTCATCTGAGAGACATAGGAGGGGGAACAGGCTGGACAGGGGTGGCAGTGGGGCAGCTTGCATTCCCATGATGTCGTGAGGAAGCTGGAGTCTCCTGTGGGTCAATGACTATCCCAGAGAGATAGCTGGGCTTGAGCCATCTGGTTGGTACCGGCTAAGTGGGGTGTCCTTCAGTCACAGAAACCCAGCAGTGAGGGTATGGGATTTTTCTCTGGCATGGGAGGATAGGGAAGGGGTGAAGGACGTCAAGCCAGAGCCAGGTACTCATGTCAGGGAATTATGCAGTAGGTGGGAACAGAAAAGGGAGATGACAGAGTTATCAGAGTCTCTAAGAGCTCAGACATGTGCCTGTAAGTGATGCAGTGTTTGGACGCACCCCTGAGGATATCATGAGCCCATCAGCCAGTAGAGCTGCAAGACCCCCCCCCCCCCCGCCGCAAGAGAAGGTGTCAGAAGTGGCCACTTAAATGAAGAGACACATGTCCCTTTTTGGTGCCTCCTTCCTGACCCATCGAGTGGGGAGCTCAGCTGGGAATATGAACAGGCACTGCAGAAGCAGACCTCACGCCACCCTTTAGCATGTGGGGTCCCAGCTCAAGTCTGCGTAGAGCAAAGGACGACAGGGGATTTAAATCAAGATTGAGATGGAAGCTCTAGAATGTACCATCATTTACTGCCTAATCATTTAAAACATTTTAAGTGACTGGAAAGGTGTGGAATCTGCCCAATAGACTGACAAGGGGTGTTAAAATGACAGTTCAACAAAGCAAAGTGGGAGCAATGATTAGAAGACATCAAGCCATTTTGTTTGAGAAAACACATGTCTTGAGTTTCCTTAATAAACTGGTTACAGTCTCAAGAGTTTTTGCTTCATTTATTTATTTACTCATGTCCATAGAGACACAAACAGCCAGGAATGGACTCTGCTCCCTGCTTTCTCATTTTCACCTGGAAACCTGTTGGGCCAGGGACAGGATCATGGGATTTTCCCTCAAGATGAGACCAGTAACTTGGGCTTGTTTCTCTACCTCTGTGCCTCACGGATGTCAGACTAGCCCAGGGAGTGGTGCTTGAGGAAGGAAGAATAGACCAAAGAATAAGTTGAGAATGAGAACTTAAGACCTCTTCTCTACATTTCAAAAGGGGCTCTCCAACTCCATATGTTCTGGACGTTTTGTCTCAGGAGTTAGCATCAGACATTACTTAGTGTGAACAAGGGGAACTACACTATTCGGGGTGGGGGGGCTAAGGCAAAATGCACTGGGGCTCAGGGGTGAGGTCCCCCTCAAGGCTTGACCCTCACTCCTTTCCCACCCCTAACCCCCTCCAAGAGGCATTGGGTCTGCTGGCTTTGCCACCGGGCCTCTCCCAGATGATTATTAGTTAGAGATGAGAAGTGAAGGACAGGGTCTGCTGGGGTGAGCTGCAGGAAGGGTGAGGAAGGGAGATGCTGAGCAGCGACTGCCAATGGGGAGAGAGGGGAGATTCTGTGTTTATGCTCTCTGTATGGAACACACCAGTGCGACCATTTCTATGGTGAATACAACTACTATATAAAAATGTACTTATTAAAGAAAGATGTCTAGCTTGTTTATACATTTCCTTTAAAATGTTTAGTAACTTGTGTTTTGGGGAGTACCTTCTTCTGGATGCTTAAGAATAATGCAGCTATAAATTAGGAGTTGGGACATAGCTATTCAGTTCCATGCTGTATCTTCAGACCTTTGCATCTTCAGATGAGCTTCAGTGTTGGCACACTGCAGATCCCAAGACTTGAGTCATCCTGAGTGGTTTTATTTCAGCAGTGTGGCACTCTATTTTCTGGGAGCCTTTTAGAAGAAAGACCTTCAGTAGTAGCCTATACTGGAGCGAGCGTTACGTTTATGAGAATCTTGGGCTGTCAGATGCTCTCAGTGAAACATCGAACTAGTGATAGACTCTGTTTCTTAAAGTCTGCTGAACTCTTACTCAGAATAGGACATCTTTACTTACTACCAAGGAAGTTTTTGTTGGTGTTCTGGGATCTGGAGGATTCATAATGGAAGTATTCAAGGAATAGTTAATGGAAAGAACATGTGTTTTCTCACTGGCACAGTTATTAGTAAAAAATACGAACTGGAAGGATAAACTGATTAGTCAGCCAATATAATGCATTCAACAATTCTGAAGGAGACAAAATGAGAAAGCTGATTTGAAGTACTATATTTAAAAAAAAAAAAAAAAAAGAAGAAGAAGAATCATATTGTGGAGCTGCAATTACTCTTCAACTAGAAAAAATAAAATTGCCCATCTTTGAAATATGCAGAGTATCCAACTTACAACTAAACCTGAATTTCAAATCAATAAGGTTTAATATTTCACCAGCCATCATAGGTGGAAATCAATGCTGTCATGGCTCTTCAGGAGAATAGAAGCTTATGAAATAAAGGACTGAAGGCAGCCATCCAAAGATGAAATAAAAGAAATATGCTTTTCAAGGGCTTTTGTGAAAGGAAACCATATGGCAACTCAATCTATGCCTCAGAGGTCTTTTCCTTCTAGTTCCAGGGTTAGGTCCTGATGGCTCATGGATATGGTTTCAAAAGGCCTAGTGAAAGAAGGAATGGTGACATCACCGGTCTGCTGGGTGTTTTTGGAATGAGCCAGGTGGTGGGCTCTTTCAAACTGGGAACCCTGACATTTAGGCTGATAGACTGTGGAGCCTGTATTAGTTAGCTTTACTGCATAACAAACCTCCCGACTGGAGTAGATGAAAACAATAGCCGTTTGTTTCACTTACATGTCTATGGGTTGGCAGTTTGGCCTGGACTCAGCTGACATTTTTCTTGTCTCAGCTGGGTTCACTCATGTGCCTGCAGTCAGCTGCTGAGTTGGCTGGGCCTGGCTCCTCTAGGATGGGATCAGATGGGACGCCAAGTGTCTGCTCCACATGGTCTCTCATCCATAGTCTTTGAAGGATTCCAAGAGGTGGAAGTATGCAAGAACCTCCTGATTCCTGTGCCCCGAGTTGCAGACTGTCATTTCTACTTCATCCTTTTGCCTGTAACAAGTTACAACCACCCAGATTCAAGGTAAGGAGAAGTAGATGCCTCTTCTTGATAGAAGTGTCACAAAGTCACATTGCAAAGGGTATAAATCTATGGAAGACTGAAGGATTATGGCCATTTTGCAGCCCATGACAAGAGCATTTTTACCATTAGTCAGTGTTCCAGAGCATCAGACTTGGGGCTGTCGGAAATACCATGTCACCAAAGAGGGTGCCATGTCTGGAGACTGGAAATGGCTTGGGTTAGAAGTGGTTCTTGATTATCTTCCAGGCAGTTTTCACATCACTTTATGGAAGGAAAGAATAACAAAACACATCTCCAGGGGCAGGTCTTAAGAAGAGGAATAAATAGAACAGGATCTTCATTGTAGAATGAAACATCATGGTGATTAACTTTTAAATGGTTGGTTCTCAGGGGAGGTGACACCATACATTATGAGAAAGCAGAGGGAGAGGCTCCAGGAACAACCTCTGAGAGCTACTTGGGGTTTAAACCACTGGAAATGAGATGCTCCATCTAAGCAGCTGGTAATGTCTGGGAATTCCCATATGTAAACACACGGCTTGAGGCATAGTGTTACTTAACCACAGACTGAGGGCCTGTATGATGGGCAAGATCTGTAAATCCCAGCAGTGTCAACCACCACAGCTGGGTGGATTAGTGCCTTCAAGGGTGCAAGGGCTTGCAGAGCGGAGGGGGAGAAGAATGCAAGACGGCTGGCTGAGCACTGCCTTGTCCTGCTCTGCAGTGCTGGGAGTCCCCCACACCTGAAAATACTCACTGGCTCTTTAGTTACTACTGACTAACCTAGTCTTCAGACGGGACTACCTGCTGCCTACACTGAGCCCTTGTTACAGTCAGAGGATAACAAGCTATTTGTGCAAGAGCAGAAAGGAAAATAAGGGCATGCCTGAGGCATCCCCTGGGGCCAGGAGACCATCTTGGAACAAGCGGTCTATACGCGCCCGTGTCCTGTCCTCCCATATCCTTGCTCCCCTTGTCTAACTGAACCTTGTTGGGCACCTGTGGCAGATGGACCTTCAGGTGTCCCTCATGTGCCCACCCAGTGTAATCCCCTCCTCTTGAATGTGGGTGGGGCCCCTGACTTGCTTCTATACACAGAATATGGCAGAAGTCACAGAATGCCCCTTCTGTCCTAGGACACTGTCGGGTGTGAATGTGGGCAGGGCTAGGGCACAGAGGAACTGGAGGTGGGTCCCTTATGAAAGTGAGGGTGACAAGGAAGTTGGCAAGTCAGGGATTTCTAAACTGTTTAGTTGCTAGGTGTGGACAGAGAACAAAATCTTGTCAAAGCAACAGCACAGCCAAGATGGAGTCTCAAAAGGCTAAATGTGGAGAAAGATGGGGAACCTTTAGAAAGTCATTATGGCTCTGGCTGTGCTGCCTGGAGACTGGGCGGGAGCTCCAACATTCTCTGAGGTCAAATGTTACCTGTTCCCTGAAGCCTTTTTTGATTGGCCTTCAACCCAATTTAAAGTTAAATGTTACCCTCACTTCATTCTGATATTCTTTCTTCCTGTCTCTAATATCAATTTCATTCGCCTTTTGTCAGTTTCATTTGTGAGTTACTTCAGTGTCTTCAGATTTTAAGCTCCCCCAGGGAAAGCAGTGTGTCCTGCTTGTTTTTGTTTTTCCATCACACCTTCTCTATGTATACCAAGTACCTTGGCTTACCAGCTGGCTAGTGCTCATCGTTGGATTTAATCAGCACACTATTTTTATAGTAATCCTTTTGTTAACACATTTGCATGTATCAAAAAGCTTGTCCTGTAGAATCACACAGAGCAATTACTCCCTGGGGAAAAGAATAGGTCCTCCAGCAACCCAGCCTAAAAACATGCGGCATGTCCCTCCCTCATGTGGTAACACCCATGTTCAGGTTGCTCTGAAACTTCCCTGAGCTTCTGAGACTTCCTCCATCTCCAAGGAGCAGTGAAGATTGTATTTCCTCATTCTTCCTAAGCCAGCTCTCCAGATATTAGAAGATTGCCATCTCACCTCTCCTTGAGTAAATATCACCAACTACATCAACACCTCCTCAACTAGTGGGGTAGCCAGGTCTTTCCCTAGTATTGTTTCCCTCCTATGAATTGTCTCTTATCAGTCTTGAAGTGCAGTGCCTGACCTGAACCTGGGTTTCTACCAGCCCACTGTCCAGCAGGACAGTAACTACATTTGAAAGGTGCCCTGAGTGTCTACCAATGCAGTCTAAAACCCCTTAGGTTTTGTTATTGGCTACATGTTATGCAAGTGTATTATGCTTGGGGCCACGTCTTCCCTCCTTAAACTGTTCCTAACCCAAGATTCTCACACCCTCTATCGTGTTATTGACTTTGGAATAAATTAAAGAATTTTACATCCATTCCAACTACATTTCTTATTGATGGTTTGGGGTCACTGGACTAACAGGATGAGAATATTTTGGATCTTCATTTTTTTGTTTGATGTATGGCAGTACTTCCCATACTTATGTCATTCAATGTTCTAACAAGCATGACTCCTACAACACTATTCGAGACACTCAGGAACTTGCCGAGCAGAACAGGGCCGGAAACAGAGACTAGGGGCACTTGGCTACAGTCGCCCTTCCGGGCTGACATCACTCTATTAATCAACACTTCAGATACTCTTGTTCGACCAGTTACAAATTCATTTAGCTGTACTCTAGTCCTAACCCCCATTTCTCCATCTTGTCTACAAGAATACCCAGAGCAGCTCTGTCAAGTGCCTTGCTGAAATCCAGATTCACCCATCAACCAGCCTAATAACCCTATCAGGAGAGGAAACGAGATTAGATAGGGTGACTTGTCTAAGAGCCGGCAGCCTCTTGGCAGTCTGTTTTCCCATCCCTGAGCGCACAGATCAACCCGTAATGATTAGTTCTCATGTTCTGCCAGGGATCAATATTAAGCCCACTGGTCTGTATTTCATAGAATATTCCTTCCTCTCCCCTCTCTCCCTCCCTATCTCCAAGCCCTCCCCGACCCCTTTTGAAAACTGACCCCTTTGCCTGCCTCAACTCTTCAGCAATCTTTCTTTTCCTTCTTGTGTTCTCCAATCATTCTTGAGTCTGCCGTCACCTCTGCGTCTCCTGATAATTCCTGAGGATGTCTCTTACTGTCCTCTAGCCTGTCCTCCTCTGGGAAAAATAATGCCAGGATCATCTAACCCCTGAGGTCACTTTGAGAACCAAATAAACATGTATGAAAGCACCTTACACAATGCCCAGCCTAGAATAGATAATTGTTGATTGCATAAACTACGAGGAACCATATATGTAAGAAAGTTTACTATGATTACATGTAAGATATCCACAGATACACCCAGAACACTTTTCTACAAAGCCAAATAAATTACATTTTGAATTTTATTGAATGTTGCCATAATTTGAGAAAGGCGTTCTTCAAAGAATCTAAACATTTTTGACCTGATAGTTATTCACAATTAGCTTATCCTAAAGTCAGACTTAATAGGTACCTAAACTTTTGTTACACACCAGTTGCTTAGTATTTATTTAAGGAAATTTAGGATTGTTGATAATAGTTCATATAAGACTGTTGATATAAATGCTTTTTTCTGGTCTAGGTGGATAAATTGAATGATGGAGTTTTGGATCAAATTGTATAGTATTTGAAACTAGAAAAAAAATTCAGCTACAGAGATCATGTCTAAAGATCGAAGGAGATCTCTTGGAAGAACATTTCTTAATGGAAGTAGAATTTGCATGATAGGTGTTAATTATGATGTTGCTACTGGTACTTGGCAAATTGCCCAGAAGTAGCTGCAGTGTCTGTTATCTCAGTCAAACTGATCCTACTTATTCTTGCTACTTCGAGTATGAGCTTTACTCTTCTAGAAATAAAATAAGTTTTAGACTCGAGAGGACTTTAGTTAGTTCACCCTAAGTTAACATGCTTCTTTAAGAGAAGAGAACACTGAGGTTCTTGGAGGCTAGGTGACTTGCCCAAGGTTACCCCCTGGGGAAAAACCAAGCTGGACCTCACTGCCAGGGCTGTGCCATTGGCAATGATCCATAGCTGAATTGGTAGGTTTGGGATCTTTGGAGTGACCTGTGGTAGGTTCTTTGCTTCTAATGCCATTGGATTATGGCCAGAAAAAAAAAAATTCTATGTGTGGTTATCATCCAGGCATTTTCTGCTCCTGAACTTAGTCCTTGGAAAGATGAAGACTATATATAACTCTGGGCTGTCTGGCTCTCGGGCAATGCGGATGCTAAGATGACAACATGCATCTCTGTGATTAGAGCCGATTGACGGAAGGCCACTAATAAAATGTCACATCTTATAGATGTGGATGGGCCATGGGGCCAGTGATAAAGTGAGACTGGTGCGCTCTGACATCCACGTGGCCTGGCCATATTATTGACAGTGGGAAATAGTATTGATCGAGCTGCCAAGATGATCCTATTATCCAATTAGAATATTAGATTTGCATTTTTAATTCCTTTAGAAGAAATTGGCCTGAGGCAATTACGGCAGAAAAATATTAAGATGGATCTAGCTTATTCAAAAATAAGAACTCAGAAGCAGCTTTTAGGAAGATGCAGTCATTATCAGAGAAAAGTTTTACTTATAAAAAGGGGCAATAAGGAAGCAATAAAAAAACAAAGTTAGGCAAATTGAAAGGGTGCAAGGAAACTGAATTTTCCCCTGTGGAGAAGACTGACATTCCCAGGCCCTAAGACACTGTTGACACCTGCTGGGGTATTTGATTCCATTCCATGTGAAATCACACGCACACAGCGGACTCCTGCTTTGGGCAGATCTCCAGAGTCTGTCTGACAGCATCTGGGCAGCATTTGTCCTCCCACCCTGGCGCTGCAGGCATGTTTCCAATACCAGCTCAGCCTGGTTTACTGGTTTCTCTTTAAGAAAGTTTCTGCTGGGGTTTTTGTGGTGGCTTGGCTCCATGGGCAACCACAGGCAGTCGTCCTTCCTCTGAAGTAACAATATTTTTAAAATTATGGGCTCAATTTATAATGGCTTGTGGAGGAAGTGTTTAAAATCAGAGGTACTAGCAGATGCTTTTAAAACATGAAACTGCATCTGTTTGGAGTGTGGATGGCATTTGTTCCATCTGGGCCAGATCTGTGGTCCAAACCAGTTCTGAGCCCTTGGGAGAATTTCTGGGTAAGCTCAAGTGAGATCATCAGATAAGAAATTGAAGCCACAGTGAAATTATAAGCCAGATGATGTCTATGTGCTCCGTGTAGGAGTCAGCAAACTTTCTCCATAAAGGACCAGAAAGTAAATACTTAAGGGTCAGCGGGGCTGCCTACCATCGCTGCCTCATGTCCTTCTAATCTATTCAGCTCACTGTACAAAATGCAGCCCACTGGAGTCAACTTGTAGGCCACAGTTTGCTGACCCCTGGTTTGGTGGACAGTATACAGACCAAATCATTCCCTGGGGATGATTAATTGAATGCCTTCTACCTGGTGGGTGCTTACGATTTCAAGGGGAAAGGCTTGTCTTCTGTTCTCTGAAGCTTCTGGTACAGTGGGAGAGGCAAACACAAGGAGTTAATGAACAGGATAGTTGGTATAAGGGAGGGAAGGGCCCGCAGCTGGGGCTCAGTCATCTTGATACCACCTCCGACTGCCGCCACCAAAACAGAACACAGAGCAACGGCAACGTGCTTGGTTTCAGTGCTAAGGGTTTCCCACAGTGCCAAGGAGGAGCAAGATAAAAGCTGTTTAGGGAAATCCTTTCCAGGGGTCATTGCGTTTGTGATGAGATTTGGGGAAGGAGTTGGAACAAAGAAGGGGCGAATGTGTGGAGGAAAACGAGATGTATTCAGTGCCTCTGCTGAGCAGACTGAGGGTTTCCGTGATGAAGCCCGGGAGGCCAGACAGGTCATGGGCGCGGGTCTGTGGCACAGATGCCGCACTGACCGTGAGGAGGCTCACTCAGTGGGGGCTTTTGAGGAAAAACTAGTACAGAGACACGGGGGTTTTGGGAAAAGAGATTTCTGCTCAGTATGAGTAGGACACTTTTAATTCCACACTGGTTCAGTTTTTCCACTCGGCTTGTTAAGCCCCTGTTTGTGCTGGACGTGGCCCTGGGCACTGGGGCCATAGGCCCTTGACCACCCACACTGCTCCCCAGAGGCATAGGGGGAGCCCAAAGGTGGTGCCTTTGCAGGAGGAGGTGAACTCCCTGGAGATACTATGAGGGGTCTTAAGAAGCTTTAGTCTCATAGATGGCACAATTTGCTGGAGCAGAGCTCATGCTCTTTATAGACTTTGCAAAGATAAAGTTGCTCCTAGCCTCTCTCTGCAAACTATCAGATTCATTTGGCCACTGGGTTCTGCTGTTTTAGGTGATGTATTTATTTCCTGGGACTGCTGTAACAGACTGCAACTAATTGAGGGCCTTAAAAAAACAACAGAGACTCATTCTCTGACAGTTTTGAGGTTAGAAGTTCAGAATCAAGGTGTCAAGCAAGCTGGTTTCTTCTGGAAGCTC
Source organism: Smutsia gigantea (assembly GCA_032199065.1). Taxonomy (NCBI): domain Eukaryota; kingdom Metazoa; phylum Chordata; class Mammalia; order Pholidota; family Manidae; genus Smutsia; species Smutsia gigantea. Next base: position 268,775 of record JAVSCE010013416.1, read on the forward strand.
CTAGGGAGAATCTCTCCCATGCCTCTCTCTTAGCTTCTCGTATTGCTGGCAACCCCTGATGGTCTTGGGTTGTAGACACATCGCTCCCATCTCTGACGCCATCTCACATGCCTTCTCCCCTGAATGGCAATTCCCTGTCCTTTTCTCTTAAAAGGAAACCTGTTGCTGGATTTGGGTGCGATTACCCTAAATCCAGGATGATCTCATCTTCAGATCCTTGAGTAATATCTGCAAAGACTTTTTCCAAGTAAGTTCAGTTTCACAGGTTCTAGGGGTTAGGACATTATCTTTCGAAGGTCTCCAGAATGTAGCCCTATTCAGTCCACTGCATCTGATAAATAACAGCCCATGGAGTTTTTAAAGATGATGTTGGTTGTATCCAGGTTGGCTACTGTGTTATGAGGAGAAGAAGAAACTCCCCAAGGCTGGGGGCTTGTCCTTGTAACTCACAGGGGAGAATGAGGGCACGCCTGTGTAGGGTGACTTCCAGAGTAACTTCAAGGCAAGGTCCCGGTGCTGTGCATGTGGGGGTGCAGGAGAGTTGAGGACTGGCAGCCTGCGTCCCTTAAGCCAGCTTCCTCCAGCAAGGCTGCTCATGTCGCTCAAGGTGGTACTGTCAGCAATGTGTCCCCGCCATCCAAGACAAAGATGAATGGAGTAAAAATGTAGTACTCTTGATTTATCAAATGATTCTACCTAATGAATCCATCGGATTCAATAGAAAGCACATTAGCAATTCCTGTTATTGGGCTTAGCCTCCCAAGAGCTCCTGAGGACTACCCCCATGCCCCATGATCCAGCCAAAGAAAAAGAGGGCAAAGCTTAAAGAGATTTTTTTTTCTGTTAATGTGAAATGCTTGGACAAAATAAGGAGAGCGGTGCAAAGAGACTTGGCTTCTTTTTCCTATTAAAGGACGAGGGGTGGTTATTACACAGCCCAGGAGAAAAGCTGTGACCCTCATTAGTTAATTAGAGCAACAATATGGTGTTCTGAAAAAGTTTGATTTCATTTTTCATCTTTTTAACAGTTATGGCATGTTCTCAGTAAGCACTGCAACTGTATTTCTGAGTTCCTGGAGCTGCATCTTTGCTTCCTTGTTTTAAACAGCTGGCTGGATCCTGACCCTCAGTAATTGCAATGATTAAGTTGTTCGTTTAGTTTGGTTCGGCAAACATCATTAAGCACCCACGGGGTACCAGGCTCCATGCCAAGCCCAGGCATTAAGACGATGAATAAAATTATTTAGATGTAAGGAAGGATGGGTGTGTGATCTTTTTCTCTGAATATCCTAAATATTTAAAGTCCCCTGTATATTTGCAAGATGTTTGTGTGCCTCTGAACGATAGTGAGATGGGAGAACAATAGGTGAAGTCAGTGCTCTGAAACTCATACTCAGGTGCTTACAGTCTTCAGCTTCCAGTCAATGGGAATAAGTGTCTTAAGCCCTTCTCTCTGGGAGTTTTGAAGGGAGCACAGTGTATTAGTAGGATGATGCTGTTTCCAGTGAGCAGTACCATTAATTAGGTCTTTGCTATTTCCTGTACAGACCGAAGCTTGATTTGGGTATCAGCAAGTCGAAACTCCAGCATATCCATCTTTCCTGTAAATTTAGCCATTTCCCACCCTCTGCCCCCATCAGCTGTGGTCAAAACTGTTGCTTTTCATCAAGGTTTTTCTAGAAGGGGAAACATGGTAGAAGAATCTTTCCATTTCCTTTAACCTCTAGAATTGGTGCTGCCCAAGAGAAAAATCATGCAATATAATTAAAAAATATACAAAAAATTAAGAGGTGAAAATGAGTCTTTTACTTAAAATGAGATATCCAAACTATTATAACTTCAACATGTATTCAATGTAAAAATTATTAGTGAGGTATTTTATCCTTTTTTTTTCTATTGAGTCTTCAAAACCTAGTGTGTTCTTTACATTTAGAGCACAAATTGATTCAGACCAGCCACATTTCAAGTATTCAATAGCCACACGTGTCTAGTAGCTGCCATTATTGGACATTGCCATTATAGATGAATATTTCACTATTGGCTTTTGATGAAAAAGGGTATATCAATCTTTTTAAAGAAGCACTGAGGAGTTAAAAGATGATGGGTTACTTTGGATGAAGTTTAAGACTATGTTGCCTGACAAGAAAAAAAATGTATGAGTTTTCACTGTAGAAATATCTTCAAGGCTGAGTGTGTATGTGGTGTGTATAAACACACATGTATGCATATAGGCTTATGTTTTTGTGTTCTATCAATAAAAGATATGAATTGATAACTGGCTTAAATAGGAGCTGATTTAAAACTCTAACCTGAAACCAATTAAAAGCTAACAGCATAAGTGTTGCAGGCTTAGTATCCAATAAGAATGACTGCATAAATCATTAGAAAAAGCAAGGAGTGTCAGGTTACAGATGGGATACTGGTAGCTTGGCATGACTATGCCCATGTGTAGCCCATAACTTCTCATTGTTGTCATATGAGGAAAAATGGGTCGAGAATTGCTAGTTTGGAGAAAAGAAAGAAAACAAAGGTCTCTTTGCTGATGCCCCCAATTTATCATGTATTTGTGTTTATTATCTAGTATCCTATTAATTTGATTGGGTATTAATCTGGATAGTATCACCCTCACCAACACTCATCTTGCAATGTTAATGTGCTGAATTCTTTATCATTTTGAATGTAAAAAATAAAGATGGAAATCATGATTAGAGAGGGAATCATGAACTTACTGATAAGTTTCTTGGGGAATCACAAACTTGTATAAGATAGACAAGCACACATGTGCCCCCCCCCACCCCCCCCCACACACACCAGACTGCCTGCCCTGGCCCTCCCTGATTCCTTCTCTCACCTACAAACCAGATTGGACCGCCTTGTTGGCACACGGCTGCTAATGTAAAGTGGCTTCTAGGGAATGTGCTCGAGCTAACTCAGGAGGTCACTGCCATCAGTCCCATGCCCCACTCCCACATTCTGATGTGCCGGGTGTTGTTGGTCAGAATGTCTAGCCCCAGAACATTGTAGCTGAAAGTGATCTTAAAGATCTTCTTATATATTGGGAAACTGAGGCAGAGGGAAGCTTGCCCATGTTATACAGTCTATTAGGGGCATGACTGGGATCAGAACTCAGGGCTCCTCATTCCCGTTCTGTCCCTTTCACATTGAGATAATGGAAGGGAAAAGTTACGTCCCTCAAACAACTGTTTATCAGTCAGGACCCCTTCGGGAGATAAAATCCAGTATTTCAAACATAGGGAATTTCATAAAGGGGATTAGATACACAGGTAACATAACCATTAGGCAATCAGTGATGAGCAATGAGAACATTCCACTGCTACTCCTTAGGCTGGAAGGGCATTGGGAGGATGGAAATCACACTGGGACCCCAGTGGGGGTACTTCCTGACGGCAGCCGAGAACCCAGAATGGGTGGCTCTCAGGTGCCACATTCAGTGCTGCTGGAGGCTCTGTTACAGAGTGAGTCAGACTCCCCCAGGCTTAGCACTGCCTCCTGCTGCATGCAGCTAGTTGGAAGCCACTTCCCAAGGGGCATGGGAAATGCAGTTTTCTGTGCTGCAGAGTGGAGTGGGGGAAGGGTGGGAAGAGCCTCTGAGAACAAATAGACACCTACTGCCACAGATGGGCAGCCTGGAAAAGCTCTATGATTTTACAACAGATTTGTCATCTACTAAGTTTTAAAACTATTTTAGAAATGATTTGTGTGCCAAGCTCATAGTAACTATGGCGAGTGGAGGTGCCAGTTGAGAAGTAATCCTCAGCCAAAGTGTAGACAGTCGAGAGCTGGCCACACTCAGCATCCCCTGACCTTGGCCCATCCTGTTCACTGCTGCCTTGAGCTGTTGGACTCCCCAGTTTCTTGTCCGAATCCATAGCCTTGTTATTCTTGGGCAGTACCCAATTTCTGCTCAGGGCTTCTTGGAAATTGCTTCTGGGTTTCACTATTTGGAACAACTGAAAGTGTCCTTCAGGAATAGGATGAACCAGAAGAAGTCATGACTGAAGGGGCAGGATGGCATAAGAGAGATTTTTTGTTTGCATTTCTTTCCGTTTTTGGCAATACAATACCTTTTTAATTATTTTTAGCATTAAATCATGGATAGTGAGAAAGAGTTAATCTACTCAAGCTATATGGAGAAGCAACTGAACATAGGGAAACATTAGCCATCTTTGAGGATTTCTACGTTCCAGGAGCTCTCTTAAAAGCTTTGCATCTATTAACTCACTGAAGCTTCACACTCACCATGCTGTGTGTTAGAAACAACTATTTCCCCCAATATGTAGATGGGGACAATAACATTCAGAAAGATTTAAGTAACTTGGCCAAGTTGTCAGGTTAGTAAGTGGTGCGGCAGTGTTTGGAACCCAGGAAGCTGGATGGCAGAGTCCATCTTCTTAACTACTAATTTGTGCCTTGCTCTGACCTATGTCTGCTGAGGCATGGGTCTTCTCTAGGCTCCTAGCCCCAGTGCACTGGGCGCTGATACCCACGGGGCTAGTGGGGTTGGCCAGGGACACTGCTGATGCTGTGATGAGGTGGTGAGTGCCACATTATTGCAGAGCACTTAGTCGCTAATTGCCATTTAATCAAAAGATGAATATAGTTATTTCTTTTCTCCTTCTTTCCAAGAGCCAGTGAGATGGTAATTACTTCTGAACTAAGTGCTGAAGATGTGGCTTTGCCCGGAGATGGAGCTAAATGCCACATCCTTTGAGCCACCACATTCCTGGCAGTGCTTGTGTGTTCACGTGGCCAATTAAACACGTTGCTTTGATATTAGATGTTCACTCCAAACGTCCCATTTCCCTTCAGTGATGACGTTTTCCCTCTTGGGAATTTGATTTTTAAAAATACAGAATTTAGACTCTATATTTGGTAAATTAAACAACCCAAAGTTTTGTAGAGGTGATACTTACATTTTGGCCAACAGCTGAAATAGAAAACTTTGCATTTGGATTGTTCTAAACTGAAAGGGAGTTAACCTGGACAGTCTGTGTCTCCATGGCCCTCTGTTTACAACCACTGTACGGAGTTGAAGGGCTGCTTTATGTTTTCTGTGGTTTAAAGTTTGAAGGATATAAAAACAGAGTTAGACGGCATTTCTCTAAACATGGAAATGCAATATATCAACTTATCCTTCTCTGAGGGCTTTTCCTTCAGTTGACTTGTAAATGGGTCAGGGCTGATCTGCCTTTCATGGAGAGTAATAAAGTGAGCCAGTTAACTGACTTGTCCAAAATCACTCAGTTAATGAATACGGTCCTTGTTTTCTGACTCCTGGTCAAATGTCACAGGTGATATCTCAGATTAGTAAGACTTCAACCTTATAAAGACCTAATCGGCTTTGGAATAAATGTGCAGCTCCAAAGTAGATCTTACGTGCAGTGCAGTAAAGCTGCCAAATGTTTGGAAGCAGGGCGTGTGCGATCTCGGTGTGGACTTTGCAGGGGCTTGTGAGTGATGGAGCCGTGACAAAGGTCTCTAGTGAGGCAGGAAACGTTAATTGGTTATTGAAATCTAAGTTTATGGCTTTTCTGTTGTGACTCCCTGGGGGTAGTTACCTAAGTGCCTCCACAAAAAGAATTGCAAAATCTCCACATCTTTACACAATAGGGCAGTGGTTCTCAAACTTTAGAGCATCTGAATCCTCTTACTAAGATACCAACTGTGGGGCCTTTTCCCAGGGGATAGGGAGTAAATCTGGATGGAGGAAATCTTGGCTAGCCCCTGAAAATTTGCATTTTTAACAAGATTCCAACTGATGCTCATGCTGCTTGTCTGGGGACCACACTTTGAGAAGCAGTGCACTTAAAGGACTTCCTTCTTCCTCCATCACAGTCCAATGAAGCTCTGCCATTCCCTATGACCTGGACCCCTCTTCTGCAGGCAGATAGTCGGTCATGGGGGAGAGAGAAGAGAGGACTGTGCCACGGTGTTCTAGGGGCCAGGCCTGGAAATGGGATATATTACTGGTGCTTACATCCCTCTGGCTAGAATCAGTTGTGTGGCTCTACCCAATTGTAAAAGGAATCTGGGAAGAGAGTCTCGCTGGATGGTCAGAAGGAAAAAGAAATTGGTGAAAAGACAGCCAATTTTTTTCCCTCAAGTTTATGAAAATCTTCCTGAGGTTTATAAAAGTCTTCTTCTTTACCTTTCTCCTCCACCTAACACACTTATGAACCACTGATTTTGCAAGTTTAATGATGTTCCTTGGCCAACCTGGATATATTCTTGAGTACTGGCACGGGAGTTGATGAAGCCCATTGTCCGTGTTCCTTCCGTGGATAAAGACTCTGTGGTGCATTTCCCTGAGGGAAGGGTTTGCCTGCACTGGAAGCCAGGCCAGATCTAGAAGAGGAGTCCCCTCATCTATGCCAAGTTTCCATTCATTGTCTCTCAGCTCCAGATCTACCCTTCTCTGCCCTGATTTGTGATCCTGTAACCAGATGCTATTTTGAAGTGTTTTTCCTTTGCCCACTGGCCAAATGTTCACTTATCACTGGCAGGTTCTAGAGTGGCTTTGCTTCTGGGTCTGGACTCTACTGTTACCATTCACTCCACTAGCCCAGCAGCCCATGTGGCTGAGCTCCAGCTGTGCCCTCAGGCCATGGTTTCCCCACTGGTGGCCACTTTCTGGAAGCTCTTCCTACCCATGTCCCCGACCATGACAGGCTGCTTCTCCAGACCATCTGCCTTTGCCTTGGTTTCTTTACCGCCAGCAGACTGTAAGTTCCTGTGGAGCTAAGCCCTCTCTGATGAGGTCTGAGCCTCAGTCTGGGGGGTGGCAGTGGGGGGGGGGTTCTCTCCTAGGCCTTTGTCCCTTTTTTGCTCTCCCTTGACCTAGAGGTAATGGCTACTCCTTTTCACATTATGTCTTTAGGGTCCTTTTTAAGCCTCTTGTAATAGTTAAGCACACTTTGTAGTTAACATTTTTTTAAGTTACATTTTCCTTGTTAAAATAGTCAGAGTGATTTCTCCATTTTAACTGGACCCTGACAGATATGACCTCCTGGCGATTTTGGTTGTAGAAGGTAAAGTTGAATGTCCATCCTCTCAAATCAAAAAGAAGGGCAGCAAAACTGTACATACTCAAAGCTCATTTCTGTCTATTTCCCTTCTTTATTTTTTCTGTCGTGATGTGGATTTTCCTGCCCTGGGAAAGGCTGGTGTTCTTATTTGAGATCCAACAGGCATCGGGTGAGTGGAGCTTCTAGTCTCAGACTTCCCGACTCTGCAGTCCAGAGCCTCCCCAGCCAGGGGCTCCCTTGGGTGAGGCCTTGGGTAGGATTCCCAGGTTAGCTGGGGGCATGAGAAAGAGAGAGGAAACATATGTGTCATCAGGAACCAGAAACCTATGTTGCTGCCTCCGTCTCTGTCTGAGGGTGAAGCCATAAAGTGAACCGTGTGTAACCACCAGGCTTTTGGCCTCGGCTCAGTTCTGCTGCCACAGCGGTAGGAATCAATACAACCTAAAAAAGAAAAAAATCCCCAGCAAAAGCTGAATAAACAGCACATGATCTAATTTTAGGCCACAGAAAACCAAAGGTCAGCAGAGAAGAAGGATAATAATAATAATAATTCCAGTCAACATTAGCTACTTTTTATTTCTTTTCCTCCACAGTGGATGGATCCATGCCAGTGAAAGGTTGAAGCCAACTCTGTTTCCTTCCTTGCCAGCTGACCTTGGCTTCCCAGACGGGCCACCGTGACGGCTTCCCGTCCGAGTCTTTGACAAAGGCAAACTAATTCCTGTGATTTAGGGACTTGAGAAAGCTCTTCAACAGGAAACCTCTGCCCCATTGCTACCTCTGAAATTTCACCATATGTGCCTCATGGGTGACCATCTACAGAATCCCTCCAACCTTGTTAAAAATTGTGGTGAAATGCACATAACATAAAATTGACCACTTTAAAGGGAGGAATTCAGTGGCATTACATGCATGCACAACATTGTATAACCGCCCCTCTGTCTAGTTCCAAAACATTTCATCACCCCAAAAGGAAGCCCTGTACCCACTAAGCAGTCATTCGCCATTTTTCCTCCCTCCAACCCTTGGCAACCACTGGTCTGCCTGTTCTGGGCATTTTATATAAATGGAACCATACAATATGTGGCCTTTTGTGTCTGGCTACTTTCACTCGGCATCATGTTTTTAAGGTTCTTTCTTTTTTATGGCTGAATCCAAATGCTCATCAATGGATGGATGGACGAACAAATTGTGATATATACATATCAACTCCTTTTAAATAATTTTTAAATGATCTCCTCAAACGGAAGAGATAACGCATAGAACCACTGCCACCCTTATCTTCCTTTGAATGAGATTATCTCATAAAATTGCTTTTTACTAAAAAGACCAGGGAAACTGCAGGATAGAGGGGACTTTCAAACCACAGAAAGATGGTGGAGGGATGAGGGGTGGGAAAGCCAATGACAGTTTAGCAGAGGTCTGACTCTGGTTTGAGACCTAGGAAATTATTCCCATGGGCTCTCTCTGAGTAAGCAAAACATTACACTGCTGAGTGTAGGCTCAGAACATGTACAGCCTTTATTCTCAGAGATCAATGTGCTAAAAAGGATCTGGAGGGAAGATCTGCCTTCTTTTCATCCAGCACACTTCTGCACCCAGTCTTCCCTGGATGAGTTTAACTGCAGAGCACATAACCTCATCAGCCCCAAGTGGGTGTGCGTGGTGCTGGCTGATCGAAGCTGCTCCTCTGCAACTGCCTGGTGATCACATTTCTGCAGTAGCGCCATCTATACTGGGGTAGGTTGAGTTTCCATTCCTCATGTGGGACAATAAAATATCTTTGGGAGGAAATAGTCCACGATTCAAGGAGACAGTTTTCCCTCTTCATCTGCATTGGGAGTTAATTTGCTGGCAATTCTAGTGTCTTTACCATACAGTTAGAGTGTCATTCATTTACATTCCAGGAAGAAGGATGACTCTTCATTACTTTTTTTTTTAAAGTATTGATGATGAAAACCATGAGCCATTCATTTCCTGCTTTCTCAACATCGGTAATTGACTAATTCAGGCAGGTGTGTGTTTGAGAAAGCGGTTGAGTTGGCACGAGGAGTGCTTGCCGTGGGAGCCATGCTGTTAATTTGCGCGCAGATAATTATCAGTCATGTGAGAGTCGTCACTGTGTTGGAGCACACAGGCGGCCCCCTATACACAGCTGTTTTCTCTGGATGCCAGTGCTAGGGTTGGGGTGTGGGTTATCGCTGTATATGTACAGGTATCTCTAGAGCACTTCGATCTTTTACTCTACCTACTCTTTCTAATATACTTCCCGTAGTCCTCCAGCTAGTGGCAGCGTCTTGCACCGCTTTCTGCTTGTAAGCAGTCTGTTGTCAGGCAGACCGAACAGAAACAGCCACTAAGGGGGGATGGGCCAGGTCCATATAAGTGAAGCCAGATGTGCAGCCACCAAAATCTAACAAGGTTAAACTGAAAATGAGCACATTTTGAGTCAGCTACTTTTTAGAGAGAGAGAGCAGGGCATGAATGCAGCGAGCATTTGGGGAGAGGATTCCATATTTCAGGAGGAGTGCTACACTCCCCAGAGACTTGGAGAACAGTAACACATAGTCCTTGACCTCAAGAAATTACACACATGTATCAAGGGAAAACAAATAGCTGAAGGAGTCTAGAGGAGGAAACTGTTCATTATTGGAGAAGGAGGTGGAAGATGTTTGGGAGAGAAAGATGTGACATTGGAGCTCCAGCTGGTGGGGTAAAAGGAGTTGGTCAGGTGGAGAAGGAAGAGGGAGAGGGAATTCCAGGACTGTCTGAATTAGAAGATGTCAGCTGGCTGTTAGATTATTAGTGAGAGCCATTCTTTTGGGAGACTGATAATAAAGCAATGATGGTGGGAATGTTGAGTGGAGCTGATTAAGGCAGGCATTTCAGAGATAAGGGATCGCTCTTAGGGAACTCATGGATGCAGGAGGTTAGGCAGAGAGAAAGAAGACAGGGATGATTAGTGTGTCTGTTAAGGTGAGCAGGTGGATGCTACTACTCTCAACAGAGGTAGCAAACATTTGGAGAGGATAATAATGGAATCCACTTTGGCCACGTAAGTTAGAGCTTCCCAAGAGAAATCTTGGGAGAGATGGCTGCTTAACACTGGTGACTGTGCCCTGTGGACAGGAGAGAAGGCAATGCTTATGTTCTTTAGGTATTAACACATCTTATTCTAACACTAAGCAATTAGCATATTTGGGAATGGCATTGGAATTTCAGCCATTTATACTTGAAAGCCTCATTAATGTAGTCGTCATCATATTTTTGTTGTTTTTTTTTTTTTTGGTTCAAAGAAATGAAGTCCTCTCATTAATGCATCGGTACATTAGCTGATGATGCATTGTATTTCTATGCTTTTTAGCCTCTGGAGAAAGAACCAGCACATCTAAATTGTATACTGCTACTAACACACTGTGAATCTCTGGAATGGTGTTGATGTTTGTAAAGGCAGTTTTGTGTTACTTAACAATTCAAAGTGTATTAAAGGGAAGCACCAAAAAATTACTTAGCAATAAAGCTCTTTTTTTTCCCCCTAGTGAAAAAGGAAGTAGTCACTAGCAAAAATAACTAGTGTCCTAATGACATCATCCAGTTGTTCATGTGGCAGGGGACTAGGGCTTCCAAATGGACTTTGCTTTTATCTGCCTCTTCGGCCCATGACATGCCATGGATCCCCATGGATGGAAGGATAAAGTCAAAGTCTCAGGCTGATTTTCAAGTCTCCACTGGGCTGGACCCTCTTCACCTCTACTACCCAATCTTGCATAACCATCATCAATAAACATTCTATTCAAGCCAATTGGGTCTTCTCACCATTACCCAAAAGTGATGTGGGCATTTCTGCTCCAGTGCCTGTTGAGGCTCTTCTGGGTCCAGTCCACAATCCTAATGACTTGGCATGTTATCTCATTGGTGATGTGAGGCTCACAGCAATTTCTAATGTGATTTAACATAACACACTTTGTTTTATTCAGGAGGGTCTCTAGTAAGAGGTTGGTGAAGAGATACTGGTAGTTGGGAAGCCTTGCAGGGGTTGATGTGAGTGGAGAGGAAGCATCAACAGGCTGGATTTTGAGGGGGAACCAAATTTGACAGGTATTTCCTAATGTCTTCTCTTTTAGATGATGGTGGATATGGGGAATCCTTTAATGAAAAGTAGCAAAGCAGGAAGAGGGACCGGGAGCAAGAATACAAATGTCTGGCTCGGTTTGGGGCACATAAGCTCATGGTGTCTGGAATACCCAGGTGGACTTGGTCAGTTGGAAGCTAAGAATGCCTCTCTCAAGAGAAGCCAGAAGAAAGGGATATAAAGTAACTATAAAAAGCGCCACAAATATTTGCATGTTGATTGTGGCTTCTAAAGTCTTAGAGGGGGTTTGAAAACTGTTTTCCACATAGTTTCAGCATGATTCTTGCCATCCTCTTTTTAAAATACTGTTTGCAGTATCTATGAAGAAAACGCTTACTTAGCAGTCTAGCCCATATTAATCACCAATTCCAAATTCGTGGCATCAGAATTACAAGAAGTTTCATATTATATAATTAGAAGAAGATTCCAGTCTTTGGTTCAATGACTCTGGAGCCATATTACAGTCTTGTTACATTTGATAATGACATAGCAGACATTCTATCAGAACGTGGATAGCTGGAGAGAGATTCCAAAAGGCTTTAATCTTGCCACAAATCAGAAGCAGCTGCTTCTTATAAAAAGGAAAGCTCACGTTTGGATGGCCCACAGAAAAGCAAATGTGACTTAGAGTCTTCAATAGTAGATTCTGGGGCTTTTGATTTCAAAAACAGGTGTGTTTTCACCAGACACCTCTCCCCCATATGGATTCTTGTTGTTTTTATTTTTTTAGACTTCTCTCAAACTAAAACTTGCATTTGTGTAATGAATTTTATCATAAGTACTTAGGTATTTTAGGCCAAGGCTAAGCATTATCTTGAGACTTTTACACACCGAAGAAGACAGATACGCAGAAAATGTAATTTAAGTACAACTTGCCCCCTCTGAGTGGCGGAATAACTAAAGAGAGAGATGTTATTATCATCCACCGGTCAGGGACTGCAAGCCTCAACTGCTGAGCCTACGAACCTTCTGTAGGTTCTATGCTGACATGAAACTGCTGTAGTAGAAACTCTAAAACTAACAAGGGTATTAGCTTCATTGATTTTCTGAAAAGGGGAAAGGAAAAAAAAACACACGCTCTGCTAAGTCCAGGAAAGAGATTTAATACAACTGTCTTTTAATAATATTAAGTTTCCTAGAATCAATATTTTCTCCCCCTCATATTATACTATGGTTGCTATACACCAGTTGCTATGCAGGAGAATGGGAATCAATATAAGGTTTACCTTCTTTGGAGACTATTTCAAAGGCCTGCATAATGGAGCATAGATTAGGAAGAGTGAAATTGAATTTTAAGTACACTGACATTATGCTATCATCTTCAACCCGGGGAATATAGATTGCTCTGGGGCCCATGGGACCCTCAAGGGCTCAGGGTGAGAGGTGCCTGTTACAGGCAGGCCCACAGAACTGCAGTAACTCGGCTCCCTCTAAGACTGTTTAACAAATGCTAAATACACAGGCCTTTGGGCCACTCCTAAAATATCTTCAGACACTCTAAAGGGTACTTGGGGAGTAGGGATGATGGTGTGTTCTTTTCACAGTTTAGCAGAGTGGCTTTTGAACTATGCCAAACCCAGTCTGTGTTAACTCCAACTCCGTGTGCTGAAACTCCTTGCTATTCAGCTTTATTTTACTTTATTTTGGAAAATCAAATGGATATTTCTTAGCCAATAAAATTTACTCTTGATAGAATCATTGAATTTTTTTTTACAACAGTGCAAAAATGACATTTTTTATTTGTATCTATGGAAAATAACTATACCACAAAAATATCAAAAGCTCAAATTTTCAGAGAGGGTGGAGCACATTAGTTTTTGGGTGTTGATTAATCGTGGTACTAGTCTCTTATTTTTGACAGATTGACTTGAAAAAGAGGTTCTGGAAATTTACCGTGATGTTGATATTTACAAGTTACTGTTTGTTTAAAAATATATATATATATTTGAATGACCCAGAAATCCCATTCCTGGGCATTTACTCAGGAGAAATGATAACGTACGTTCACACAGCAATCTATACATGAATGTTCGTAGCTGCTGTATTTACAAACTGCCAACATCTGTAAACAAACCAGGTGTCCTTCATCAGGTGAATGGTTAAATGAATTGTAGTACATTTATACCATGAAATACTATTTAGCAATACCAAGAAACAGACAATAACTTTGATGATCTTTGATAATTTTTAATGATATGATGCTGAGTGAAAGAAAGCCAGTTTCAAAAAGCTGCATGCTATGTAATTCCATTTACATGACATTTTCTAAAAAGATCAGAAAAGACCTAGAGAAGATATCAGAGGCACAGCACCTGGGTGGCAAAAAACATGACTATAAAGGGAATTTTTTAGGGTGATCAACCATACGGGGTCCTGATTGTGGAGGTGTTTAGGCAAATCTATATGTGTTATCATTCAAGAACTAGTCACCAAAGGGGAAAAAAGGTCAATTTTATTGTATAATATGAAAAGTAAGTTTTAAAAAGTCACTCTTATTTTTTTAATTTGGAAACATTTGCATTAACGTTATTTTTCTGTAAAAGTAGGTATTAAATATCACAGATGGAAACCCATGTACAGGTAGCTGTTAGCACACACATGGTTAGGTTATGGAGGAAGCCATGTAGTAGTTTGGGTAGGAAGTCTCTTGTGTGTTTCTTTACAGGTGACTTGAAATAACCTGCAGGTCGCTCCGTAATTATTGAGGCTGGATAAGTCTGGGTTAGCAGTAAGAAGATGGTGCATTTGAATGCTTTATAATACTTAGCACTTTCCGATTTTCTCATTTTAATACTGTGAAATAGGTAAGGCAGGATCTCTAGCAGGGTTTTGTGGACTCAGGAAATTAAGGCACGGAGAGGTCAGGTAGCTGGTCTCGGATCACCAACTGGTGACTGACTGGGGCTTTTAATTAAAAATTTTTAATTAAAAAATTATTTGCACCAATCTACCTCTAGGTGTTGTCCTACAAAGCTGGAAATCACTGAGCTCACTTAAGGAGGTTTATATATGTAGCCCAAGGGCCTCATGTCACAATAAACAATAACATAGGGTTACTGAACAGAAAAGTACAGGGAAGTCCTTTCTGGTCTTTACATTTTTGGCTTTGACACATTTACTGAATTTTTGAGCCTTTTATCTCACCTTAAAAAAAGAGTTATAAACTGAGGGTGTAGCTCTAACAGAAATGTAGGATGTCAATGAACCAGATGAATGTAGGGAGAGAAAGAAAAATGTAGCCATTGCACCATTTTAAATGGACAGTTGTAAATAAAGGGGTTCTGCCTGGGCCGATTGTACTCACGGCAAATGAAGCGGACGCTTTGGCTTTAGCCCAGAGAGGGACAGCACCAGCCAGGCAACAGCCCGCTGCCCTGTGTGTGGAGCAGCATTCCCCTTTCCTAGGAGAAAGTCACTGTTTTGAGCACTGAACTTGAGCTGGAGTCCCAGAAGACGGATAGCTGGACCTTTGTTCATGTCTTCTTTTCCATCTTTACAATTCCAGAGCTCTGGGCTTCTCACCTAATTGCCTGCAACCTGTGTGAGAAAGGTCTAGACGATTCGCAGGCCTGGGGAAAAGACTTCACAGTGCAGAGGAAGTCCAAGTGCATCCTGAAGAGTGGGTAATGGGCCTGAAAGCAAGAAGAAGCTGGACAAAACAAAGAAAGATAAAACCCAAACCCAAACCAAAAAAACCCACCGCCTTTCCTCTTGAGACACGCTTTGTGTTCTCCAGAGTTGTAATAATTAGAAAGGTTGCAGAATATTGGGCCATTCAGAAACAAGTGTGTAGGTAGAAGTGTCAACAATGCAGGATGGGAAAGGTAAGCAATGCATCCTGGTGCCGGGGAGGGGAAGCCTTGGTGGGCCTGGCCTGCTAGTTCTCCAAGCCCTAGGAAAGTGGTCAAGGTCATAGATTGCATGGCCGGCCTTTGTTCTTTTTTGACGACAGAGAGCTCTTTTGTGCAATTTATGTCACCAGGGCAGGTAGTGACTCTACAAGCATGCTGCAGGTTTTCACTTCTTTTCCCATGCCAGCTTCCTACAGTCATGCATCACCATAGATGACATATTTCTGTGTTGGCCAACAGGCAAACTCAGCCGTGTTAGGGGCAACCTGGGTGAGGGAGGTGTCTGCTGAGAGGTGGACAGTGCTCCAGTCTGGGAGCAAAGCAAAAAGCCAGTCTATGTCACTTGATTCTTTCCTCATACCCTCCCACCTGTTTCGGAATCTCCCCTTACTCCATCCAGGCTCCAGACTCTTAACAGAAATACAAAGAGGACCCTTCTTGGGACCTTTCTTGTTTTCATCCCTGTCCCTCCCTATCCCAGTTCTCCATTTCCCCCCTGCTGTTTCTCTTCCTCTGGAAATCTGCTTTTTAAATTGATCTCTTTCTTCCTCTGTAGGTGGCGATTTGCATTTCAAACCCATAGTGCATGCAATAAGCCCTCGGCAACAGGTTCCTTAAGAAGCTTGGAGGGTAAATGTGTACATCTGTGAAAGTAATTTCACAATCATTGATAATATTCATGCTTATGCATATTTTTAAGGTCCAGATGGGACTTTTCAGTCTTTCTTCCAAATTCAACTTCATTCCAAGTTGCTGCCACCATAAATGACCTATTTCTGACTGGACTCAGGCAGCCTGACCCTAAATCATCGACGAGGGTCTTAAGTTCTGAGTGTTAGGAAGGAGTTCGTTCCTTGATTTTGTATGATATTTTTCTGTTAATATGTTGTCACATTTTTTAAAATCATGGTGAAATACGCGTAGTATAAATTGACCATTTTAACCATTGAAAAGTGTGCACTGAGTACATTCGTAACATCTCGCAAACATCATCAGAGCGTATTATTGCTTGTTAGTCTACAAATTCCAAAACGTCAACCTTATGAACATCTAAACAAAGTTAGTTATTACATGGCTACCTGCCACCTTTAATTCTAGAATTCCACGTTTCTTTGCTGACCCTAACCCGAGCCTTGACAACCTCAGTATGGAGCTCTGGGTCCAGTCCTTCTTCTGTAGTTCTGGCGTAGTTCACAAGCTGTCCTTGTTTACAGTAGAGTTTTCCTCCCCAATTAAGGGCTTCCCTAATTCAGAGAATTCCCTCTCAGATTGCTCTGCTCATTGGTCCTGGCAGATGACCAGCCTTAGTAATGAGATAGTTGTTCACAACCGCCTGCCTTCTGCTCAGAGAAAGGCATCTTTAACTTCCTCCTGCAATAAACCCATATTTGCTGTGCATCTTCCAAACCGGGAAGGTATCAGCTTTTCCTGTTTGTGGGGAAAATATTACATTAAGATTTGGGTTTGAAATTTGGAAAAATAATGGAAATGGACTCAAGGTTTATTGTACACGATTTATTAATAGTTGGCATTCCGTGCTCCAGTGGTTCTAGGATGGGACTTGAGCTGAAATGAGTTAGAGTGGGGAATTGTGTACATACACTATTTTCATTGGTATTTTAATAGCGCCCACACGGACAGGTCAGCTGATCTCAGATAACCTCTCTGATTCTTTCATATCACTGCTGCCTCCTGCGCAGGTTAGTAGTTCCATCTGTAGCTGCTTTTTGGCACAGTGTCTCTTTTCCAGGCTTTTTATTATTTTTATTGCTCCTTATTTTCTCTAACAATCACTGTTAATGCGATGGTTCCACACTTTACCAGTAATCTACTAGGGTCTTAAGTCCTGGGTGTTAGGAGGGAGTTTGTTTGTTCCTTGATTTTGTATGTTATTTTTCGGTTAATACATTTGGATGTCACTTTTTTTTTTTTACTGTGGTAAAGTACATACAGTATTAAATTTACTACTTTAATCATTGTGAAAGTGTGTGTTAGTGGCATCGCGTACATTCCTAATGTTTTATCATCGTCATCTTTCTAGTTCCAGGACTTTCTCATTAGCCCAAATGGAGACCCTGCACCCATTAAGCTACCCCCATCCCTCCCTGTTGTCCATTCTGTCTAGCCCCTGGCAACTCCTAATCCGTTTTTTCTGTGGATTTGCCATATCTGCACATTTAATGTAAATAGAATCTACAATATGTTACCTTTTGTGTCTGGCTTCTTTTACTCAGCACAGTGTTTTCAATGTTCATGCATGTTGTAGCATGTGTCAGGCCTTCCTGCCCCTTTTTTTGGCTGAATAATATTCTTACGTTAATTTTTAAATTGAAGCACATTCTACTGATGACCCAGGCTTCTTGGGCTTCGTGTTCTCTACAGATTCCTATCTTCCTACTTTATTTCTTTCCAAGGCATACCTTGAAATTTTCCTTGGGAGCCTTTATTTCTGTTAATGAGATAATGATGGTGAGGCACATCTTTTGAGCACCTACCAGCTAACCATAATAATGCCAGGAATTTTATATCCGTTGTCAAATCAAACTATTGGAGAAGTCATGCTAATTAGAATTTCATACCCATTTGGCAAAAGAGAAACTGAAATGCAGATGAGTAAGTAACCTGCGCCGTGTCCTCAGCAAGCGAGGAGCAGGGTTGCATCTGTGCCTAAGAATGTGTGTTTCAAAGCCCTACCTCTCAGGGGCTCTCCACTCTCCTTGCTCCTTTCAAGCTGTTATGGGTCATAGAATAAGAGAAGAACCTTGAAAGGGTATCTTTCCACGACCCTCCCTTCCCCAACATAACTCAGGGAGGCACGAACCCACACGAGATTTTAACAGCTGCAAGAGAAAAGAAAATGGCTGTCTCTGAGTAGACAGCAGCAGCTCGTGGGTGAGGAAGTGCATTTTTGAGGAATTGGGGTTGAGTGTGTCTTGCCACGGGGATGTTGGTGATTGGGTCTTAGGGAGGTGGTGTGATCATCTGGTTGTTGGTGATTGGGTCTTAGGGGGTGGTGTGATCATCTGGTCATTGGTGATTGGGTCTTAGGGTGGTGTAATTATCTGGTCATTGGTGATTGGAGGCTGCAGGAAACAAAATGGTGGCTCCTGGTCCCAAGATGGCGGGCGCCTTAGCATGCCAGAATTGCCTTCATTCCCATCTTTTTCTATTCTTAATAGGGGCATCTGGGGAACTGGGCATAGAGTCTCGTTTTCTGGCTACTTCCTGCTGGAAAGGGGCGCAGATTCTGGGGTCAGAGAGGCTGTTGCTGTAGAGTTGGGGAAGGGCAGGCATCTGAGATGATTTGTGACATCATCATGGCTGGTTTTGTTATTCGTCGTGAGAAGGCCTTCATAGTCCTGGAGGAGTAACTGGTCACAGTATGGTTAGAATTTTTCAGAATTCGATTTTGAATGAATTTTTAGAACAGGTTAATGAAGCAGGGAAGGAAAAGGAGAAGAATAATAATAAAGGTAATAGAGGCTAGGAGGGGCAGGAGCCAGTTGAAGGGGTAAGGGAACGGACTGTTTCGAATGAGTTTCTTTCTGTCTAAAGTAATGGTTCTATGGCCAGGGGTAAGTAGAAATCCTAAGTAAGTCACTTCAGAGGTGGAAAGTTGGACTTTGGAAGGCAAGACCTGATACCTGTGTTTTGAGAGAAAGTTGAAAAGGAGAATAGTATTTTGATGAGAGGTTTGTAAGGAGGGGCTGCGTAAGAGAAGACCGTCAACATATTGAAGGAGAGCAGAGCTTGAGAGAGTGAGGGATTTGAGGTCTTGTGCCAAGGCTTGTCCAAAGAGGTGGGGGCTATCCCTGAAGCCTTGAGAAAGGCCTGTCCAGGTTAACGGAGTGGAGGTTTGGGTGATGGGATCAGTCCATGTAAAGGCAAAAAGATCTTGGGACTTGGGATGTACGGGGATCGTCAAGATTGCGTCTTTGAGGTTGAGGATGGAGAAGTGAGTAGAAGAGGTGGGGATAGTGGATAATAAAGTATAGGGATTAGGGACTACTGGATGGATTGGAATAACAGCTGCATTGATAATCCTTAAATCTGAACTAGCCTATAAGAACCATTAGATTTTTTGACAGCCAGTATTGGGGTATTGTAAGGGGAATTGGCTGGTCTCAAAAGGCCCTTTCATAGGAGCTCTTGGATGATGGATTTAAACCTAATAGGCTTTTGAGAGGTAAGGGGTATTGAGATTGTGAGGGGAAGGAGGTAGGGTTTTTGAGTTTGATGGTCATGGGTGGGCAGGTGGCAATGGAGGAGGTAGAGGTGTCCCAGACTATGGGGTTTACCTGGCAAGGGGGTAAGGGAAAAGGGGAGGGAGGTGGGTCTGGAATGGTTTGGAGAGCAAGTAGAAAAGAGATCAAAGGCGAGTCGGGGTTGAGGCACGGGCCAAAGGTAAAGGTGATAGTGGCCCCTAGCTTGGATAAACGGTCCCTTCCCATAAGGGGAACCGGACAATGGGAAGTCACTAAAAAGGAGTAAGAGAGAGTAATGCCCTTAAAGAGGCAGTAAAACATGGAAGTATGTAAAGGTTGATAGGGTATTCCCTCTACCCCAACTACAGAGGACTGTAAAAGGGAGGTGGGCCCCCAGAACTCCTGCAGGACTGAGTAAGTAGCTCCAGTGTCTAATAGGAAGGAGATGGGCTTGCCTGCTACCACAATGATCACCCTGGGCTCCCACAAAGTGATGTTAGTAGCCAGGTGTGGTAGTCTTGGGCCCCCTCAGTCTTCAGTGGCCAGGCCCAGAAGTTCTATAGGTGGGTTGTTGGGGCTTGATGGCCTGGCACCTCTCAGTGTGTGAGGACAGTCAACAGCCCAGTGTCCCTCCTGATGGCATTTAGGACATGTAATGGGGGGCTTCCGGGTATTTGGGCAAGCTCTAGCTCAATGTCCCGATAGGCCACATTTAAAACATGGACCAGGAGGTCCTCCTGGTTGTTCCTTGAGAAGCGGGGTTACCCGGGTACCAGTGGTTGAGGCAGGCTGGAAGGCCTTAGCCATCATTTGGTATTTTTGTTTACGGGCTTTTTCATCTCTTCCATTGTACACCTTAAATGCTACTGCCAGGACTTCTGCCTGGGGAGTCAAGGGTCCCCTCTCTAGGCATTTAATTTTAGCCTTTATGTTGGAGAAGCTCTGGGAGAAAAAGTAAGTCATAAGTAGTTGTCTCCCATCTGGGGTTTCAGGGTCTAAATTGGTATATTGTAGAAGGGCTTTAGTAAGACGGTCTAGGAACATGGAAGGATTTTCATTTTTAACTTGGATAATTTCTTGGAGTTTCTCATAATTGATAGCTTTATTGGCTGACTTCTTGAGACCCACCATGAGACAAGTGATAAATTAATCTCGGCTAATGACTCCCCGGGAGTGCTGTAATCCCAATTGGGGTCTCGATCGGGAATTGCCTCAGCCCCGATAGGGTGAGAGGGTGTGGTTTGGTGGACTTCATCAGTGTAAGTTTTAGCCTGTTCCCAGACTTGCCTGTGCTCCTCGGGTAGAAGGGTATTGGAGAGGATCATGTATACATCATGAAAGGTTAGATCATAACTCCTTTATATAAGTGGCCAGGTTGTAGGTGAAGGAGCCCAATCTCTTTTCTATTTGAGACAGGTCAGAGAGAGAGAAAGGGACATGGACCCAAACGATGCCTTCTGTGCCTGCTACCTCTTGTAGTGGGGCTATGACTTGGGTATGAGAGCAAGTAACTGGGGACTTGGTAGGGGAACTTGGGATGGAAGGGGAAGTGGTTGAGGTTGAGGAGGTGGCATTGCTGTGCCACCACCAACAGGAGCTTGTGGTGAGAGACCTGGGGGAGCAGGATTGAGGGGGAGGAGGCTCTGCAGGTTCCGTGGTGGCACCGGGCCGACTGGGTCGTTGGGAAGGAGGAGGTGCCGTAGGGATTTGGGGTCGGTAGGGTGGGGGTTTGTCAGCGGGGTCAAAGTCAGAGGATGTAGTGGGATCTGGTTTGTTGGAGGGTGAGGACTTTAGGGCAAGTAGTAGGTGTTTAGGGTTGCAAGGGAGACAGAGAGAGGGCTTGGTTCTGAGGTAGGAGAAAACCTGGAGATAAGGAATCTCTTTCCACTTGCCCATATGCTCACATAATTTATATAAATCTTGGAGAATGTTAGGATCTAAAGAGCCATTGGGTGGCCACTTAGACTGATTATCTAGGGAATATTGTAGCCAGATCTCATTACAGTAGCAAATAAGTTTGAAAGGTTTGAGGTCAGGAGTAAGGCAGAGGGGTTTGAGATTATCGAGTAAATATCCCAACGGCAAGTCCACGGGGATGGAAGGGCCAGTTCCCATGGTGAGAATGAGACCGAACATAGCTAGGGGGTCGTTACCACCTCTAACTGGGTGATGAGGCTCGGTACCTGTTACCAGGAGTTTACAAATAGATAAAGGGAGACAGAACCTCAGTGAATGAGGATTCTCACCATGGGGGAGGCAGAGAAGGGTTATGGGGATCAACTGTGGTCATAAAGGCCGTGGCTGGGGGTTCCCCTGCCCCAGAGGAGACCACGGGGGTGCCGGACGTTTGACGGTCACTTCTCAGGTTCCACAAGGGCATTTAAATCGACCCTTAAGGGAAACTTACCAAATCAGAGGCCAGTGTTGGGTGGGAGGTCGAGCGACCCGGGAGATGGAAGGTGGGTTCGTGGAGGAGAATCAGGGAGTGAGGGCTCCCAAGGCAGCTCAAATTCCTAGAGGTAGAGCAAGGTCAATGGGACAGCCTCAGTCGAGTCACTGCGACCCTCCTTTCCCTGAAATAACTCAGGGAGGCACAAACCCACGCAAGAGATTTTAATAGCTGAAAGAGAAAAGAAAATGGCTATCTCTAAGGAGAGAGCAGCAGCTCGTGGGTGAGGAAGTACGTTTTTGAGGAGTTGGGGTTGGGTGTGTCCTGCTATGGGGATGTTGGTGATTGGGTCTTAGGGGGTGGTGTGATCATTTGGTCATTGGTGATTGGAGGCTGCAGGAAACAAAGTGGTGGCTTCTGATCCCAAGATGGTGGGCGCCTTAGTGCAATGGAATTGCCTTCAAACCTTATTTTCCAGCTGGTCTAAAGCCCTCGGGCAGTGGGCTGAGTCAGGCTGTCAGTTGGATCACACTGACTTCTTCAGAACTGATTTCAATAACGTGATACTTTTTGAGGACACTCTCTGGTCCAGCCTGTCCAACTTCATTGCACCAGGTCCTGCTGGGTGCATTTTGAGAGGGACTGTACCAGAATGAATCTTACAGAAAGTAGTTTTGGGGAGTCAGGAGAGGATGGCTCAGCTTTAGTGCTGCGCTTAATCAGCAGGGTGTGAGGCAGCCCCTCCGTAGGGCATTGGGGACACCTGGGGCAGAAACTTGAAATCATGGCATTAATGGAAACCTCTGATTTCTTGCTAAAAATACTGAACATATATAGTCAGTGTTCCTTCAAATACAGTTCGGGAAATGTTGGTTTAAAGTCACGTAACCTGATTATTTTTGAAACATTTAATTTAGTACTAGTGCTTTACTCCCCTAAAATAGAAGTCCCTATTTTGGTCAAGCTGGTCTTAGGAAGCTCATTAACTCTTTAAGGTCTCAAGGAAATATTCTATTTGGGTTGGGCAGGGATAAATGCCAGCAAAACCTCAGTGGCTAAACACAGTAAGAATTCAATATTCTTTCACATGGGCTGGAGGGGTGGGGAGCAGTGAGGCTCTGCTCTACACGGTCACTCCATACCTTCTCAGGGCATTTAAATTGCACCTCCACACCCCCGGACCCCCACACACTTACATTCTTTGACATTCCTCTAATGGAGAGATGGCATCTGTGACCCCTCTCTGTGAATCTGGGCCAATTTTTTACTACTTCAACTAAGAGATAATGTGTGGCTTCCAGGCCGGCTCAAAAAAGGCCATGCAGTCCTGCCTTTTGCACTGGAACACTTCTGCCTAGAACGCTGGGCTGCCATGTACGGAATCTGAGTGTCTTGATGCCACCACATTGTGAGCAAATCCTCACCCCCTGGGGAGGCTGTAGTAGGCACTCTAGCTGGTGATTTTAGTCTTTGAGTCATATGTGAGTGAACAAGCCTTCCGATGACTCTAGACCTTAACCACTGAGTCTTCCTGGCCTCAGACTTCCCAGAGCATCAGCAAGTCATCTCCTTTTTACCCTGTTCAAAGTCTGACCTGCAGAATCTGGGAGTATAACTGATGGTTGGTTTAGGCTGTGCAGTTCCTCTGCAGGAGTGGCAACTAGAATACCACCTATGACACCATCACCACAAGGACTTCAGGGCCTGTGGGCAGAGTAAGGGATAGCAGGAGACCTTTGCAACAGCAAGGCAATGCTTTGGCCTGGAAGTGTCAGGCCTCATATTTCATTAGCCATGACTAGCCACATGGCCAATCAACACTTCACTGAAAGTAGACGAGAACTAGAAATTGATAAATGTCAGTTACACCTTTTCTGAAATCTGACAATTCTGTGCCTCCTGCTATGGGCTGAATTGTGCCTCCAATTCATATTTTGAAGCCCTAACAGCCAGTGTGATGGTATTTTAGGTGGATCTTGTGGGGGGTAATTTAGTTAAGATGAGGTCGTGAGGGTGGGGCCCTTGTGATGGGATTAGTGCCCTTATAAAAGAGACACCACAGAGCCCTCTGTCTCTCGCTCCAGCCTTGTGAAGACACAGTGAGAAGCTGGAAGAGAGCTCTCACCAGAAACTGACCAGTTGCACCTTGATCTTGGACTTCGACTCCCCAGAACTGTGAGGAAATGAATTCCTGTTGTTTACTGCCCCCAGGCTGTGGCTTTCTGTTAGGGCAGCCTGAGCTAAGAAACCCCACATTGCAAATGTGTTCAGACTTATTTCCTAAGTACTCAAGTTGCACAGTAAGTTTTCTAGAATATTATACAAAGGAAAGAGAGCCCAGATGGTTTGTGCTTCCCTCTCGTTACATTATTTTACCTGACTGATACTCATCCCATGTCACAGCATGCGTGATTTATAGGCAGAACACAACTACATATGTCACATTTCTCTGACTTCCTGGGTACTTTGATGTGCTTGATGACTTTAGAGGGTCCCAGTGTTTCGGCAAATGATGTGACTTCAGTAGGTCAGTAGATTATGATATGCAGGAAGCAACTGCCTTCATACTACGATGCTTCTGTGTGAGACGCACGGTCATGTTCAGTTCTTCTGGAGGCGGGCAGATTTCTGTACCCTATTCCATTCCCCTCTGGTTTCATCTGT
Source organism: Smutsia gigantea (assembly GCA_032199065.1). Taxonomy (NCBI): domain Eukaryota; kingdom Metazoa; phylum Chordata; class Mammalia; order Pholidota; family Manidae; genus Smutsia; species Smutsia gigantea. Next base: position 293,062 of record JAVSCE010013416.1, read on the forward strand.
CATATCCCTCTAAGCAAAAGAAAAATGCTTTGTGTGATCAGAAAAGCCAGGTTAATTTTGGGATTTTCCTCTAGTTGCCATGAATGCTGAGTGGCCTTCCAAGTCAGAGTTAACACACGATATTTGAAAGGGAAAATAATCACATTAAATGTGAGAGCAAATGGTGAATTGTACCAAACTGTACTTTTGGGTACTTGTGACTCACCAATGATATCCTGTTTAAAAATTATAAATTCATCAGAGGTTAATGGCCTATTACAAACAGATTTTACTGTGCTTTGTTTTATTACAGAACACAGGCTGTATAAATACGATTCTAGCAGATGCTAATGGACTGGGTCCCTTCCGAGGATGAATAATGTTGCATTTTGGATTGTCTTTAGAAAACTGAAATTCTGCATCCAGGAAGGGTGCCATGTTTAAAGGAAGAACTCTTCACTTTATTATGGAGAAAATATTGATGTCCAGGTGAATCTTGGGGAGGCTTGTTTAGAGCACCACACACACACACAAGCTGGAGTTCTCTCCCCACTCTGCCTGTAAGTGCACTGTTACCAAAATCAACGATTAATGGTTGAAAAAGCCTGAAAAATGGATGTCCCTTTGACCTTTCTAAGGTTTGTCATTTAGATGACATGCCCATTACCTCAAAAATCAAATGTGTTTGTCTAAACATTATTCTGATGTTTAGTTTGGGCAGGAAAGGGCAGACAGCTGACCACGGACCCGCTGACAGTGATCAATTCAGCCTCGAATCTTGTCACTTGGCCTGTTTATTCTACTATCAATCTCCCCTTTGCCTGCCACCACGGCCACTTTCTGCTGCTCAGGCGCTTTTAAAACTAACAATAATCCAATTTAGAATTGATCAATGAGAATGTGTGGTCAGTAAGCAAAATGACAAAGTCCGTGTGTAACCACTGACCACAGTCAGGGGTATAGTTTATATGGGTCTGGAGGCAAACTTTAATTAATTAATAAGTGGTAACACCATTCAAGCCTCCTCCCTGGGATTTTTAAAAGTCAGATCCTCTAAGTTGTACTGTCTTAGAAATGGGGGAACCAGGCCCATTCACTGTCTGCTAGAACCAGTAGCTTCTGGAATAGTGCTGGCAGGAGAACTTACTGCAACTGTGGATATGGTCTGTATCTATGTTGTTCAAGGGGGCAACCAGCAGCCACCTGTAGCTGAACATGACCTATGACTTATGCAACTGAGGAACTGTATGCTTAATTTTAATTAATTTGAAGTTAAAGTGGCCTAGCTTTATATAGCTAGTGGCTGCACTACTGGAAAGCTCAGTTCCAGAATGTTGAGATTTTTGTGATGGGTGAGGCCTGCCAATGCTCTTTAGAATGTCAAACTGTCTAGACACTATGTATCAGGAGGTTGTACAGTCTCTGGCCTGATCCAACGAGGCTACAAACCAAGTAAGCAAAGTTCAAGGAGATATTCAAAGTCTCCCTCACGTCCTAAAGGTAATGCTGTGTTTGACCAGGCGCGCTTCCTGGTCCGTGGGAGTGGGTTCCATCAGTGGCTGAGAGCCTGCATGCTGTCCTGCAGGGAGTTCTCCTGCCCAGCAGAGGGCAAAGCTCCAACTGGAGAGGGGGCATTGCAGGTCCAGTGCAGGAGAGAGAAGTGGACTACATTTCCTAAAAGCCCTCGAGCTAAACCCCCATGCGTGGCCACATCCCAGGTCTGGTTTCCAAGACAGAATGCTCCAGTTGGTTCCCAGTGTCAAGTGGCTCCTGGCTTCCAGCTGGGCCACTGGTTTCTGGCTTCCAGTTTGGCTGGGCCCCTGGTCCCTGCTTATTTTGCTACTTGCTTCAACCTCAAACTCCGTTTTTGCCAAATCCAACAGTGGGGAGTCATTTGGTGAATTTCTTAAGATAATTAGAAAACATTTCTTAAAATGATTTGCAAATGTTACCTTCTGTGAGCAAATAGTTTAAACACTAATTGTTAACAATATTAGAACCACATATGATTTTTGGGGGTCTTCTTAAAAACATGAAATCAATTTAGCTTTTACCTCTAGATAGATATATGTCAAAAGCTGGATTAGATTTTTTTTAAAAAGCCACATCACTTATTTGAATTTCAATGTTTATGAGGGAAATTATGACCAAGTAGAAACACTTGATGAAGTTGTGGTATTATAATCGACGAAGATTTAAAATGCTATACCAGATACTTATTGTCTTAGAAGGAAAGTGGTCTGCGTAGTCTCTTGAGGGAAATTCCAAAACTACAATTCCTGCATTATTTACATACTATCACCAACAAAAAATTAGAAATAAAAGCCAGCTCTTTTTTTTAAAGTTTATTTTGATATCATTAATCTACAATTAAATGAGTAATATTATGGTGATTACACTACCCCCTTCATCAGGTCCCCCCCCCACCCCATTACAGTCACTGTCCATCAGCGTAGTGAGATGCCATAGAGTCACTACTTGTCCTCTCTGGGTTGTACAGCCCTCCCCGTGCCCCCCTAACATTACATCTGCTAATCGTAATGTCCCTTCTTCCCCCTTGCCCCTCCCTTCCCACCCATCCTCCCCAGTCCCTTTCCCTTTGCTAACTATTAGTCCATTCTTGGGTTCTGTGAGTCTCCTGCTGTTTTGTTCCTTCAGTTTTTTTTTTCTTAGTTCTTATACTCCACATATGAGTGAAATCATTTGGTACTTGTCTTTTTCAGCTTGGCTTATTTCACTGAGCATAATACCCTCTAGCTCCATCCATGTTGTTGCAAATGGTAGGATTTGCTTTCTTCTTATGGCTGAATAATATTCCATTGTGTATATGTACCACCTCTTCTTTATCCATTCATCTACTGATGGACACTTTAAATAGTGCTGCGTATTGTAGGGGTGCGATTTTCAAATGCACTGCTGCATTCAGGGCTAGGGTAGATTCCTAGGGAATTCCTGGGTCAAATGGTATTTCTATTTTGAGTTTTTTGAGGAACCTCCATAGTGCTTTCAACAATGGTTGAACTAATTTGCATTCCCACAGCAGTGTAGGAGGGTTCCCTTTTCTCCACATCCTCACCAACATTTGTTGTTGTTTGTGTTTTGGATGTTGGCCATCCTCACTGGTGTGTGGTGGTATCTCATTGTGGTTTTAATCTGCATTTCTCTGATGATTAGCGATGTGGAGCATCTTTTCATGTGCCTGTTGGCCATCTGAATTTCTTTTTTGGAGAAGTGTCTATTCATGTCCTCTGCCCATTTCTTAATTGGCTTATTTGCTTTTTGTTTGTTGAGGTGCGTGAGTTCTTTATATATTTTGGATGTCAACCCCTTATCATATACGTCATTTATGAATATATCCTCCCATACTGTAGGATCTCTTTTTGTTCTACTGATGGTGTCCTTTGCTGTACAGAAGCTTTTCAGCTTCATATAGTCCCACTTGTTCATTTTTGCTTTTGTTTCCCTTGCCCGGGGAGATATGTTCATGAAGAAGTTGCTCATGTTTATGTCCAAGAGATTTTTGCCTATATTTTTTTCTAAGACTTTTATGGTTTCATGACTTACATTCAGGTCTTTGATCCACCTTGAGTTTACCTTTGTGTATGGGGCTAGACAGTAGTCCAATTTCATTCTCTTACATGTAGCTGTCCAGTTTTTCCAACACCAGCTGCTGAAGAGGCCGTCATCACCCCAATGTATATCCAAGGCTCCCTTATCAAATATTAATTGACTGTATGTGTTTGGGTTAATGTTTGGATTTTCTATTCTGTTCTACTGATCTGTGGGTCTGTTTTTGTGCCAATACCAAATTGTCTTGATTACTGTGGCTTTGTAGTAGAGCTTGAAGTCAGGGAGCGTAATTCCCCGTTTTTTTATTCCTCCTTCTCAGGATTGCTTTGGCTATTCGGGGTCTTTTGTGGTGCCATATGAATTTTAGCAGCTCTTATTTTTTCTAAGTGGAAAAAAATTGTTTCCTGAGTATCTGAAGTAGAAAAAAAACAGCTTAATTTTGGGCATTTACAAAAAAGTTAAATTTAACAAACCTTTATGTGACAGGCAAAGAATTTGACAATGTCAAAAAAATGACATCTCAAAATGAGTAGATTTTGAATAAAAAAAAATATATATATATATAATTTCATCTATGGGTCTACTATCCAAAGATAGACACTGTTTATATTTCCTTATGTTTCTTTCTAATCTCTATTCTATTTGATTTCAATCTAAATGTTAAGGACATGTATGTACTATTTCTATCCTGTTTTTTTTCAGTCAGTGTATAGCATATTCTCCATATATTGCATATTATTTATAAATATAGTTTTTATGTTACATAATTAATGGGGTGAATATATATAATATAAAACATATGTGTAACTATTATATTTTGTCTGGTACTTAGATCATTTCTGATTTTTTTTTCTATTATAAATAATGCTTCTCAATATTCAGGATTATTTTCTTAGGCTCCATTCTCAAGAGAGAACTTGCTGAGTTAGAGAGTATAAACATTATAAGGCTCTTTGCCAAATTGCTTTCCAAAAGGATTATACCAAAATACCAGCAATATTCGAGAGTACCCATTTCAGGGTCTCCTCATCAGCCATAGATACTGCTATTTAAAAAAAAAAATCTTTGCTAATTTGATAGGGGTCAAATGTTACTTCATTGTTATTTTAATGTACCATTCCTTGATTACCAGTGAAGGGAGCATTTTCCACACATTTGTTGATTAGTTATATTTCCTTTTTGGAAATTGCCTATTCACATCCTTTGTCAATTTATCTACTGGAGTTTCAGTATTTTAAAATTCAGTTTGATTAACCTCTTCATATGTTAGGATATTAGTACATTGACTCTACAGTATTTCCTGTGAATACTTCCCCTGATTTCAAGTTTGCTTCCTAATTTTGTTCTAATTATTTATTTTGGATGAACAGCAGCTTAAAATTTTAACTTAGTAAAATATATTAATGTTTTCTTTTTTTATCTCTCAGTACTTTTATTTATTTATTTTTTATAATTTATTTTGGTATCATTATTCTACAATTACATGTGCAATATTATGGTTATTAAACTACCCCTTCATCAAGTCCCCCCACCAACCCCATTACAGTCACTGTCCATCAGTGTAGTGAGATGCTATAGAATCACTACTTGTCTTCTCTGAGTTGTACAGCCCTCCCCGTGGCTCCCCAACATGACATCTGCTAATCGTAATGCCCCTTTTTCCCCCTTATCCCTCCCTTCCCACCCATCCTCCCCAGTCCCTTTCCCTTTGCTAACTATTAGTCCGTTCTTGGGTTCTGTGAGTCTGCTGCTGTTTTGTTCCTTCAGTATTTTTTCTTTGTTCTTATACTCCACATATGAGTGAAATCATTTGATACTTGTCTTTTTCGGTTTGGCTTATTTCCCTGAGCATAATACCCTCTAGCTCCATCCATGTTGTTGCAAATGGTAGGAGTTGTTTTCTTCTTATGGCTGAATAATATTCCATTGTGTATATGTACCACCTCTTCTTTATCCATTCATCTACTGATGGACACTTAGGTTGCTTCCATTTCTTGGCTATTGTAAATAGTGCTGCGATAAACATAGGGGTGCATATGTCTTTTCAAACTGGGCTGCTGCATTCTTAGGGTAAATTCCTAGGAGTGGAATTCCTGGGTCAAATGGTATTTCTATTTTGAGTTTTTTGAGGAACCTCCATACTGCTTTCCACAATGGTTGAACTAATTTGCATTCCCACCAGCAGTGTAGGAGGGTTCCCTTTTCTCCACATCCTCGCCAACATTTGTTGTTGTTTGTGTTTTGGATGTTGGCCATCCTCACTGGTGTGAGGTGATATCTCATTGTGGTTTTAATCTGCATTTCTCTGATGATTAGCGATGTGGAGCATCTTTTCATGTGCCTGTTGGCCATCTGAATTTCTTCTTTAGAGAAGTGTCTATTCATGTCCTCTGCCCATTTCTTAATTGGATTATTTGCTTTTTGTTTGTTAAGGTGTGTGAGTTCTTTATATATTTTGGATGTCAACCCTTTATCAGATACGTCATTTATGAATATATTCTCCCATACTGTAGGATCTTTTTGTTCTACTGATGGTGTCCTTTGCTGTACAGAAGCTTTTCAGCTTGATATGGTCCCACTTGTTCATTTTTGCTTCTGTTTCCCTTGCCCGGGGAGATATGTTCATGAAGAAGTCGCTCATGTTTATGTCCAAGAGATGTTTGCCTATATTTTTTTCTAAGACTTTTATGGTTTCATGACTTACATTCAGGTCTTTGATCCACCTTGAGTTTACCTTTGTGTATGGGGTTAGACAGTAGTCCAATTTCATTCTCTTACATGCAGCTGTCCAGTTTTTCCAACACCAGCTGCTGAAGAGGCTGTCATCTCCCCATTGTAGTATATCCAAGGCTCCTTTATCAAATATTAATTGACTGTATATGTTTGGGTTAATGTTTGGGTTAATGTTTGGATTTTCTATTCTGTTCCACTGGTCTGGGGTCTGTTTTTTTGCCAATACCAAATTGTATTGATTACTGTGGCTTTGTAGTAGAGCTTGAAGTCAGGGAGCGTAATTCCCCCTGTTTTATTCCTCCTTCTCAGGATTGCTTTGGCTATTCGGGGTCTTTTGGGTTCCATATGAAGTTTAGAATTATTTGTTCCAGTTCATTGAAGAAAGCTGTTGGTAGTTTGATAGGGATTGCATTGAATCTGTAGATTGCTTTAGGTAGTATAGCCATTTTGACAATATTTATTCTTCCTAGCCAAGAGCATGGGATGCATTTCCATTTGTTAGTGTCCAATGTTTTCATTATATTTTAAAATATATTAATTTTACCTTCTCCAAGGATGGTGAAAACTTTAAAAATTTTTCTTGATTTTTTTTTATGTATTGATATTTTATATTTAATTTAAAAATTTCCTTGGAATTTATTTTGGTGAATTATTTTAGGTGTGAATCTAAATAAATATTTCTTTCATCAAGTAATCAATTGCCCAAAGGAAAATTATTTACAAAATGACTTAAACCTTCTTCATTCATTTAAAGTGTTTCTTTCATCATACATTATATCTTATATATACATATAAGATAGCCTGTTCCTTGATTATTGTGTTCTGTTGGTTTTCAGTTTACCTTGTTACAGAAATTCAATGTTTTGCTCAGTATCAGTTTATACCACTGGTAACTGGCAGATAGGTCCAGAATACTCCCAATATTTTTCCTTTTCCAAAAGGTGTTTTGTTTTGGGTGTGTGTGCACTGTGGGTGAAAGGAGTATGATTATTGACTTTTTTACTGATGTATTTTCAATTTTACTTTTTCTAAATTCTTCCCATCTCTCAAGACCAGATCACATCGTACAGTTTACTCATTTATCTAATTATTTAGTTATTCAGTGGTAGGCTGAATAATGGGTCCTAAAGATGTCCATGTCCTAATATCCAGAATGTGTGAATGTCAGCTTTCATGGCAAGAGCATCTTTGCATATGAGATTAAGTTAAGGTTCTTGACATGGAAGGATTATCCAGGTGGCCCTTAATGTATTTATAAGGGTCCTTGTGAGAGGGAGGCAGGGGGAGACTTGACCAGTAGAGGAGAAGGTGATGTGCCCACAGAGGTAGAGATTGGAGCAATGTGGTGAGCAAAAACTGGAAGAAAACAAGGAACAGATGATCTCCTGGAGCCTCAAGAAGGAACCAACCCTTCTGAAACCTTGATTTTAGCTCCTGAAGACTCCTTCCGGACTTCTGACCTCCAGAACTCTGAGGGAATAAATCTGTTGGGTGTTTTTGTTTTCAAATCACTAAGTGTGGTAATTTGTTATAGCAGCAATTGAGAGTAATACTGCTATCCCCTACATGATCAAGGGAATCACATGCTGCACCAGAGGAACCTTCAGATCTGATCTGGGGAATTATCCTTTTAGGGGGGTGAGGGTTGGGGCTGTCCACAGCTGCCTGAGACATAATGCATACAGAGTGCCTCCTGGTTTTGTTCCACTTTTCACAATTGTGTTCTGTTCAAGATCTAGGAGCAGGACTGACTACACAGGTGATCCTGTCTCCTCTGGGGCCACAGCTCATGTTCCTGCTTTATTTGCACATGAAAAGTCAGTTAGCTCATCATTTCTCTATCTCTGTGAGACGATTTCAAAGTCATTCAAAGTCACTGTGGCTAAGACTTCTACTTTACAGAGTACCCTTGAAAGCCACCAATTTAAAGGAAATGAGTTCAAAAGAGAAGGTTGAATGACCAAGTTGATATGTTTTCACTAAACATTCTCATTTGCAGCTTTCCTCTTGTGTCAAGTGGATGTCAACACATACTACTGAAATGTAGCAATGCTATTGCTTTATGTGGCATGTATTCATTCAAACAAATGCTTTCCTTAAACTCGGTTTCCCTTTCCAATATCTTTGTGGGTAGGAGAAGAACTATTACACACATTTTCCTGGACAGAAAAGAGGACTAGTATGGTGGAGTCATATATCCAATATCTCATTTATTTGTTCATCAGGCTTTTCAGGATCTGCAAAATGCTAGGCATTGTGCTACATTTCTAGTGATTTGAAGATGAATGAGACACAGTCTTGTCCTAGAAGGTTAATGCAGAAAGTGAGATGAACAAGCTAGGGAACTGACTTTCTATACATTCAGAGAGGGGCTTACTGGATGGGAGGCACCTAAAGAATCACGGAAGGGTGCTGTGGTTTTCAGCCTTGGTTGCATAGTAGAATAATCCCGAGGAGTTAAAAAAAGACAAAACTCAACTGTAAACACCATCCCAGACTACATGAGTCACAATTTCTGTGTGTGGAAGCCCAAATCAGTTGGAGATACAGAAGGAGGAGAAGGATGAAACATACAAAGGGACTTCATGCATCCATAGGGCTTTAGGGAGAGCAAGCAGGGTGTTGGTCTAACTTAAGACACATAGACCCCGTTATCCCCACTCTGGTTGGCTGCAGGCTCATCAGAGAGAACCCGGAAGGGAACAGAAGGATGTTGGAGCAGGCCGGGGGGCTGCCATTTCCTAAGTCCCTCTGCGTGCTGTGCGCTGTGCTGAGCTTCTCCTATATTCACTCATTTCATTGTAAGACTTGCTGAGTCATGTGTCTTCATCCCAGTTGTCCAGATGAGGAACCCGAGGCTCTGGGTGGTTAGGATGTTTCCTCAGGGCACAAAGCCAGTTCATTTCAGAGCAGGGAGCTGACTCCTCAAACTCCTCATCCAGTATTATTTCCATATACTGGACTGCCTTGTATAATTGAGATAAGTATGGTAAATAGCGGAGGAAATGCCCGGCTCTGGGGGTGTTCCTAAGGATGTTGATGTCTGAGTTGAGTCCGTTTACCAGAGGGGTTGGGAAAGAGCAGGGGGAACACGCCACACAACCCGTGGAAGGCTCCAGTGAATGGAGCAGTACCGGCTTTTGCAGAGGGATCCCAGCAATTGACGAGTCTCAGAATGGAGTGATGTGGGAAAAGGGACACCAAAAATCCATTTTATGATTTATTAACCTATGTGTTTAATAAGTGTATGTGAAGACTCTACTGACCTCATCTTGGCCAGGTCCTCTGTATTGAAAACTATTGGATGCTACCACCTGCTGTAATGAAACTTTTGGGTAGAAACACTACGTTTGGACATTCTAGCTGGTCAATGGAATTTTTCCATGCTACTTGCTATGTAGGACTTTCCTAGCTAGTGTAGACAAATGACTGGGTCATATCAGAATGAATCTTTCCAATACACTTAGATACGTGCTTCTTTTTACTGCTTTAGAGCAGACCAGAGGAAATTGCAAATATGACTACCTTGAGAGATATTCTGTTTAATTGCATTTTTATCTGCCACTTTCTTTGCCCATTGCAATAATTAGTCTGATGTGGATGAAATTTCTTGCAAAGGGCAAGTTTTCATACATTAATATAAGTAAATTCTGTATTTCCAAGCATAGTTTATTTTCACCTAAGAAAATATGAACAAATCTTAAACTCTGTTTCTAACCAACTCTGCCATTCAGAGTTTCTGTGGTTGTTTTTGAATCCACACATATACACAAATCTCTACATACATACTTTTATCTCACTCAGTGGACGACAGTTTGTTGTTAAGATAATAACCTCTCAGCAGGATAGTCTCCCCCAGTGGCCTGGTCAATACATTTATAGAATGTAATTAAACTATATCACTTCCATGACAGGAAATTGATGACCTTTTAATTATTTTAAGATAACTGGATATGTAATCATTTTCTCCTTCAACTGGGAGAGAACAGTGTATTTTTGAATAAATTGAAAGCAGAATACAAATACTTCTTTATTCTGTTTGTATGCTGTACTTTTGTGCTCTCTTTCCTCAAGACATCATTTTTTAATACTTTTCAGAGAATTTAGGAAGACAATTTAGAAAAGCCAGTGTTAAATATAGGAGATTAATATTTAGTTAACCAGTGTTTAAAAGGCACTTAATGATTACTGGATTTAGGAAGGATCTATCATTACTATCATGAAATTTTATGTGGTGGGTAAATTCACAATAATTTTTAAGATGTCTTGTGGGAAATATATGGCAACTATCTTTTTAACAGAGTTAAATAGACTGAGGTCTGCTTATAAAATAAGGGATATAGAACAGGCCCACCGGGAGAAGTACCTTCCCACGGGGAGGGTGAGTAACAACACACTTTTACTGCGTGTCATTTGGGGTGAGATAAGGTGATCGCTCATTACAGGGTCCATATTATCCAAATGAAAGACCCAAATGAAACTTGTTAGAGGTGTGATGTTCTTATGGGGATAATGGAACATGATGTTTCAAATCACAATTATTTCACATTAGAATGACATGGTTTTTACATCTCTAGTGTAGCAGATTTTCCCCCATTTAAAACATATATATTTTATAAGTTTCTTGGATGAGAAAACTCTCAACTTCTACACTGTATGTGTAGGTGATTTTAAAAACTTACCCAATTAGGAGCATAATATGGTACAATAAAACTGTCTCTACACTTAGGCCAGAAATGTGGAAAACACTGTTCTTTCACTGTCTTCCATTATGAGAAAAGAGAATTTGTGCTACCACTTGAAAATTAACTGCTTAATCTTTGACTGAAACTCCAGGCAGCAAAATTAGTGGGGAGTGGAACAATTTCAGTAGAAACACCCCATGATGGGTGCTTTTGATTTGTAGCTGGACATATTATACAGGTAAGTTATGCTTTGAAGCAGCTCTTTACTGGATATGTTATGTAAATAAGTACAGTGACTTGTACATGTTATATTTAAATTTTCCTTTCCTTAAAAAAATTATTGCCAAGCATGTTCTGTAACATTTCTTCAATCAGGGTTTTTCTGATCGGAAAACAGTTTGGAATTTTATGGATCTTTTTCCTTACATTTGAAGAGAGCATTAGGAATATCAGGTGTTAAGATGATGGGATGCAGTTCCCTGTTTTTTTTATTATTATGGCTTTGCATGTTGATTCGGAATATAAGCCTGCTGTGCCAGAAAAAATACATAGACAGGCCATTATGAGCAGGTTGGTGATGGCAGAGCCGTAAATAGAAAGTAAGCCCTCCTCCCTTTAAACTCCACAACCAGGACATAAAATACCTGACAGTATGAAATCAGATCATTAGATCAGTGGCATATAAGATTGTTTTAAAAAATTACATGTATGTGACTATCATCAGCACTTAATACATGTGTAGGAGGCCCCCAGTGAAATATTTTTTATTTTGTTTTGTCAATAAACTTTTCTTTAGTGCTTAACACTCTGCTGGGAGCTGGGAATTCAGAGAAGATGAAAAGAGGATTTTTGTTTTTAAGAGGCTTCAAGTTAAGTGGGGGAGACCTTTATTATCTAATGACGTACATATAAGAATAGAGATTTACACATTGGAAAACTGAAGAGAGAGCAATCAGGGCTGCGTAAGAGGGAAAAGGCAAGTGTTCCAGAGAAGTGATGTTTTGAGTACGGCCTTGGATACCTGCATAGATACTTATAAAGAAATAGCAACCACAGTCAGTTTCATCCATGCTTTCCTGGCTTGCTTCTCTTGAACGAGTTTGCTTCGTGAGCTGAGGGATGTCAGTGCTAATGAATTGCTCGTGTGCAATTGTTGTCACCCGTGTTTTAACAGATGGCAGACTCCAATTTTTTTTTCATGAAAACAGATGTGGTCAATAGTTTAAGTTTTTCTGGCATTAAGATACTAGTAAAATAAGCATCGAAGTCTTTGAAATTTCCACTGTTTGTAGCTTGTAAGTGCAGGGTAATGGTAAGAAACTTGAATGACTAGGAACACTGATTAAAGTGGATTGAAACATTGTTTTATTCTGAGCCGTATATTTCTTGATTAAAAAAATTATTTTCAATTTCCTATGTATATATATCAAATGACACCTGAATCATGTTAAAGTCTTAACCTTTTTCCATTTCCTGTTGTAAAATGGCCTGAATTTGACATCTTTTTAAGTGGAGTTGAAATTGTTTTCACTTTTGATGTCAGGATTCAGATAATGCCCAAAGTGATGCTTAAATACGTCATTTTCTTTAGGTGTCTTCATTTATTTTAAGGAAGAATAGAATTTCATTTTGGGTCCCCTAAGAATTAAATTCATCACTAATTTAAATGATCTCTGTTGATTATATGAACTTTATGATACTACTGACTGAATAGATGAGAAGAAATGAATTACAAGCTTTCAGGTGGTTATTGAGTCTTAGTTCAAAAGCTAGAGGAGTAAGGGGTGTTTGCTGATGGTGTTTATGCCCCAATCTGCCTGGTTCTCCCAGTGGGTGGTCAGGGCTCCTCACCACCCCCTAAACAGCACTGGCTCTATAGGGTACGTATGGTCTCCTCAATATTTTCTCCAACTACTTTCTCAAACACCTGCCATAGTCCATCTTGAGTGTATTCTTATCCAGTCATTAACTCTTCATTCAAATAATTATAAAGAATACCTGTTGTATGTCAACTACTGTCCTAGACTAAAACAGTGAAAAATCAGAGAGGTTTTCTGGATTTCATGGAAATAAACGACAAGAAAGGAAACCAAGAAGAATTAAGGTAATTTAAGGTTAAAATAAGTACAGTGGAATAGAATAAAATAAAATAGTGATGTGATAAAGAAAGGTGGCTGCAGGGGAGGTGCTTACTTTAGACTGAGAGGCGGGGAGTGCTTGTTTGAGATGGTAATAAAAGATGATCTGTGTAAGTCGCATTCCAGTGGGAGGGAGACGTGGGAACAAAATCCCTAAGGCGTTTGGAGGAACAGAAAGATGGCCATGTGGCTGAAACCTAAAGAGAAACAGAGGAAAGAGAATTCAACGTGAGGTAGACAAGGCTAATTCTTATGAGTCTTGCTAAAGGAGCTTGGATTTGATTCTGATGGTGATGGGGACACTCCGAGGTTTTAAGCAGGTGACTGACGAGGACCTGTTTGGTGATTCCGGCTGCTCTGGAGGGAATGAGTTGGGGGCGGAAAGAGGAGAAGCAGGGAAGCCAGCTGGGCGGGCCTGACGGGCGTTCTGGTGAGGAACCAGAATTGTTGAGGCTGAAGAAAGAGGAGGAAAGGGAACAGGAAGCGCGTACTGTGAGGTTCGCGTGCACAGGACTTGTGTGTGTTTCATTGTGAGGATGAACGGGAAGAAGACATCAACGACAACTCCACATTTCCAGCAACTGGTTGATTGGAAATAAGGAGTCTGAGGAAAAGTGTGTTATGAGTAGAAATCAAGGTTGTTTTTGGAAGTTAAGTTTAGGAATACATAGATGCTCAGATGCAAACATCAAGCAGAATGTTCGATTTTCAGGTCCAGAACTCAATAGCTGAAAATACAGCATTGAAATCGTTATCATATAGAAGGTGTTTAAAATCAAGGTCTTGAATGAAACTTCCTAGGACTAGAGCAGAGAAGAAACAACTATGGAAATTAGAAAATATTTAGGAAAAATTGTTGGAAAAATCAAACAAATTCTAATTTTAGAAAAGCAGTTAGAAAAGCAAAACACCCAGAGTAAAATTTGAAGAATTAGAAAACCTGAACAATTCTATAAATATTAAGAAATTGATGCCCCAAAATCTTCTCACAAAGAAAATATTCAGGTTATTTATAGAACTTACTGGCAAGTTCTGCAAATAATTCAAATTCTATACTGTTTTAAAATGTAGGTTTTGTTATTACTTAGGCATGGCAAGGTCAACAGATCAGCAGATGACACTACTGAAAAGAGTTTGTTAGGCTCAGACCCCAAGAGGGGGCAGCATGCCATGTCATGGGGAGGCCACACGAGGAAGTACCAGGGCGTGGTCGGGAGGCAGAGGGAGCAGAGCTACTGGGGCAAGAGTTCTTATTGTGGTTTCTGTGAAAAGGATGGGATGAAGCAGAGTAAGCAGGTTTAAGATTGGCTAATTTGAATAATTTTAGAGGCTTTGGGGCAAGGAGCAGCCCCTAGTTGTTTGGTACCTGACCGCTGAGTGGATAGGGCAGGTGCGTAGAGGCCTGGAGTGGGTGTCCAGTAAGGGAGGTGGTTAGGAGTGGGGCTCTGAATTGGCTAGGTTGCATCTGAAAAGCCACTCTCACAGGAGAGTTGTTTACTGTCTCTAGGAATTAGCTAACCCTAGGAGAGGCAGTTCCTCCAGGGTCAGCAAGCCACCCGCCCCCGTGTCAGAAAATAAGAGACATGGTTATGCATGTCTAAACTATTCCAGAGTGTTGAAAATATTTAGGAAACTAGCATAAATTTGACAACATCTGACATGAACAAGAAAGGAAAGTGACAACATAAACTTATTCAGGAACATAGATGCCAAAATCATACATGACATACCATTTGTGAATAATGAAAGTTTTGTTTCTTTCATAACAACCCTTATGCATTTAGTTTATGTTTTCTTGCACTTGCTAGAATGTCCACTAAAATGTTGATAGAAATCATAATAACTTGCATCTGAATCTGGTTCCTGATTCCCAAGGAGGCTTTTCAGTTTTCACTACAAAGTGTGAGTGGTATTTGCTATAGATTTTCTTTAAAGGTTAAGGAAGTCCCTTCGTAGTCCTAATTTACCAAAAGTTTTTTTTAACGTGAGTGAATGTTTTACTTAATCATTCTTTTCTGCATGTATCAGAAGGATCTTATGATTATTTCATGTTTAGACTGTTAATGTGGTTAATTATAGTTATTGATTTTCTAAATTGATCCAACTTTGCCTTCTAAGATAAACCCAAATTTGTCCGCATGTATTTTCCTTTTCTATACATTATTAGATTCAGTTTGCAAATAATCTTTTATATCTAATAAGTGCATTTGCCAGATTTGGATATCATGGTTAAGCTGGATTTTTCTGTTCTCTGGAGGGTTTTGTGTAGGACAAATGTTATTTCGTATTTACATATTTACAAGAGCTCACCGGTAAGTCATCTGGACCTGGAATTGTCTTTGTAGGAAGATTTTTATTATAGATTCAATTTCTAAGATAAATATAGAGCAGTTCATATTTTTTCTTTCTTCTTGTGTCAGCTTTGTTAAGATGTAATTGTCAAGGAATGGCTTCATTTCATCAAAATTGTCAAGTTTATTAGCGTAAAGTTGCTCATTATACCTTCTTACCATCTTTTTAATATCTGTTTCCTGGAGGATGAGAGAAGTATTTCTGACAGAAGGAATACCACATGCAAAGGTCTGGTGGTAAAAGAAAGTGTAGCATATGAGCAACTCAAATCTATGGTGTAAATCTTAATACCAGAATGGGCATTGTGGGATATTTTAAATAATTACAACAGAATAACAATGACAACAAAATCCTGGTCTTTGCCCCTAAAGAAGTTATAGCCAGTTTACACTGAGACAAGGCTCAACACATTGACATTTCAAGATGGTACGTATGAGACCTCATTTATGCCAAATGCTATATGGTAGATCTCAGATTGTATACAAGAATGCCAAATGAAATGGCAAATAAAGGGGAAAAGGAGTTGATTTTTTAGATTGTTTAGAATGTGAATATCTATTTTGTGCATTTTTCAGTCAAATATATCCTTTGCAAAAAAATAAGCCACATCTTCCCTTCCTAAGGACATTTGATCTAAATCGATACCCTTTCAGAAACCTGTGGTTAAAGGATTCCCCAACTCCTTTCTCTTTTCTCAAAACATTTTGTCTTTCTCTTCTAAACACTAAATTCATAGTTCTGTGATGAAATAAAATGTAAAACAAATCTCACCTGCATCTTTGGCATAAATCAATTAAATGAGCCACAAGTTTGGTACTTCAGAAAAGAAAAAGAGTCACCCAACTTTGCTCATGTGTGGGTGCAGGAAATCTGATGAATAACATGCATTTACTTAAGCTTATCAGCTGAAAGCAAATGGTCTATTTTACAAAAATAAGTTAGCATTAGTGTCCTAAGCATTGTTTCATGTTTTGGTTTTTGCATGTATGATTGAAATGGAGAATTTAAGATATTTATTTAACATGAATGTTCTTAAATCACGGAAACAAGGCATACAAGTTCTGGCTTTACTTTAAAATGTAGCAAAGTACAAGAATATTCCTGAGCTTTTCTTACCCTCCAAAGCTAGAAAGGAGTGTATTCCCCTTGCTGGGTTTCTTGGAAGAGCATTAACATGTTCAGAGGCAAGCAAAAGAAAGAAGCTGCTTAGAGTTTGTGGAGAAGTTTGAAAGAGACTTTGTTTTAAGGATAAGTTAGAAGGAGAAGTTAGAAAGAGGTTGAGTCTTTTGTTGGGTTTCACATCACTGGTCTGTGTCCTGGACACCATTATTAGTAGCCTTCCTTGGCCCTCAAGGTACTGAGGAATAATAGCCATAAGTCTGGAATAAACAATTATTCAAGGATGAAAGCAAAAAAAAAAAAAGATTTCATATAAATACTGCTGTATTTACTGTGTTTACTGGATGTATTTGCTGCTGATAGAGCCTCACTAAAACAATCCTTTATGAATATATTTGGGGAAAAGAAAATTGAACCCAATAGAAAGGTGTGTAATACAAGACAGCTGTAGACAAGGCCTGAAGAGGTACAGGCAGATTGTTAAGGAACATCCCATTTGAGATTTCAACTTGATTTTTACAACAAAGGCTACTGGATGCAGTATATTGGGAGAAAGCCCCACTACCTGTTGAATAATGGTTGGAAGGCAGCAAGACAGGAGGTAGAAAGATGGGTTAAGAGGTTTTCCATGCAGGAAATGAGAGAACTTTCCCTACTTCTTCCTCTCCCCCACACTCTCTCAGCAGTGGAGATGGATTCTAGAGGTATGGAAACAGAAAGTATTTATAGGTATGTCAGGGTGACTGGATAGGAGTGGTGAGGCTATGGTAGTAATTAAGGATGACTCAAGTCTTTCCCTTAAGTCATGTCATTCATTGGGTTAAGAAGAAAGGGTAGGGAGGAAGCAGTTTGGTTTTGAACACATTGAATCGAGAGGCTTAGAAGGCATTTAAGTGGGGATAGATCTCAAAAAAAACCCCAAATTTAGTGTTATTATAAGTTTTAGAATTTTTTTCATTTTGATGGCTGCATGGTGGTATTCTATCTCTGTTCTCTCTCTCTCCCCTTCCTTCTTCCTTTCTCCTCCCTTTCCTACTTAATTTGTATTCCTTTGATTACTAGTGAGACCCAAAACTTTTCATTGGTTTATTAGTCATTTGATTTGTTCTTCCGTCAATTGCCTAACAGTCTTCGGCAGATGCTCTGAATTGTGCCCGACTGATATTTCCCTCCTTTCTTGTTAAAAAGGCCCTGATTTGGTTGAAGTGTGGGGTGACAATATTCTAAAAAAGGAGGACATGTCTTCCCTAAGCTCCTGTGGATAAGCAAGATCCATTTCTGGACAGTAGGATCTAAAGGAAAATCTCCTTTGTAGGTAATTTGTGCTCTGCGTGTCTTTTCCAGTATTTGGCTTATAGTTTTCCCTCTGTTTATAGTTCCATACAGAGGTTTTAAATTTTAATATAGCAAAAACATTTATCATTCTTTCCTCCCTTATTTGTCATTTTTGTGCCTTGGTTTAGAAATGATTCTCTATCCTGGAGTTCTAACACTATTCTCTATTGTTTTCTTCTGTAAGTGTTAAGTTTAAAAAACAGGTTTTAAATACATCTGGAGTTTATTTTTATATCTGGCATGAGGCAAAGATGTTTTTTTCGATTGGATAGTCAACCTAGAAACATTTTTTGAATAGTTTGTTTTTCCTTACTGGTTTATATTACCACCTTCATCATATATGAAGCACACATGGGTGTGTTGGTCTGTTGTAAATTTCCTTAATCAGTTTTTTGGCCCTATTTCTCTACCTCTATTTCTTTTCTCTAAAAAATTGTAAGATCTCTTGAATTGTCAATGTAAATAATCCTATAGTCTACAAATAATGACAATTTTATTTCTTCCTTCCCAATGTTGGTATCAGTTATTTCTTTCTCATGCTTTACTGTGCTGGCTAGGATCTGTGGTACAATGTTAAATAAAAACAGTGAGAATAAGAATTCTTTCTTGTTACTTACTTGTTTTGTCTTTTTTTTCAGAGAATTCCACTAATTGTTTACCATCAGGTGTGATTTGGGTTGATTCCATCGGTCAGATAAAAGGAGTTCCTTCCGTCTTTAACTTGTTTAGGATATTTGTTTGTTATCCTAAAAGATACTGAATTTCTTACCCTTGTGTTTTTGTGCATATTGCGATGATCATGTTGTTTCTCTCCTGTAGCATGTTGTGAGTTATATTTATGGATTTTCTACTGTTAACCTAATCTTACATTCCTGGGATAAGCCATCCATGGTCATGGTGTATTTATTTAATAGTCTGCAAGCTTTAGGTTACCAACATTGTATTGAAGACTTTTGCACTTATGATCATGAGATGGATCAGCCTATAGCACTTTTTTTCTTTTAATGTCGTTGCCTGGTTTTGATGCCGATTGATGAGGCTAGATCATACCAGCCTCATCAGCTGCAGCAGCGCACTTGCCCTGGAATCGTTTGCCTAGAAGAGGACAGTTTGGGGAACATGTCCGCAAAGTCAGGTGGCACTTCACAGTCTGTCACTCCAGGCAAAGGAGCCCGCTTCATTTTTTGGCTGAGGCCCTGTCCTCCATCCTTAGCTGGTCTCCTGTCTTTGGAATCTGGCACGAGCTATATGGAATCCAGACTCCCTCCTTTTACTGCTTCAGGAGGTGCTCTTCGCCTTGGCCTCCGTTGCCCCAGCCAGACCCAGTAAAACAGCAGACCCAGGACTATCCCACTCTCCTGGCTGAGCAGACCCAGGACAATCCCACTGCCCTGGCTGAAGAAATTTCAATGAAATTAGGAAGAGAGACCCTAAAACAAGTATGGGGAAGTAGGAGCTTTTAATATCCACGTTCTTCTTTTGTCTAGCCAGCAGAACAGAGGGTTCTACCATAGTCAGAATGCATAGATAACATGCTGAATAAAATGTGTCTTAAGTTCTCCCTTAGTTTCCGCTTTGCAGAGAAGTTGGAGCAAATTCCAATTTGTGGAACCTTTGGAAAGAAAACGTGTATTTTTTATCCTGGGAAAAAATCTGTATCAGTATCTGAGCTCCTCTAAGACATCGGCTGTGCTTACCCCAATGTGAACCCACACACTGAGCCCAGCGCAATGAACAAGCCAGACATTCGATGATGTTTGTGACATCAGTGCTCAGAATCAGGCTGGGTGGTGGGTTTTCTATTTCCACCGAAAAAAGCTTATTTTATTTCTGTTTGAAACTGAAAGTTCTTAAACAAAATGATGGAACACTGAAGTGTTTTAGGCCACTGTGAATCCCTACTATTTTCTCACTCACATGAGTATGTTCATGTCTAATATTAGAACGCTGCTTAAAAAAAGGAGCTTGCTTGCCTTCATTGCCTGCATTTCTTGTCTTGGCCTTTTGGTGTCATTCTTAGATTAATCTGTAAAGCGTATTAAGCAAGGGTGAAATTACTTCCCTGACTTTGGGTCTTTTGGTCTCTGACTTGAAGGGAAGATTTTCATACCTATAGTGCAGCTTATTTAACTAACCTTTTTGACATTATCTTAACTGTAGGCCTTATAACTGACATTGACTGCAGAAATTTAAGTACAATACAGAGAACCAGTAATAGCAAAGTAAGCCTTTATTTTTACAGGTTGTTTTGAAAGGGCTTTTTCTGAAATGACTGTACTGAAGTTAATTAAGTTAGCTACATATGTTACTAATATACACGTTATTTACATAATTATAACACGTAATTCCAATATATATCATTACATAATAATGTAACGATATAATGTTGCATTGTAATTCATATATGTAACCGTTGGTGAAAGCAAAGCCAGGGTTTTTCAGCCATGATAAAGCCTGATCCATTTTCAAGAATTTGTAAAATAAAGCTGTCCGCTCTGCTCTCCATGGAGCTGCAGAAAACTGATGATCTTCTTAGCGTCCTCTTTCTGTTCTGGATACCGGGATATTCACACCCCCTTGTCCATGTACAAATAAATATGAAAACTTTTTGGACTTCAAACATATTGTCAATCCCAGTGTCGGGCACGTGCTTTCCTTCCCTCTCAACCTGCAAAAGTCTCAACAACTTTTCTTCTTTCTACCATTAATTAATGTTTTCCTCAGTTGTCATTGTGATGTACATACTTCATGAGATTGACTTTTTTAATGCTGTAACAAATAAGTGAGCCAGCAAGCAACAAAAAGTCACGCTGCCTCACGATCCCCAAAGTAAGAAGCACAAATGACGAGTTCATCGTGTTGGACTGTTAACACTGGGAGTTCCTGAAACTCAGTCCTCCAGGCTGCATACACTCTCAGAGGAAGGTGCTATATTTGTCTTCTGGATCTTTCCTTTGCTGTCAACTTCACTATCTGAGAGAATCAGTGTATTAAATCAACAGCCCCTGGTTTTTCTGTCACTAGCTGAGACTTAAGTGTTTCATCTTCAACGTTGGTGGCAGAAAAACACTGGAGATCTGTTTCTCAAAATATTCCACCTTAACTAGGATCCTATCTGAACAATAATGCAAAGTTTCATGATTATATTATGATTACTTATGATTGTATTATGATTATTCTCATTTGGATGAAATTCAAATTCACTCTTGCAATTGGTCATTTTCCAGGATGTGAGACCAGTGGGGTCTAAGATCTCCAATGTACTTCCAAGCTAATAGGTCTCAGAGGTGCTGACAGAAGCTATGAGATCCCTGTAACAGAGACAGAGGACTTTGCTGCTTAGGAAACAGCAAGGACTGTGAGTGCCACCACGCTGCTTCTCCTTGTCCCCTGGTCCTGTGGGGTGTGGTGCAGACGGGCCCTAGATCTTGCCTACATATTCATCGGGTTGGAGCTCTGTTCTTAGGGAACCCAAATCTTATATAAAGGGCAGCAAGCATTCTTGCTCTTTGCTCCAGAAGGAGACATTATCTCTGTCTTTCAAAGCTATTTGCTATACAAACATCCTTGAAAGGGTAGTCCAAAACAAATTGTGGTGAGTGCCTTGTTTGTAAGATTTGTCTTTGGGAGACAGAGGACAATATGCTTTCAGAGCTATACTATCCTCCAGGGGAGAAAGCAGATTATTCATCCTCCAATCCCTGTTCATAGTGGCTGAGAGCTGATCTGGGGCCTTAACGCTGCAGCAGCTCCAGCTTTCCTTTCACTGCCAGAGGGAAATCCATGGGGCCAGGTTGAGAGCTGTAGCATTTATAGCAGGTACTGAGCATCATATGTGTACCATGGTTGGACAGTGAGTTCCCGAGGACCCTGGTGCGACACTGATAGCATCTGTTACGCTCCCCAGATTTATAGTCTTGCCTCCTCCCAATCTGACCAATATTTATATCTTTCCTGTTTCAATACACAGTTGAGTTGTTGGGTCTACCCAACACCAAGAAACACCAAGACCTTAAATGGCTAATGGTGATATTTTCAGTTAGACTTGCCTCATGTCATCCCTTTTAACCAACTAGTGCACAAGAGTGTACCCATTAGAGGGTAAGCAGCAGAAAGGAGCAAAAACAGAATTCAAAGAAGTCAATTTAGCCACTTATTAATATCTTTGGAAATATTGAGAGGAAAGGTGGGAACTAATTGCTCAAATTTGTGTTTTAAAATAACTGTGTCTTTGTTCCTGATCTCTGTGACCCCAGCCTTGGAAGAGTAGGCCCTCAATCAAAGAATGTGTCCAGGATTATTTTAAGAACAAATTGAGGAAATGTAAGTGCAAGTCTTTCATCACCTTTTTGCCACGATTAGATTTATTTGCTCCCCCGCCGATGGCCCCCTTCTCTTTCAAGCTCTCCGACTGCTTTAGAATCAAGGGTGAAAAATGAAACCTAGTTCCTGCTTTTAAGAAAATGAGAGAATGCACATGCCATGTTGACAGGTGCATTTCCTAGGAGTATAAAAGTATTGAGGATTTTTAGAAAAGAACAGTATGACCCTGGCCCATGAAAAATCCACTAATTCAGAATCCTGAGTAAATTTAAAATGCTGGTGAAGTGCACTGATCTGTTAGGGATAGAAGTACGGGAAGGGTTTGGCAAACAAATTTAAAGTATAAACAAGGGAAATATATATTCTTCATAAAGGAAATATATGGCCTTATAAGACTGAAGACCAACAAATGTTTCTAAACACTTGTAAAACTACTTTGTATTTAAATGCTCCTATGAAACAATGAATGTTCTAACTCCTAATGGCTTTTTATGTATTATTAAAACTCTTAAAAATTCTCTACGCCATTCTGCTCTTTCCTTTCCTTGTGGCCCTGTCATCCTTGTTACCATATGAACTTGAAATTAAGCTGAATTTTGTGAAAATGTTTCTCTGCTTCAAACTTTTCCAAAACTTTCCATCCAATTAGGGAAAATTAATGAGGTTTACTGCACTCTGTGTTGATATTCAGTCACCAGCAGACAGTTGGGCTTTGTTCCTCCCAAATGAGTGTTTGAAAGGAGAGAGTTGTTTTCTTCACTTTCCCAAAGTTTAGGAAAACACTATTCTAAAAAAATTTTTTCTCATTATTCTAAGCACCCATGGCTCTCTGTGTTCCAGTTTACTTTCTTCATACTTTCCTGATGGGTTCTGAGTCTTCACTCTATCATTGATTCTCACTGTATTTACATAATCATTACAGATTATCATAAAGGGCAGTATATGGTACTTGAGATATCAATATACTATCTTTATCTTGGAGATGAAGAAAGGGAGAACCACAGAGGTAAAGATATTTATCCAAAGTGTTCTGCTTATTTCAAGCAGATCCAAAACAAGAAACCATGGGTCTCTTACTTGCAGGCTTTTCCCAGCATGGTATACTGCTCTGAAAGAAAGAGGAAGGGATGGAGAGACAGAAAGAGAGGAGGAGGGAGAGGGAGAGAGAATGGGCATCTAGGTGAGGGTTATATCAGGATTTATTGTCCTATTTTTGAAACTTTTTTCTAGGTTTGACATTTTTTCAAAGCAAAAGAGCTTAAAAAAACATAAAAGTCTTAGTCATGTTTTAGAAGTTTGACATAGTGCAGAAACACGAAGTTGATGGTGCTGTCAGTTGCACGGTGTTCCTGTTGTCACCAGAAGGTATATTTGTGAAACAAAGCAGACATTAACTTTCAGTTAGATTTGTAGAAGAGCAAGGTTTTCTCTTGTGATATTTTTTCTTTTTTAAAAATGTTCTTATCATCTTTATTTTGAGTCACAGATTCATGAATATGTTATGGGATATTTTTTCTCTAATCATGAAATTTTGAGACAGCAAAAATAAGATTATGCATTTCATTCTGATCAGAAGTTAAGAATTTCTAAGTCGACTTTCTCTTAAAAGATTCATGGCCTAAAAGGAATTAAACAGCTCAAAATTCAAAACAGTCCTTTATGGTATTTTACTTAATATTATAAAGACCAGCATACCCAAACAATTGTACACAGATTATAATTGTAATTATAATCTAATTTCCATATTCTCATTTGTGTTACTACTTAAATTTCTATAAAATTTCTTGATTTGGAAATGTTATCTAACACTTTCTCTTAATAGGTACATGTTAAATTTTCCCGTCCCATGTTAATTTAATTAGTGCATTCTTAATAATTGTTTTAACATAAAATATAAAATTTTAATACTGTAATCTTTATCCATCAATATAATTTTTACTCTTGCCGAAATACATATTCATTTATCCTTAAATTGATTTTGAATATATAAAGCCTATAAGGAATTTTTTTTCTCTCCTACCTGTATTTGAAAGTAAATATGTATTCAGATATTGAATCCAAATTCAAATGGCATGGTATATTAGGGTTCTCCAGAGAAACAGAACCTAGGATATATATAAATATAGATACATATATAGATACATATATACGTATATATTATGAGCGATTGGGTCATATGATGATACATATGATTGTATTGACATCTCATCACTGTCTGCAAGCTGGAGACCCAGGAAAGCTGGTAGTGTAGTTCCAAAGGTAAAGCCCGAGAACCAGGGAACCAATTGTATAAGTTCTGCAGTCTTGCGGCCCAAGGACCAGCAACGTTGATATCCCAGGCAAAGAGCTGTTGGATGTTCCAGCTCAAGCAGAAAGCAAATTTGCCCTTTCTCTGTTCTTTTTGTCCTTCGTTCAAGCCCTGGGAAGACTGGATGATGCCCATCTGAGTTGATGAGGGCAATCTGCTTTCCTCAGTCTACTGATTCAAATGCTAATCACTTCTAGAAACATCCTCAAAGATGCAGAAATATTTTATGTTTTGCCAGTTATATGAACATCCTTTAGCCAGTCAAGTTTGGTACATAAAATTATCCATCACACATAGCATGTTGGCATTACTGATGTTGTAACATGGGCTGGATAGGATGTAAATAACTACATTTCCATGTTTATCTATAATAGGCAAGATTAGGGATGTCAGAAATGACACTGTGGTCATATAACCCTTTGAGCTTTCATGGCTGAAACGCTGATTTTTCTTAAATATCAAGGCCAAAGCCCAATTTTGAAGCAATCTTAAAAGAGACAAATCATCGCAAAGTAAGCTGGGCCATATTGGTCTCTTTGCAAAAACTATTAGGAACCATATAAGCCATTAGAAAATAGAATGTAAAAATACCATATTTGGAAAGCAGCAAAACAGAAATTATCTAGGAACAAACTTTTTAAGACATGTTTAATGCTGATGAAAAAAGGAGTAGGAAGCCTCATTAAGGAACATAAAGATAAATAAGGCTCATGAATAGAGGATGTAGCTTGCACTGGATAAGTGTCTGAGTATTAGTCAATGGTCTAATGATGTCAATTCTTATAAAAATAAATCAGGCTACCCCTCTCCCCCCACCCAGGAACTTGAAAATTAATGCTAATGTTCATCTGGAAAAATAAATATCTAAAAATAGAAAAAAAATTTTAAAATGGGATTAGAGGAGACGATTTGGAGGGGAAGACTATCTCTGCTAAATATTGAAATGTTTTATAGCATCACCTGCAACATCTAAATAGTTGGAAGCAGTGTAAGAAAAGACATATCAAAAAGAATAGTCAAAATAGTTCAGAACTTATGGGAAGCACATGTATACAAAGTCCTAAGTACATAAAGGCATTTTATCGGAAGGTAAAAATGATTCCCTAAATTGTGTTATCAAGCAAATTTCAGATGGACCAAAGATTTAACCATAAAACCACTATATTACTAAAGAATTTAAAATCCCTATCTATATCTATCTACCTATATATATCATCTACCATCTATCATATATAATTCTTAGAGAGGAATAGGAATTTGTCAACATGGTACAATAAACAGAAACAAAATAATGGGAAAGATTGATGCATTTAACTACTTAAAAGTTGAAAACTTCTGCAGGCCGAATATACTATAAGTAAAACCAGAAGACAAATGCTGAGCTAGCAAAAGTGTTTTCCAGTATGTAGGACAAAAAGCACATTTCATTGCTATATAAAATATTTAGAAATTAATTAAAAATAAAAAGCCATTTACAGAATTACTGTGAATGACCCGTAAACAAAAATGATTCAACATTTCTTAATATTAAGAAACTCAAATTAAAATAAGATGCCAGTTTTTCCAGTTTCAGATGGTCAAAGACAAAAGTAAATTTGACATTGCCCAATAAATGGCATTTGCATACACACTGGCTGAATGGGAGTACAATGGAGGATTCCTTCAGGAATTTAGGAATGCATCTTGCATCCATACTCAGCTAGGTATATAAAGTGGTATGCTGAGCCATGTCCATCATAGAATTTTTTAATGACAGCACACAGTAAACATTTTAAGTGTCCACTGGTGGAAGGTTGTTAAACAAATCACAATAAATCCAGACAGTGAGGTATGTACACATCCTGGTGTCGCAGAGACTGCTCAGCGGACGCTGTTAAGTGGATTCCAGTAATGACAGCATGTTTGATATGATCTCATAGGTAGACGGATCTGAAAACCTGATTTTGCTGAATATTTCTGGGGCCCAGAGTAATATGGGAAACTTATTTTATTTCCATATCAGTTTTCAATTGTAAGTGATGGGTGTGACTCTAGTTGTGGTAAGCAGAAACTGATGTAATAGTTTTTTCTGCTATAACCCAGTGTACATGTCCTGAAAAACCTTGTGTTCTTTGAAATGAATAACAGCAAAACTTCTGGGTTCAGTGCAGACTGCTCAAACCTATGTAACTTTGTATTCACAGCAGCAGCAAGCACAGTGATTGGAACTTCAGAGGGCACTTGAAACTGAACATGTCTGGAGTTAGACTAAGGATGCTTAAAATGAATAAACACAAACAAGTCAAAAGGCTGGCTTTTTGGACTGAAAACATGCAGATGTAAGCACTGAGTAGAGAGAGACAAAAGAGCAACCTGCTCTGTGCAAAGCTTTGTAAGGCTGGGGACGCCTCCTGTCAGGAAGGGAGCCTCTGGTGCAGGCCATCATGTTGAATTT
The DNA here is from genome assembly GCA_032199065.1 of Smutsia gigantea. Taxonomy (NCBI): domain Eukaryota; kingdom Metazoa; phylum Chordata; class Mammalia; order Pholidota; family Manidae; genus Smutsia; species Smutsia gigantea. The sequence continues at coordinate 320,038 of JAVSCE010013416.1, forward strand.
TCTTAGAACTGAGCTGAGAACCATTCTGCAGCTGAGCTGAAGATCTTTGTTTTCCTGCTCCTCTTGCAAGGAAAATTATGTGTGAATCAAGACAATTCTTATGTTCCAGGGACAATCGTCCCCTGACTCCCAGTCCAACATGAGCAATTTTGGAGCCTTAGAAAGTTGCACTGCGGCAGAACAGACTCTACAGGGATTGAGGGTCCTACAGAATTATGGGAAGGCTGGAGGAACAGGATCTGGGCTGGCTCTCAGGGGGATTCCAAGTGCTGGTCAGGACACTGGCTCTCTAGAGGGGCCACTACCTCTAGCCGGACGGGACTAGGAGGCCATCAGCAGAACTGCTGAGTTAAAATGTGCACTGAAAATGAGTCACAAATAAGGAGTGATGCATGAATATATGTGGGAATGTGATAAAGCAAATAGCACAAAATACGAACAGTTGTAGAATTTAGGTGGTATATATATGAATATTCACTATATAATACTTTCAACTGCTGTGTATGCTTGAAAAGGTTCATAATTAAAACAAAACAGACTTGTAGCTTCTCTCTGTAGCTGCTACTATTATAAGTGCCCCTGAGGAGGCATGAGGCTGGTCACTAGACCCTGGAACAGGGAGTCTGAGTCTGGGTCTGGCTCCACTGCAGGCACACACACCCTGGCCATTGGTGATGAACTGGGGCTGCAGGAGATCCGCCCTTGAGTCCCGCAGCCACCACACTTGTCATCAGCAATGTCCAAGTAACAGGAAGATGGCCTCCCCCTTGCCGCTGCTTGCCTTCTCCTTTTCAAATCTTGCACGAACACATCTAACTTGAAGAAGCTTAGTTTGCCTCCTTGATTCAAAGAAGTCTGAAAAACATGTTTCTTAGCTTCCTCGCATCTGCAGTTCAGGGAGGCATACAAGAAAGTGGCTCTAATGGGTACTGTTGTAATGGATTCTCTTTTTCTACTGTGATCTTAAGATCAAGAAGAGTTTTGGGGTTTTCTCTCCTTTATGATTTTTATGAACAGAATATAATTTTCATATATTAAAGTGCACAGTCTGAGGAGTTTTGATAGATGTATATACTTGCATTGTCACCCCACCAGTCAGAATATAGAACATTTGCAGAACATTAGAAAATTCCTTTTGTCACCATGGGGCACTGTTTTTATTTCCAACCTAACAACTTACTTTTGTCTATTCTGTACTCCAGAGAAATAGGGGGAAAAAAGTCCACTAAAATGACTTGTACAAGAAGGTTGATAGCAATATTATTCATAATACCCTCCAACTGGAAACGTCCTAAATGTCCATCAACGGGAGAGTGAATCATCAAACAATGGTATATCTGTACAGGAATTCCAGTGATTAATAAAAAGGAATGAACTATTGATACACAGAATATGCATGAAGTTTAAATATAATATAAATTAAATTTATAATTATTAAAAGAAGCTCTAGTCCATTTTAATGCTAGGACAACTTTCACTTTTGCTGTATGCATTTCTGTAGTGGTTATTATAATAATTACATACTCATATCAAAGTTTACATATGAAATGCAGTAAGCCTTGTGATTAAATTCTAGTAGCTTCGTAGTAATATTATAATAATATCATAAAATTAAATACTTTAATTACTTTTATTTTTATAATTTAAATATAAAATATAAGCTATTTATATTTTAAATATAAAAGTAAAATAATGGATATTCTTTTGGAAGTGAAGGGGATCAGAATATGCCATCCCAACATATGCTGATTTGGCATGTCAGTTATTTCGAACTGAAGGCAGTTGAGAAATAGCAGATGCAGGAAGGGCTCTCCAGCCTCGCTCTTTTTGCCTAAAAGCAGAACATAAGTTTCTCATAAGAAAGGTACCTTCCTGGTACTAAGAAGAGAACATTCTTGTCATTGGAGATGGGAAGTCAACACCAAGTTGAATCTACACAAATAAACCTAAAATAACCATCTTCCATTAGTTTCCCTTGTATTTCCTAGTTACCTTCCCACAATTTATGATCCCTAAAGCCCCAATGCCTTTCCTTTGTCTCGTCACCTGTCCAAAAATGTATTGCCTTTTGTTAAAATGGTATATAAGCTCCTGAGTCTAACCACATCTTTGCGGTTTTCATTTCTTACCTACAAAACCCTCCGTGTCACATAAAATTAAATTAACATCATCTAAAATTTGTAAGCTTTTTTTCTGTTAACCTGTCTGTTATAGTTTAATTTGTATGTCCCAGTCAGAAAACACATAAGTGGGTAGTGGGAAAGTTTTTTTCCTCCCCTACAGAAGCAAAGAATCATAACTGAGTCAAAATTCCAAGTCACTAATTGTTCTTGTCAGTGACTTTGAAAACCAGAATCATATTCAGAGTAAGTAACTCATTTACTCACTGAACAGGCTCAAATTTCATCTGTAGAATACATAAAGATTGTCTTTTGATTTGGCTTCACAACTATATCATTGGGATGCACCTGGGGTAAGAGGAAACTTATGAACAGTAGCTTAAATCATAAGAACACTTATTTGCATTACCAAAACTCTGGAGTAGGTGGTCCCAGGATAGGTTTGGTGGTTTAACAGTGACCTCAAGCTCTTAACTTGTTTTTCTTTTTCATTCTGACCTTAGAGGATGAGGGGTGCTACTGCCTTTCACTCATGCTCACAAGAGGGCTGCCCTTGCTCCAGCCACTGGGTCCTTACAAAACTGTGTTGTAGCCAGCAGAAGAGCTGGTACAAAAAAGTTTTCTCCTTTGCTTTTCTAGTTGTTAGGGAGGAAAATCTTTCCCAGAAATCTAGAACAGATTTCTTACATCTCTTTAGTCAGAACAAGGTCAAATGACAATCACTAAACCAATCACTAGCTAAATTATTATATATAAATAAATAATGGTTAGGACTGCCACCTTCAGTTAGATCAACTGAATCATCCCTATTGACACACTGCTTCCTGAACAAAACCAGGATTTCCAGGCTAGGAAGTGGTTGCCTGGGATATTTCCATTGTCTTTGGAGATCAGTAATTATAGATTATTTCAATAATGTCCTGCCCCATCAATGCTTAAAGTATGGAACTTTTATCCTGAGGAAATGGTGGAACAGAGAAAAAGACAAACTCTGGCTTAAGTCACACAAGCTCTATGTCCCTGAGTAAGTGACTACTTTTCTGGGCTGGCTTTCTTATCTGTACATTGGGAAGAATAACAATCTCTGCCATGTAAGAGAGTAAGAGAGGATGCCAGAAACAATACAGGGAAAGCCCTTGGCACAGTGCCCAGCACGTGGGCAGTGCTTCGTACAGAATAGGTATCGCTACTCTAAGAGAGAGCTGGGCTTAAACCATAGCTTGTATCAGTAAGTCATTCCCTGTAGTCATTCCCTTTAACGACTTAGAGGGCGTGCATTTGAAGCACCTTGTAGGGTGGCTGAGAGGAGTAACTGAGGCTCAGGTAAGGCATTTGAAGTAATCAGTGCATGGCTAGCTCATAGTTGTTGCTCCAAGAATTCTACCTGGAGTCCAGTTGAGAATCATGTGTCTTTTCTTTCCTGAAAATACATGAACTTGATGATGGCAATGCTGAGAATGGGACCCCTGCCCTCTCAACCCAGATAGCCTCACCTTATCTGCTCATGCTCTGCAAGTTGTCTTCAGAAAATTGTGAAGGTCTGGACTTGCAGGCTAGGATCTGCAAGGAGACTGCAGGCAGGGAGTTAATGCTGAAATCCTCTAAGGCCCCAGGATGTTTCCTTCATAAGATTTCAAACCTTAATTTTGGACCTTGGGACTTTCCCCTTTTGTATACATTGGACTCTGATGTCACCAAGCCGGCAAATCCTTCCAACATGTACGAGGACCTGAACCTTGGTGGTTTCATGCTGCATATACACCCAGCAGGGGAGAGCTGAAAGCTGGATGCAGTTCTGTGCGTTTGTCCCTGAGTCTCTGTCTGCAGAATGCTTCACCCCAGTGCTCACCGCAGACCCCGCATGGAAATGATGGGTCTTGTTCTCCGTTTCTATCAGTGAGCTAAAGGAAGCCCCAGAGAGGTTAAATGATACTGCCAAAGTTGTCTGCTTAATACTTCATTAGGGCCTGCAATTAGGAATTTGGTTGAGGGTCCCTAAAACTCAGGAGACAGTGGCTTGACCATTAGGTTCCAGGAAGTCTTTCCTTATTTTTTTTAAATCTAGGGTTTCTCTAAACACATAATTTTTCTGTACTTTATTAAACATAAACAAAGAATTAAAGCGACCCTACCCACATCCTGGAATTATCCAGGCTCTCAGTTTATGGATTTATTGGGCAAAAGATTCTCCTCCAATCTTTCAGCAGTGAAAACCATCCTTGATAAGGCCCGGGGCCTTCCAATGTGGGACCTGAAAGTTAAAGATGCTGACGCTCTAAAATGAAAACCCAAAGACTAATTCACACCACCTCTGTGAATCAGATGAATATTGATTTTCATGATTAATAAATGGCAGAGAGATTAAGCCATGATTTTTGTTTTGTTTTTACTTCCTCTAAAATCCTTTAAGGTCTTGCAGCTAGCACCCCCAGACCCTGAGCTATGTAAGGAGATCTTTTGGGGTTTTCTTCAGGTTTAAAGGGGGAGGGGCAAGGCCTTGGAAGTGGGGGATACTGAGGAAAGAGATGGGAAAAGGGGCTCCGAGTCTGGGGTCTAGCCCAGGACCCTGCTCTTGAAGGGATGCTGCCACTGACTTGTAGCCTGGATGCTGCAGGGCCAGGGGCCTGGAGGAAGACACCATGACAGGTTCAGGGGGAGGACCCAGGGCCTGAGCTGGATGGGAACTGACGAGAGGGGTAGTGGGAGGGGGCCTCTAGGGGGCCTGGGAAACACCCACCGCTACTTCCCAAAACCACTCGCAGGAGGCTTCTAAGATTCAGTTCTAACACATTCGCCCTATCATCCAAGGCCTGCCCTCCAGGAATGAGATCACCCTTTTTAGGTGGAGCTGGTAGATCACATAAAATGCCCAATATCCCCACAAATTACTTATTACCAGTGGTGGCCTGTCCCTGTCACCATCTGCCGTGAGGACCTGTGCATCTCTGGTACAGCTGAATATGAGCTGTGGGGGCTGGAAGTGTGCCCTGTTCACGTTGGATCCCCAAAGGCCTGGCATCCAGCAGGCCCCCAGCCCTCAGCGAGCAGCTGCAGGAACCACTGTGGCTGGTGATCTCCGCCGCTTAGTGCGCCTTGAGATCGTCAGTGATATTTCACACCACTACCTACCCCAGGTAAGTCGTTTTGGATGACTCTCCCCCCCCTCCTTCCTAGGCTTAATGAAGGAGCGTGAATCAAACTCTCAGTTTTATTTAGCACTCTGTGAAAAAAGAGCTGGACTCCTATTTCCCCCTCCTTATTGAAGATACCTGGCCCCCAAGTGGTTTATACTTGGATACCTGGGCACCGGGCATTCCCAGAGTCCCCCTGAAGGGCAGAGCACTAGGTTTTCTAGGTGGACTCAGAGGCTGCCGGGAATTGCCTCCTCCTTCCAGTCCATGATGCAGTTGTGAAAAGGAACGAGAAAATGTCCCAAGCAGAGCCTTGACACAGTAGCTACGCCAACAGAGCGCCTGATTAGAATCAGACATCCCAAATGGTGGTTCAGAAATAATGGACCTGATCAGTTCCACCCCTTGGTTAAAGCCTGGGAAGTTCCTTCATGGAGGTTGCAGAGCTCGCTGAGAGAAGAGAAGATGTCTCTTAATTCTGGTGCATATGGTCCCAGGCCAGGGCAGGTGGGTAGGGCAGGAACAGAGGCAGGGGGCAGCCCTCCCTCTGGATACTGCATAGATACCTGGGCCAGATTCTGAATCTTCCGTGCTCCTCTCCACTCCCTCCCCATGCAGTTCCTTACTTAGCATCTTCTATCTCCCTTACTGCACTGAAAATATCTGTTTTGTGTGCCCATTTCCCAAAATATTATAGCATACGCACCACGTAGCATTTGTGCCAGGCATTATTCAAACTGCATCACGCATATTAACTCCCTTAATCTTCACAATAATCCAATGACATAGGGGTCACAATAGTGCCCATTGAATATTCGAGGGCAGGGGCCACACGATTCGCTCTTTTATCGCCAGAACCAGGACAGTGTTTGGCACAGAGTAAGCTCTCAGGATGGGGAGTTGAATGGATGAGCGAGTGAATGGAGGTGCTGTTCTCTGGCTGTTCAGAGAAAGGAATACGATGTGTCTATTCAGCAAGTTCCTATTTTCTTCCTTCTTTGTCAGCATTTCAATGTCTTACCCCTTTATTTTCCTGATCCTTCCTCCACCATCTTAAAGACAAAGATTCAAGCCAGCTAAAGTCAAGTATCCATTAAAAACAGTCTTTTGATTGGCTGAAATTACATTTTTCTGTTTGCTTTCTGTGGTTTGGTACAAGAGGGCAATTGGTGTTACCGTCTGTTTGGAAAATGCCCTTTGAGAACAGGGACGGTTAATGACTGTTTCCCACTGAGTCCAACAAATGGTGCAGAGTACCCCGTGGGCACAGAGAAAATATTAATTGATGTTGATTTCCTTACTTATTATTTAAATATGCTAAATGGCCCCTGAGAAGCTTCCAAAGAGTTAATGTTACGCAAAGTGTGTGACTTATTCAGAGAGTACTTTACTCACTGATGGTTCAGTGTCTTTGTTTGTCATGCCTATTCATTTTGTAAATTTGATGAATTTACACAGGAAGAAGTGGAATAAGTTTCCATTATAAAACAGCAGAAAACACTGCTTATTTCAAGTGAAGATAATCCTGAATAGTAAGTGGCCTGTGTGTAACACACATGCATACATCCACAGGGATTTGAGAATATGACATCTCTTTTTTTACTGATGCTGTATGTCATAAAAAATATTGTTTAAAAGTTGAAATATGGCAAGCCTAATGTTTTTGCTTTTTCTCCACTTCTTGAGTATATCAGCATAAGTCTAAAAACAGCCTATTTGATATTTTGGTGCTTGAATTATTGGAAAATAATTTTATTTCAAAACCAGATAATAGAAACTTACTTTAAAATAGGGAACATTTTAAAGTTATCAGTGTCATGTATTGTTGCAAGATTCCAGGATATATTAGATGAGTATTCAAGGTGGTATAAATAAGATTTCTCTTGTCACCACTTTTGTTAAGTGTCGAGCATCTTTGGATTTCTGACAAGTCATTGATAACCATGAAGAATGACTTTCCTTTGCTGACTTTTTAAATAGTCAGGTGATTAATACTGAGGGCTGGTCAAATTTGGGCTATGTGTAGTTTGTGATCATGGAGGACAGCTCAGTAAAGGCTTTTGATGCTGTTAGAGTAGTGTAACATTAGATGGGAAAATAAGACAGAGCATAGGTTCACAACCTGTCTCTTGAACCCTTGAGCCAGATATGTCTTGAAATGTGGAAGATTTCAGATATTGGAAAGTAATTTAATATGCATATCACACATTCTGTAACAGCCTGAACAGGATTTGTAGCACATTCTGTAATCTGAACTGTTAATCTGTCCTTAATCAAATATACCAGTGTTCCCATTGGTGGCAGAAGAACTATGCTGTGGATAAAGTGAAGGTTCCTGTGGCCAGGATTCTCACCTGGCCCTGGTCAGCTGGCTCACTACACATGCGTGGGCAATACGTTGCTATTGACTGTACATAAAGAGCTCTACCCAGTGCTCTGGGGGACACAGTGGCATGGCTGCATGGCTGCAGGAGAGCAGAGACTGGAGTGGTGTCAGTGCTGAGGACAGAGACTGAGATGGCTGTGGGGGTAGAGAGGCCAAGAGGCAGAGACCGGCTTGCTGCGTGCAGACTCGCTCTGAGTGGACGGGACTCTAGTGATTGACCTGCCATCATGGGAATAAAGTTGGTTATAAACCCTTTCATCCTAAAAACATTCCATTGTCATTTTTCGGTCTCAATGAAACCATAGTGGACTTGCCCAGGGCTGAAACCTATTGGCAAGACATGTATGCATAGCCACAGGTCACCTAAGGACAAGTTATGCCCCAAATGAGTCAGCACAAAAATTTCAGTTTCCAGAAATCTCTGGGTCCTGAAATTGTCATAGGGGATCATTGATGTGCATAATTAAGGTCCAAAATGTTCATGTTACCAACAGAAACTGCAAAGAAAGTCAAATCAGATAACCACAGCATATTTGATAAAAGACTACACAATTTTGTCCTAGGAAGGACTTTGTATTTTCAGATACCACTTGCTGAAATATTTGGAATCTCTATCCAGAATAAACAGTCAACCTCCATTTGTTGCATTAAAGTATGTACTTGATTACATTAAATTTTAATTTTCTTTTTAATAAGTAATATACTGGTGGAAATTAAAAATATCTACACTCTGACAGAGCAAATCTCTTCATGTTTTCCCTCAGACCTTCGATATACATGTAATTTACTCAATGTCAACACAAGTCTTTGTCTTTTTTTATTTAAAATTATAACATGTTTTTCTACATATTTTCCTTTCTTTATAACTTTCATTTTAAAGAACTTTTTCTGAAGAAAGATTGAACCCAGCATTCCATTGCTATCTTGGAAGGAGGATGCAAAAATACACCGAACACAACAGGAATGAGTTATCTTGCCCCATGGGTTAAACACAGCTGTTAATATTAGGCAAAAATGACCATCAATGTCTTGATCAGGTTCACTTCCACCATGATGAATACAGTTTTATAAAATACAGTCATGGCACAAGTATCAAATGATTTCACTCATATGTGGAGCATAAGAGCAAAGAAAAAAACTGAAAGAAAAAAACAGCAGCAGACTCACAGAACCCAAGAATGGACTAATAGTTACCAAAGGGAATGGGACTGGGGAGGATGGGTGGGAAGGGAGGGACAAGGGGGAAAAAGGGGCATTACGATTAGCAGACATAATGTTGGGGGGCACGGGGAGGGCTGTACAACTCAGAGAAGACAAGTAGTGACTCTATAGCATGTCACTACGCTGATGAACAGTGACTGTAATGGGGTTGGTGGGGGGGACCTGATGAAGTGGGGAGTTTAGTAACCATAATGTTGCACATGTAACTATAGATTAATGATACCAAAATAAAAAAAATGCAGTCATGGCATCAACAGTAGTACCATTTAGATAATGCATTCATTTTAACAGGTGACTCTTACAGCAGGTCACTTAACCCCATAAGGACTTGATTTTCTCATCTGGAAAATTAGAAATTTCACAAAATTTCTAAGCCACCGATTACTTGTTAAGCAATTAAGACTATTTCTTGTTTTATAGGTAGTGCTGTCAGTGACAACACTGTTAGTTTGAAGAAATAAAGCATCATTAGGATTTACTGAGGATATTATTTGTAAAATTAAAAAAATAATTTCCAGTGATTTAATTTATATTGGAGCAAAGCTAGTGAGCTTGTATTTTGGAGTCTCTGAGTCCATGTTAATTTGTCCATGAGAGCGTTTTTGTAATCATCAGCTACTGAACTAATAGTGAACAGAGGTGGGACAGAATGATGGTTTAGAGGGCATGGAGTACAGCTGTAACTCTGTTCAATAAGGGAAGTAGTGTCATGTTCTCAAAATGAGTCTTTTTTTTTTGGTCAACAAATACAGCCAACATTCTTGGGCTTATGTTGGAATCTAAAAAAATTCTGCCAGAGAATCCTACAGTGACATTTGTGAGGATATATAAATGACATCTTTCACAAGCAATCAAGAAGAGTTCTATAAACTAAAATTTATGAACTAAATTCATGTGAAATTAATAGAATCATGTACCTGTTAAATGTCTGAATTTCTAAGAGAACTTGGAAAGCCTTGCCTATTTATTTTTCCCCTTTGATTTTATTTCTTGTTCGGAGCTGTAGTTAATTGTCTTCTCCTCATTGTCACTGGAGAGACACCATCCTTTCTAGAAGTCATTTTGATTTGACTCATGTGAGATGCTTTGCAACTGAACCCCCTTGGCTTTAAAGATGAAGTACTGTTCTGGAGCACTTTGTCACCATTCTCATCCTAACAGAATTTTCCACATGGGCGATGGCCACCCTTCTCATGATGGAGGACCTACTCCTTCTTCCTCACATTTTGGCTGCATAGAGATAATGGAGGAGACTCCAGCATTGAAATAGAAGCACAGTGTTATAATGCCAAGGCCAAGAGGTGTAAGAGCCAGTTTGGAGGTTTTTCTGGAACGTTCTATCCTTATGGGTAACCTTATTTTTCAACATATATTTATGGAACTTCCAGTCTTATGGTGTAGTGCTAGACTCTGGTGTTAAAGGAGTCAAGGAAGTATTTGCCCTCAAAAAGCTTAGAGTCTACATTAAAAAAGCATGAAACAGATGAATGGATAAAATAAATATACTGATAGGCAAAAATGTATATAACATAAATAAATAGATACAATAGGGGATTAGACAAATAGACAAAAAATATAATTATGATGTGTGCAATGAAGGCCGTAGGTAGCTAGAGACGGTGTACCTGAAGTAGAAACACTAACTCTGAGATGAGAGCTCATGGGCATCTGGGAGCACGGGAGGGGAGTCCTCTTCCTCACTGGACTCTGACCCAGGAAGCACTCCTGCTTAGGAATCAGATGAACTTTCCTTAGCACTCACCAGATTCTCTCTGTGAAATTTCCTGAGCAAAACTTATTAAGCGAGGTTGCCCAGATACTGTTCCTGCCAAGGTCCTTTCATTGCTGACTTGAGAATTGTTCTTGTTTCTGAGGAGTATAAAATGTCTAATTTCAGAAGAATAAAATGAGACTGAAACCTACACCCTTGGTCAAATCTTTCTCTGCTAAGTTTTCTCTATTGGAAGATTTTTTTTTTTTGTCATAAGGAATTAACTGTTTAGATGAAGGGATAGTGGGAGTTGAGTTGGGTGGGAATCCTGAAGAGGTGTCTGAGGCTTGGTTCTAGTGGTTTGGACATACCTTGCTTCTGTGTGTATTTCAATGAAATTTCTTAGAAAAGCGCTTGAACATCAAAAGATCTGTAAGTAAGATACTTAACAAATCTGGCCATTCTAGTTCCTCAATTACTACATGAAACAAAGGGGAAAAACTTTATTCTGGTATCATGGGGAGACTTGAGGTATTGTTCCCATTCTGCCACTGACGACCTTCAAATCGGGTATATGTCATGTTACTGCCAAGGATAAGAGAATTCCAAATTGAAATGCAAAATGAAGCTGGTAGACCAGATAACCTCCAAGACACTGCAACTCTTGCACTTTAAGATTCTGATGAAGGTCTTGGAAAAATTTTAAAGCAGCATGGGACGATTGGACTATAGAATAAAAGTATCTGTTGAAGCTGCTGTAAAGCCCATTATTGCTGTTCATGTTTTTATCCTACTCTGCAGTTTGAGGTGCCCTGCAAATATTGCCCATCATACACCCAGCTCATTTTAGGTATTTCTCTTCATGGCTGTCATTTGCAATGGCATTATATATTGCATTTTCATAAAGAGGTCAGAAATACTTGTCAATTTGAAACTTCACTTTAATGGGGAGCCCTATGGGAAAAGCAGTAGAAATTGCCTTAATGTCATGCAGCTTCAAAGATTCCATCTTATAAAGAATGGCAAACTTTGTAACATACAGAATGAATGAAAAATAACAATGGAAACAATTAGGTAAATTTTTATTTTATATGCAAAATCAGGATTTTTTTCTGAAAATTGAAGAGCAGCAGCTTCATTCTTGAAGCTGAACAATATTCCCCAAAAGCCTTTGTTTGCCCTAATATTCCATAATGTTAGGCTTTTACAGTCAATAAGCCATTAGTAATCAAGAGACGTATAATTTATTAATTACACTCCACATTAATATTTAATCTTTTTGGTTGCTGAGCATATTTCTAAATCTACTTTTTAATTACATTTTAGGGATATAAATCTTCCAGGCAACCATTAGAAAAGTAATTTTTCTGCACATTATGACGCCAATTACTTTAAAGCGGCTGGTTGTGAACCCTTTCCATGATACTTGGTAAAGTGGCAATCTTGGTGCCTAGGTATGCTTCACTCATTTGAAAGTGAATTGAATAGTAGTGAGAAAGGAGTGTTACAAAGAATTTACATAGACAGGGAATAGCCAGGGGCAGAAAAAGCAGGAAACTACACATTATCACAGAGGGTCTTCCATGGCAGCCCCTCAACTTAGCACTAGTCAGTGGTGAAACTTTTCTGAGTTCTAAGCAGATCTTGGGCTCTGGGCCTGAAATGTACAATTTACTGACATAAGCAGTGCTTTTCTGTGATGCCTCTTGCCCAAGAAATGGAGTTTTTTAAACCGTAAACAGAACTGCCTTGCCTTTTTTTACCCTAGTAGCATTGTCAGAGGCCAGGGATCATGATCTTTTCTTTCTGTCTTCTTGGATTCCTAATGAGCTGCCTGCTCACATTGGTTTGGCTGATTTGGTTTTTGATCAGATTCCCATGCTTTTGAGAACTTCAGTGCTAGGCATTTTGTTCATTTAGGTTTCTTCTGCCTTTCTGGTGTTCTACATGTTCTTTTTTTATTACCTCAATACTGGCATAATTTTTGAAAGTGAGCTCTACATATTTTCATATACTCAAGCATTGGTGGTGGTGATAGTGGTTCAGCAGGAGGTAGATGAGGCATCGAGTTATATTTTGGAAAGCACCTGGTTAGTTATGAGAGAGCATCGTCTCCGAAAACTGCCTTTTCAAAACCGTTTCACTCAGGAGTTTGCTGCTGTTCTGCTTTGGGATCTAAGATTTCCACCATAAAAATCACTCCTTAGGTTGGACAAATATGAGAGCTGTTGTTTAGAAAAGACTATTTATAAAATGCCCAGGGCTCACCTGGGAGAAACAAGTCCATTCCAGCTCCCTTAGCATATTTGTGTGGCCGAATGATTACGTCCTCCTAGAGGCTCCAGAACTCCTGCTCTCATAAATTCTCAGTATTGCAATTCTTGCTGTAAAATCTATTTATTTGGAGGCTTAATTATCTTCTTCATTTAAAAAATATGAAATGCATCACATGTATGTATAAGAGTGCATAAAACTTAAATGTATGGTGAATAACTTTTAAAATGATTCTCCCTCCCCTACTAGTTTGTGAACTCCATGAGATCAAGGACCATCTCATGTTCGTGGCTGGATTCCTGAGGTTTGATGCGGTGCTTAGTACATGGTAGGCCTTCCAGAAATATTTGTTGAATGGGACTTACTTTTTATTTACAGAATGAAGAGTCTTTGGAAATTTTCTTTTAGAGGAAATTTTGGAGGGAAGACAGGACCCAGTTACCTCTGAAAAGGAAACTTGTAGGTGAGGATGACATTTCTTTATCCTCAAAGGAGGCTTAAAACTGTTTTTGTTCTAGGTCTTGTTTTCTTATCAGGGGAGTAGAATGACCTGAGTTATAATGTAAATTCCTTTTCTTCTTTCCAGCTTCCTATGCAGGTGAGAAAATTTTTGTTGAAACTGGAACTGCTAACTCCTTGCTGAGTCGGAAATGCATGAAGATCCAGGTACCCTGGGAACTTTTCCCTTCTACAAAATCTTTTTGTTTGTTTGTTTTTAATAGTGAAAAAGTGATAGTCTAAAACTTGCCTTGCCAACTTCTGCCTTTTAATGTGCGGATTTAATACTTAACAGTCTATTGGCCAACTGGTCAGTAGCACTAGAACCAGAAACTGTGAAATATCTCAGGGGGATAATATTTGAGATGATACATAAGTGATTAGGTTTAAAAGGAGCTTTTCCCTAATTGGTGTGGCAGTCCATACGAAATAGTTTTCTTGGCTTTAGAAATTTCCATTATAGAGCATATGTGAATATTTATTTATGTAGACCTACTTTAATGGCACTTATTCACAGTTGGGTGTGGCAACTGGGTCTCTGAGCCGGGAGCTGCAGGGAGTCTATAGACTGCATAGACCAGGAGTTCTGAGCTGCTCTTAGGGGAGAATTAAAAGTGGGAAAGAAGGATGAGATAAAGAAGGCAACAGAAGTTTTAAAAAGTTGGCACAGTCCTGTGACACAGGAGGGCCAAAAGAAATGGGTGATAAAAAAAAAATTAAGCAGGATTTTGCTAATTGCTCTAAGTGTAAGGCCCAGAAAACAGGCCCTGCTCAGCCCCGGGATGGACGGCGACCCAAATACTCACAAGAGACCGGTCTTGATGCAACAGCAAGAGGTTTATTGATTCCACCAGCGCGCTGGGGTCAAGACTCATAACTCACGCAGGAGCAGAGTCCGACCCCGAGCAGAAATCACAGGAGGTTTTAAAGGAAAAGGGACCACAACCAGGGGGAGGCGAGGGGGAGGTCTGCTGATGATTCGATAGCAAAAATATTTCAATTAGGGTCTCACAGGGCTTTATCTTCACAATCTATCAGTTTTGGGGAGGATTACCTAGGCACGGGTTTGCAAGCTATTGTGTCATTGTGTTCAGGCCGGTTTTTATGACTCAGGCCAAGGGTCAGAGCCTACTTAAAATTTTCCTATTCTTTCAGGTGGTTTCGGGGAAACTGAAACTCAGGCCCTCTGATTTCTGAGGCTTTCTGGGGCCTGTCATGGCATTAGTTTGGTCCTTTCATAAGCAGGCCATTTCTCTTCTCATGTATATATCTTAAGAGGTGGAGTCAACTTCAAAATTTTTTCTTTTTAGAATGGTGCCTGAAGATGCATAAAAGGCTATATTTCCACCTATTTTTGGTGAGGTAGGGAGGAACTTTAGACCTCAGGCTCTTGTCTTATGGGAAACAAGTTAAAACCTCAACAGCCCTTAGAATGGAATATGCTATTTCACTACCAAAAAAAAAAAAGAGGGAGAGAGAGAAAAAGGCTGTAGCAATGGTTTGCTTCCTTGGAATTGCCCTTTTTCATTTTGGGGGAAATTCGGTGTTTGTGGCAGACCTCTTCATTATTCATGCCACTTTGTATCACTGGATGCACATAATACTAAATGGCCCCAGCTTGGTTTCCATTCTATTTCCACCACACTTATTCCTGCGGAAATGCCTACTGTTGATTTGCTTTTTCTCAAGAAGCAACTTTTTCTCCCTCTCTCTCCTTTCTTCTTCTCCCTCTCAGTTTCCATCTGTCTTTTTTCCCCCAAAGCATAAGGATTCTGATGTTCTCCCCTCTTTGCTTTTTGTTCTATTCATCTCTCAAGCCCTTATCTTGCTGGGAAAGGATTGGTCATTAACAGACATGGAATAACAGACATGGAGTATTTACCATTTGAACCACAGGGATAAGAGGAAGGAGTCTTCCCTGAAATGACCTTCCTCGAGCGGAGGTGTGTTCATGTAGAAGATCCTCCCCTCCCCTCTGTGTTTGCAGTGTGTCTTGTCTGGTTTTCTCAACGGCTGATGGAAGCAAGCATGCGTGTGAGTTTAACTCAGTGATTCCCATATAAGTTTGAATAGCATAAGCAAGGGGAAGGGTAATTAAAGATCCTACAGGTCAACATTATTAAAGGACTGATTTTTCTGTGTTTCTGCAGTGGCTCATTCTGAGGTTATGCTTGCTAAAAGGACCACCATTAGCAGAACAAAAACAGTGAGCCCAGACATGATGAATCATATGGAGTGCCTACTGCATGCCAGACACTTTACATTATCTCTAATCATTACAGCTGTTCTACTAGTGGGGGTTATTATCTCAGTTTGGAAATGGAAATCTTGGCTCAGAGAGGTTCATTAATAATCCCAGCATTGCCCAGGTGTGAAGTGGTTCATCTTGGATTCCCTGACCAAGTACTCTTTGCTGTGCGTTCCACTACCCCTGGAGGACGTGCGAGGGAGCCTGGTGCCTTTTGGATGATCATAGATGTTCAAGGGCATGTTGAGGAATCTCAAGAGCAAATTCAGTCCTTTATGTTTTTACTTCCCATTATTTGAGCGTTCTTAACATTGGTCCGTCATAAAGTTAGGTTTTTATTCTTAAAGCCCAAATCATTCAAGCTTTTAATTTTTTTTTTTGTTTTGTTTTTTTTTTTTACAAAAGGCGTTGAAGCCGAGTGTTTTTGAGCAAAGGACAACAGGACTTAGTGTAATGGAAAGAACATAATTCTGAAGTCAAACCGTCTGAGTTCCTAATTTCACCTCCAATGTTGGTGACGTCACGAGGGCAAGTTACTTACTGATTCTGCCTCAGTTTCCTCTTTGTATAATATAGGCACCAGAACAGTACTTATTCTACAAGTTATTGGGAGAATAAAATGAGTTAATATATGTAAAGCTCTTGGAAAGCATACATCACACACATAGTACAGTGTCAGCTATTATTATTATTTTTATTATTATTTTATTTTTTATTCACATCAGTTGACACTTAGAAAGGTATGACCTAAAGCAGGATAAAATCATCGTTGGTGACTGCAGTACAATAGAAATAATACCTACCAACTTTTATGAGGATTCAAAA
Organism: Smutsia gigantea; assembly: GCA_032199065.1. Classification (NCBI taxonomy): domain Eukaryota; kingdom Metazoa; phylum Chordata; class Mammalia; order Pholidota; family Manidae; genus Smutsia; species Smutsia gigantea. The sequence continues at coordinate 336,452 of JAVSCE010013416.1, forward strand.
AGATACTCATGTTTTGATGGATCAGAAACAGTTGAGCAAATTAAAATGAAACAAGGAACCCTGTCTAAAGGAATTTCCTGAGCAGTAAAGTTGTTGCTCTGACTTACATTCCCAGGGAGGAGCCTTGCAGAGTGGGGTGTGGAATGGTCTGAAATGCAGGCCAGTGAAACCCTAAAGAAACCATCCACTCCAATGTCTGGAGAAACCCGATCAAATGTACAAACTCCAAAGGAGAGCGATTCCATCCTATTGTTAACTTCCCTTTAGATTACTTTGAGCTAATGTTTAGTGTTAATGCCTGGCAAATTCCAAACAGGGAAAAACATAGGTACTTATCTTTCATATTATATATGACTGAAAATTAAAGTTGATTTGTCCATTAAGCAGTGCAGTAACAGGTCTTCTGACTTTTCATAAGGCATTAAAGCAATGATGCATATCAAGAAGACATTCTATTTCAAAAGAACACTAATCAATGCTGAGAACATTTGCTATAAATTATTCACATTTGTTATAAACTACTCCATCCCTTTAAAAATTAACAGGACACAACCTATAATCTAGGCACAAAAGTAGAGCTGCCTCACCTTGGGAAGTTTGAATATGAGGGGCTGATTACAATACAAGAGCAAATAGGATTCTAAGACTTGAGTTCAGTGTATCATGAGGGCTAAATCACTGAGTGGCCTTACATCTGATAAAACATGATCCCTGCTTCTTGTTGTGTGTTCTTTAACCACACATTAATATTTCATGCAACCATTTCAAAATAAAGTCATAATGTGAGTCATAAATCACAAAACAGTGGTAATAAACCACTTTGGTTTATATTAGCCGTATACAGATGATACTTAAGTTTTTCCACCATTAGCATGGACGATTTGAGCTTTCTCTGTACCACTTTTGCTCTGTTTCTTCCATTTTAAGTGGTGGGAATATGAAAAACAATGCTAAATCCGTTCATTAGTGATAAAATAGTGTTATTTGTTCTCATAATTGATTTCATTTCAACATGGACCTGTGAAAATGATAGTGCAGTTGAACATGACAATATTACCAACCTTGTTTTATCAAAGAACATGCCTTCCCAGTGACTGCTGTTGTGGGGTAAGAGGACGTCATGCGGAAATAAGACATATTGAGAGGAAAAGTGAAACAATGAGTTGAAGATGGGAATGACTGAATGTGCAAATCTGGTTTATACTCATTAATGAATGGCTTATTCTTTATAGAAGCTCCAGAAATGAGACTATTAGATATACCATCTTGGTCTTATTATTACTCATTTTCTTTTGTTTGTTCTGGAGGAATCTGTTCCATTCTATTGCTCAAGTATTCTTGAAACTGTTAGTACTGATATCTGAAAAGACTGGATAAGGTTATATCTGGAAAAATACATATACATGCATATGTTCACATATGTATGTAGACATAGATGTGAATGTGTATATCTAGATATGAATAAAAAGCCCGTGAGTTGAAATATCCTGAACTCATAAAAATGGGACTCCTATCAATTAGATGAATTGAGCAACACATAAAATATATTAGAGGCTGGTAAATATTTGAAGGTAATACAACTGGTGATTCCTTCTGCATAACCTCACTTCAAAATCTTCAGGATGAGGACACTGCTTTGGGGTCAACAGTTAGGTTGATCCACGAGCCTATGGGCCTTGACTCATAAAGTGAGAGTGCATTTAACACTTAATGTCCTTGATGGATGCTCATGGTTTCTCTCAGATACCAGGTATGCAAAAGCCCCAACCTCTTCATCATTAGCAAAAGCAAACAGGCATAGTCATTGGACTGGGATATGGTTGGAGTGAGGATACAAAGAGGGTGTGCACGAAAGCACGTTGAAATATTAAAACACTAAAACATGAGTATAAATTTATTGATTTTTTTTTATTCATCAAAATTTTCTTGATTTTTAAAAAGTTTATTGATCTGGGTTGCACAGCTTATGTATTCGAGAGAAGTGACCTGGGCTCCAGAAACTCTGAGAAACACATGTTGCCTCTGAAGAGTATAATGACTGCCCAGTAGTTACATGGGATTGTGGTTCCTGTTGACAAGTCATCGTATTTTTATGTCTTGGCAACCAAATCAACCTAAAAAACCAACAAGCTGAAGTGAGCTAAATAAAACACATTTGTCAGCCTGATTTGCTCTGCCACGTACCAGGCTGAGACATCTGTGTTGATATCAAGGCAGGAACTTGAATATAAAACTCTTGTGTTGTCATTCATAAAAAGAATGTATGCTGTGTTTCAGGTTCTCTAATTAGTCCTTTGAAAGTACTCAGATGTGTTCCTCAGCGGCCATCTCCAGACGGCCCTAAATTTTTGTTGAACATATATTTTCTTAAAAAAGAATTCGGTACCAGTGCTACTGATATTGTTTGTCTGGATTTTCAGAGAATGAAAACTTAACAAGTGCATTCGCTTAGCATTGTGTGAAGGCTAAGGTAAGACTAAAAGAGAAGGTAAATCCTAGCTAAGCATTTCCTCAGCCGAGGAGCAGCAAGGGTTATTACTGTGGGGTCCACTTTAGCGCATGTAGTATGCTTTTATGGAGGACCGAAGATTGCTCAAGAGGAGGTCACCGTGGGTAAGTAGAAAGCTGAGCTTTGACCTCAGAAAGGAATTTGGTCTTGATTTCAAGAAGGCATTTAAGACAATCATCCAACCCTTTGGAGTACCTAAATGGATGATGGAAACTGCAAGAAAACCACAGGTAGTGTTTGGTCAAAAAGAAAGTAGTGGGAGGTGTGTGGAGGTGGGCAAGCAGAGAGAGAGGCGTTCTGAAGCTGGTGGAAGGGCACACAAGTGCTCAAGAATTGCAATAATTATAACGCTGTGAGAGGAGGGTGACAACAAAGGGAAGGTGCTGCAAGAGGAGAACATATTGAAAGATTCGTGCAGGCAGACTTGGAAGGATGTCCCACATGTCAAGGTAACACCTTCATTCTTTGGAAACCAGGTTTCAGACGCTCAGCCAACTTCCGAAAATGGAAGCCTGTTTCCTGCATTACCCATTCTCTAGCTACTTAATAGCTGCCCACTTCCATCACACTGCTGGAGCCCTTGGCTCCGACAGCTCCGCTGGAGAGACGGGGAAATACCCCAGACAAGTCTGTTGCCCTCCACGCTGCTCGGCAGTCTGGGTTGTGGATGGATTATTGACATTTGGGGTGGGTACCATCAGTGCCTCGACAACACCCCTGTTACCCCATGGTGGGCAAGGGACAGAATGAAGCAAGGTAGGCCGTGAGTGTTTACTTACCTTAGGCTCTTAGCACTGAATGTTGTCGGTATCACTCCCCAGTCTTAATGTGCAGGTCACAGCTAATTGCTCATTGGCCTGCTGAAGGGAACCACACATTTCTGGTCCCACCCTGCCACTTCTTACTGTTTCTCTCTGAAATAAACTGGGACATAATTCCATGTCAAAACAGGTACATGGAGGGTTTCCCACTTCTTTTGAAATAGAGAACCTGTCAATTACATTAATTTTTAGCTACGAACTTGAGTTTTCTTGGTCACTTCCCATTGGAAGCTTGGCTTATAATGAAACATGTTTCTAGAAACATGTCTTCCTTCATTTTTAGGACTGTAACTAATCCCAGACATAGAAAACACTCCCCAAAGTATTTCTCATAATCATGTCCTCAGTAAACAATCACTCTTTTCTTAAATTTAAATACTGTTGAAATGAAGGATTAGTCTCCTAATAAACATAGTTTTCTGTAAGTTCCAATTAATGGACAATATGATGCAACCTCTTTAGTGTGGGTTTATCTAATGAAGAATTGGGAATGCTGTCAATTTTTCACCCACTGAAATGGAAACACCTTGCCTCTTGCATTTAGCTACTGCAGAGAATTAAAAAAATTTTTCATGTAAATCCTGGAATATCTGGATCACATATGGACCTTTCTTTTATTATTTTAATAAAATATCTTGATTTGTCTTGTTTTAATTTAAAACCAGAATGAATGCCCTTTCTCCCAAATTAATATAGGGAAAGTCAAGGTCAAGGTCAAACCTGGGACATTTGCCTCCATTCCAAAGATGGAAAATTAAGGTCACTTTTGACATAATTTATATCTCACAAAATTACAAAATACATTGCAATTATTTATTTATTAGATTACGTGCTGGAACCATTAACAAAGTTCTTTTAAAATGTAAACAGTGAGGTATTGATTAAATCTGCCACGAGTGCATGTTGATTCCACAAAAATTCCTGAAGCTTCTTATAACTTTGGGTCAGCACAGTTGAATTCCTTTTTTTGTCACCTCCTTTTAAAATTGTTTAAGCAATGTTACCACGTAATTGCTAACTCATCTGTAGCAGGAAACAATTATTCTGAATAAGCCCGTGTACTGCTCTGGTTTTCCAGCAGATTATTTAAAAACAATATTTCCTTAAGATAACAATTTTGATAATGATGCAGGAAGGAAATATATTTGCAATTAAACGAACATGCTTTAGCACAACAAGCAATAAAAAGCTTAACACTGAGCCTTTGTGAATTAAATACCGGAACAACATTGGACAAAAGTCCTGGTACTGCTGACACATTTATTTCTCAGTAAACGAAGACTGTTTAGGTTTAATGCATTTGTGGTTAGCAATAGTTTAAAAGATCAATGTAAATTCATTCTGAACTAGTAAATAAGGCTTTAATGAAACTTCTAACAGCATGCTTTCACACCTTAGATCTCTTTATCATTCTAGGGTGACACAGCAGGATTCTCCTTGAGCTTGATGACACGCACATAACATTATGAAGTGTTTGACAGATTTTATTTGATGTTTATTTGATTTATGGGGTTGATATTGGATTTCAACATCTCACTATCAGCCTTTGTTCAGGCTTGGGGCAGAGTGCTTATGAAGATAGTTTCTTCTAAATGTGCTTATTAATATATATATATATATATATATATATATACACATATACACACACATACACTATTAATGAAATGCAGCTTAAGACTGGGATCATTAAACATTTCCACTCTCCTAAATGAGGTAATGTATGAGAAAGCACATTGCAAACTGTAAAGCTGTATACAGATGTTAGTTATCATAATTATTGTTGTTACAGGAAACCCGGGTTTTATATATTATTATTCTGTTTTCCTTCAACACTTAATTCAAAGAGTAAATACAGACAACCAATTTCCTTAAAAACCTGCTGCAGCTTTTTAAACAGTTCTGAGTGTTTCATTAAGGTTTTATTGTAAATCATGCATGATGCTAATAATTTAGTTTAGCCCTAAAAAAATTCTACTGACATAATAAACATGACTCGTTACATTAAACTTTCTCAACGTGAAACTTTATTAAGAGAATGCTGGAGACTTTCCACCTGGGCCTGGGCACCACTAGATGAAATATGTCAAAACGCTATTCTTTGAATGTAAAGATGCTTCCTATTCCTTTTTCCAGTAACCTGTCAATTTGCCTTTTCTGTCCTTTGTAGATGATGAACTTCTTAAGTTACTTTTTGTCCAGAGAAGGCAAAGAAAGGGCTTTTTTTCTCTCTCTCTGTCTCCTTTTTTTTGGTTTGGCCTGGAAGAAATTTAGGGACTAGAAGACATTTGCATGCTTTTAATAAAAGTCAAGATAAAATCACTGAGGCAAAAACAAATGATTTCTTGGTTAGAATTTGAACTATATCCTAGTGATGTGAAGAAAGCAAATTTTATGAAAGTTAAGGAAATTTCTCATGGCGATACATGGTCAGATCCTTCTCAGCAAAACTTTTAAAAATCCAGTTTACTCTTCACCATATAAATTTCACAACATGACCACACTCTTTTTTTCTTTTTGGTTTAAACACATAATGAGCAGTAAAGAAATTACTAATGATTTATTGGGTGTTTGAACAAATGAAGAAAAATTAAGCAAATATTTTGTGTCTGGGGCTTGAGATATCTCAAATGTTTTTATCTGATATGTATTTAAGAAGGAAACACAAATGCTGAAAGGCAAAGAAGTAGAAAGTACTTCTTCTCATTGGTAAATGATACCCCAAAGTGTTCAACATACAGAACTTGTTGGTAGATCCCGTAGCATGGTGTATCCATGGGAAGGAGTAAAATAAACATAGTTATATATACTTGAAAAGTAAGAAACTTATATATACTTGAAAAGTTATATATACTTAAAAAGTAAGAAAGCACAAATAACTCAGAGAAACAGAATACTACAGAACAATAAGGGAGGCATAAACTGAACTGTGCAGTCCAGGAACTCCCAGACAAAGCTGGAGTTGTCTCCTCCCGGGACTCCACATCTCCAGTCCATCCTGACTTGGCAGGCCTGTGAGGTCTGTTCCTTGTCTCCTACTGCACCTCAGGTGCATCCCTACTTGAGTCTGGCTGAAAATGATACTCTGGCATATCCAAGCCAGCACTGACGTCATTCTAGAGCCACTATTTCTGCTAATGCAGCCAATGACAATGTTTACTTTATTAGCGGCCATGCCACTTTATGATGCCACCCGTATATTACACGTCCAGTGAAAGGTTTAGAATGACCAAATGAATGAATGAAAAAAAATCACACTGCTAACTCAGCTCCGTGTCCAGTTAAAACAAGGCAAAATGAAAATTGTAAAGACAAGAAGTGAATAAAAATCAAAATCACTCAAGGACAGTGGATGGGCACTTTGTCACCATGAATGTTCTCTTTTGAATGGCAAAGGAGTATCTACTCTTAGTCCCTCCAGCTGGGTGATGATAACTTGCATGTCAATGAAATGTATTTGTAATTAAAAAAAAAATGATGTTAAGCACCCTTGCTGCAGGCATCAGAACAGGTTTTGGAAGAGTTAGAGCATCTGTGTCTTAGAATTTAAAATTTAATGTGTTTAGCTTTCAGAATTCTACTTAGTTGTACTTGCTTTCCTGGATTTACAAATAACAATATAACCAACATTGAACCTATTTATAGTTTTGTTGTTGATGTTACTGAAGGAATAATGTCAGTGAATTTGTTATCATTTAATTTAATGTTATGCTTTGTTTGCCACATAATAAATTATACATGCTGGGGCTCAATATGCTTGTCCTCAAAATAATATGTTTGGGCTAAAGTATCTCTCTGGCTTTAAAATTATTTAATTATTAGAAGTATAATCATACAATACCCTTTCCCTATTAAAATCTTCAGGATGTAGAATGTTTTCTGAAAGAAAGATGAAAAATCCTAATGAAGATTACCAATAATTTGGCCCCTAAATCAATGATGATCCATCCTGATATTGTGACATATTGAAGTAGACTGAGTTTTATGAAGGAATGATGTGAATTCTCAGCTCTTAAAATGTGTTTCAATTCCCTTCAGATGAAAAATAAGTATGTTAACAGTAGGCCATTGAAACTCTACAAATGTTGGGAATACAGGCAGTACATGTAATATAACATGGAAGGCAGGGAAAGTAATACTTAAAAAGGGAGGAAAAGTAACTTTATTAAAACTAATACAACTACTTTATTTTTATTAGACATCAAAGTGATCTTTTAGTCCTTCAAATATATTGAGAAGTGAATTTGTATACCAACTTAAAACGTTGATTACGTAAAATCATTTAGAGTCAAGGCTAATAAGATTATCATTTTTATTTAATGGCTTATCTGGGAGGGGGGCATGGGAATAGCAGTCCTGTTTTGCAAAACATTTTTGTTTCTTAGATTAAAAAAAAGAAGGTAAGTTAAGATGTAGGTACACACCTATTACGGAACTTCTGTCTAGACCTAGTTTTGATCAATGGCAAGTGTTCCTGTAGTATGTGGTTTTTAAAATATTCTTGAAAGATCCAGGTGAGTAACTGACTGACAGTGTGTCAGTTAAAACAATGATTGAAGGAATTTTAAGTGCTTAAACGTACAACTGAAGCTAGATTATTACATTTCTCAAAGGAGTACAGATTTTTAGATACTGGCTTTTGAACTACACATAATACCACAAAGAATTTCCAAAATAATCATTTTTATAATTCAAAAATACCTTAAGCCATTATATTTCACTCTGATAATGTCAACTGAGCTTTGTGAAAGAAGTAAGTGATACATTTTATTATGTGTGGAAGTACAGAGCTGCTGGTAAAAAAACATCAAGTTAGTAAAGTCAGGGGGACAGCTGGGATCTCCTTGTACTGTTTTGCAACTACTGGCCACCTTCTCCCATGGAAGTACCAAAACTAAACAGAATAAGGAAAGAGAAACCGTTGTCCCACTTGGTTCTAATAAGCTTTGGGCAAAGGCAAATAAAGTCACTTTCAAACATCAGTTACTGTAGCTGACTGAGAAGTGGAAAGGCAGTGGAAAGGAAGTGTCCGCTCTGGGGTTTCATAAGCCTGCAGATCTTTGAAGAAACTGACTTTGATAACTAAAGTCAGCTAATAATGACGTATGCTTTTTAAACTCAGATGGCTTATCCACCCACCTCAAAAGTTACATCTGTTTACAATAAAAACTTAAAGCATCTTCCAGAATTAAAAAGAAAATCATTTAGAAGGAAACAATGAATTGTCCTTAGTGGTATATATTCTGAAGGTGTAGGATCTTTTGCCTTTTTAGGTGGAGGTGAATCATTGCTTTGCTCACTTCTTCCTCTGTTCCTAGACAGTGGAAAGAAAAATGAAACTGGTTGAGGGAAATTGTTCTTTACTGTTTTCTTTTGCCCATTTCCTCCCCATTGCAATGTGTGTCGTGCACCAGGAAAGCCACCGTATCCCTCTAAGCATGTTCCGAAAGCCTGAGAACTCGAATGAGTGTTAAGAGTACCTTATTAACTTCCCTTAGGCTGCTGAGAAAACATTGTATAGAATCAGCTTATTGCAAACAGAATATATTATGGCATAACACTGGCAAAGCATAATAGGGACTCTCTTTCTCTAAATATTTCATTCAGATCTCTCTCATTTCAGCTGAATGATATTAAAGGGTCAGGCCTACAATCACTCCATCCTTTACTTACTGGAAAAGAACAGATTTTATTAAGATTAGAAAATTTTCCCCACCCTATTTGTCTCTTCCCCACCATTGTCTCAGCAATAGCCCCTTCGAACTGCGAGATGCTAAATTGTTCTAATGTTTGCCTTTTCCTGTAATAATCATGCATATGCCCAGCTGTGTGTCTCCCTTGCCTCATGAATTTGCAGAGTGGCCCCAGCTAGGCTCCCTCTTGTCTTGGGGACAACTGCCAAGGCAGATCCAGGAGAACAGGTTGGAAAGAGAGGCTCGCTTTATTTAGCCGAGCTCTGTCCCCTTAGTGCCTGTAGCACTTTGATTTAGCCCTGCGCCCCTCCCTCCTTGTTCCTTCTCCCCCTGATTATCCTGTGACCCTGTCCTTCGGCTGCTGGGGACCCTGAATGAGATATTCAGGACTGAACTGCACCTTGCCTGCCGGTGTCCAAATGGCAGCCGATGGTGCGATGGTGGCGGGTAATAAGGGAAACTGATCCTGGTCTTCCTTCTCCATTTTCCAGGATCCAAGTGAATTCTAGTGGGCAGGAGGAAGAGAAGAGGGGAGGAATCAAGACATCTTTATCTTGATACCACCTTGTCAAATGCATTCAGAAACCTCTGGCCCCTCACAGCTCCCGCCTGCACACCCAATGGAGCCCTTCGGGATTCCTCTAGGGGGCGGTCACCAGCCTTGAGTCATTTCTCTAGAAGGGCGGCCCTCCCTGGAACAGCCGATCTCCATTTCTTCTGGGATCGATGCTGTGGAGACTGCATGAATCAGCAAGCAGTGGAACAGCTTGTTTTGTCTCAGCTGACAATAATTATGGATTGGGGTACCCAGAGCAGGAATGAGCAAGTGGAAAAAATTCAGCAGTAAAACTCCACATTTTTTTTTTTTTGTGGTGGGGGGTAACATCTAAATCAGCAAAGAATAAATGCTGTAGAACAGAGGCTCAGCAGTTTAGGAGAGTATGGGGAGAATACAATAAACTCTGGGCAATGTAATGCACGGATATTCCCACCAAGTCCTTCATTCCACACCCGAACTTCTTCGAGGACACCACAGTTTCTGTCCCTCCTTCCTCCCTTGCCCTCCCCTCACTGCTTCTTGGTTTTAATGATGTTTTCAGCCCTATTCCTGCCTTTTCCCTGTTCCTTAATGGTTCCTGCTTTGCATCCCAGAAGCCCCTTGTCACGGCATGTTAAGGGTGGCCAGAATCTACTTGTCTTCAGAATATTAATCACACACCAATCTTTGTTATACCTAAAGATCCATGATCAGCAATCGTCTGTGAATTTCGATCTTTCCTACAGGCTAAGTAAAAAACACAGAAATTAAAAGACGTTTGGAGTTATGGTAGTTCGGATACCATTTTTGGAGAGATTTCTCATGACTTCCTTCTCTCAAATGGGCTGTTCCAGGACCATTCCCTTCTGTAATTCATCACCCTCCCAGATATTCTTCATGCACCATTCACTATTAAAAATGAAAAATAAGTAAAAGCATAAAGGAATTCTATCTCACAAGCTTTAAGCAATGCCAGACACATTATAAGCATTGACTCAATGAATGAGTCACAATTTTTAAAATTTCCCACTGCCGTAGTGTACTACATCTAGCATTAGTAGCTTAACCAACAAATAACATTTTCTTTGTAACTTTTTGTATTTGAGACACTTTTTCTGACACTGATGACATTTTGCCTCAACATTTTGCTGTGTTTCAGATTGATTTCAGTACCCTTTTTCGATAGAATACATGAAATCCTTAGATGGGTCATGAAGGGTTTGAATGCAGAATCAGATATGGGTGGGAAAACGGTCTTTGATAATCCATGTTTTGTGGTTGTTTTGCACTTTTTCTTTTGCTCTTATCCAGCCAAACCACTCTCCAGGCTACACTTCTCTTACCCCAGGGGGTAAGTCTGTTCACACAAAAGCCCTCTGTGATGTGGCCCCTACAATGTCCATCTCTCTACTTTTAACAAGGGGGGTGTTGATGAGCTTTGCCATGAATTTGCCACTTTATCTCAGAAGTGGCGCCACCCCATCGCCAAATAGCACAATGATGGATCATTTCAGAGTCTCCGGTGAGAAGTTTAGCAGTGTTTATCCACTTGGTGTGAGCACATAGAACAGAAGTCAGACTTGTAAGTTTGATGAGTTTTGGGGCCAGCGACTTCTGTTTTGTTGCACAGATTTGCTGATCGTGAGCATAAGAGCATTTGCTGTGAATATGGGTGAAGTCAAATCAGCACAAATGAATCACTCATCTAAAAAATCAAAACAAAAAACAAGGAAGTGGGAGCCTTCACAGAGCTTGTAGGCAAAATCTCAGTCTCTCCCTCCTTCTCCTTCTCGCTCTTCCTGTTTCTCTCTAAATATCTATCAAAATTACTTTACAAACTAAATGACAGTTGGATCTATAGTTTCCATCCTGTATGGTGGTTCAGAGAAGACACTGTTCAGGAAGCACCTCTGGTGTGACAGCTACTTGGTGTTGTAAAGAGAGGCCGGCATTGTCCCTCTATCTAGGCGGACGCTCTGTAGGTGTCTCAAGGACCAGGACACCGACCCCCTTGTGCACGCTGCTGAATTCAAGGACACGGTTAACAAGATGCTGTTTTCCATCTAATGAATTTGCCCTGCAGGCACAGGAAAAGGGTTGGTTACACCATTTTCAGAAGCCAGGCAACCGATAAATTTAATAGAATTTTGTTGATGTTAATTGGGTTTGCATTGGTGTGAGACTTTCTCGCTCCTGGCTCATTTGCCTTCTGGACCATTTGAATCGCCCAGGTTCGGGCCAGCCAGTCATTGAACCATGTGATTCCAGGCTTAACAATATCTCTGAGTTACTGGCGACTCAATCACACTTTAGTTTATTGCTCAATAAAATAATAATAACAATTCGTTCAGACATTTAACCAGGCTGCATTTCTCCAGGGGCAAAATAAAACTTTCTACTTTAAAGAAGTGTATGCTTTCACTTCATTTTTTCTGAAGAAATAAGTCAAAATACTTTAGGTAGTAACAAAGGCTCTTTCCAGAGGTGTAGCTGCCAACACCTGGAGCAAATTCTAAGAACTGGTTTTAAGATTGACAAAAAAAGTAGAGAAGACATGAGCACCATTATTGTTTCTATGATGGAGGTACACACACATAAATGCAAACTGTTTTATTTTATAAAATAAATTACTTCATAATTCTTATGTCATTATAAAACTATACTTTGCAGATTTGCCCACTGATAGCAGTGTTGCTCTATTGCCAAGTGGTAAGAGTAGGTGAATAAGAATTTGTTTTGTTTTTATTAAATATGCTAACTTATGCAATGTACCACTGTCCTTAAGAAGCTTTTGTGTTGTTTGTATGTGATTTAAGGCATATATGAGGCTGAGGACTAATTTGCAAGTGGGCCTTTATATTCATAGATTGGTTACAAGACCAAGTGCTATCTGGGGTGAAGGCCAATTTTTTTTAAATTTCAGATCTGTTTAGAACTGATGTTTTTTGTAATTTAATTATTGGAAGGCAAATCATGCACTTGGATCTTACAGCAAAGTAATATTGCTATAAATGTCTGTAAGTACTTGACTCCCAATCTCGGTGCTTATCTTAGCACAGACTGATTACAAACAATTCCTGGGCCACCCTGGTTGCAGACCCCACTTTCAGTAGCTCTATCCTGGACTGCTCAGATGCATAGAAAGCTCTACTTTAGGCTTAAAATGAATGAGATATCATGTAAACACACACACAGAGGTTGGGGTAAAAAGCAATCAGTGACGAATTAATAAGATTATTAAATTATCAACTTAATAAAGTTCTTTTAAAAGACAGTTTCTTTTAATAGCTTGCTATTCTAGAATATGGGTAAAATGCTTTTAAATTTGTTTTATTGTTTATCCCTAACCTAACATCTTTTTTAATCCTATCATTGCTCGATGTGCAGATGAGGGCCTGAACATTTGCAAATGGGCTGTTTCCTGTAAACTTGCTTCAACATTCAATACAAAAATAAATTATCAAATTCCTCCCAAACCTGTGAAAAAAACATACGTTCCTTTATGTTATTACTGAACATTCTACATTTCAGAGAAAGGCTCTGAAATGATCCATCATAATCACATAATCACATATTGTTTTTTGACCAAGGTATATCTTTGTGCAATGGGTGGCAGAGTTCTGGGAAGACATGGACCTGTCACCCCCTGGAGAGAAAGGCAGTCAATTTCTAGCTTTGGTTTTACTAAGAGACCAAACCAATCAGAATTTCAAAAGTGTATTACCCAAATGTTTGACATAGAGTCAAAGTGGACTTTGATATATTTGTAATACTTCTTTGTGTGCTCAGACATGCCCATGTGTGGAGATGATTCCAATTAGTGGTTTGGCTCTGAGTGGGTATATTGATATAAGATGTAGGTTTGCCACTTGTGACCAATGTCTGCTGAACCAGATAGAAATGTAGAAGTTGGGCTGGTATGGCTATTTGTGCCATGAAGTCACTGGAGCCCAGACTCCTCCTGTCTTGGTTCTCTGTCCTCACAGCATGTTGGTCATGGTCCATGTAATTCACAGTCCAGTTGCATTTTAGCCAAAAAGAAGGGGAGCATGGGAGAGCAAGGGGGAGCATGCCCTTCCCTTTCAGGGCATGATCTGCAAGTTATGTATATTCCTTCCTCTCACATCCTATTGGACAGGCTGCCCTGAGATAAACACAGAAATTGAAAGCCAAGTTCTTGGGAGGTTTTATAGTGATATGACATTGCCCTGAGATCCAGACGTATGATCCATTTTCTTATCATTAATTGTTATTGTATTTTACAAAAGCATCAGTTCTCAACAGATTTGCATTCCTTTTTTTAAAGAAAAGGCCTTTCATCCCAGATAGCAATTGATTTGGTAACCAATTTGCAGATATAAAGCCCCTTTTGCAAATTATCCATGTAGCTGCAAAGAAGGAAATGTTGTCCAGTGATGAGATCCATAGACTCTGAGCCACCACCTGCCCATCCATCTAACTACGGATTGCTGTGGGGATAGGAGATGGAGACAGTGCATGCACAGGTATCTTTCCAAGACCCCGTCTTGGTTGACTTTGGTTCCCCCAAATGTTTTAGTTATTAACCTTAATATCATTTGCTGAGATGTGAGGCAGCGATGTACAATACAGATTTACCAGGAGTCTTTCCCACCATCCTTTGCTTCCTCTCAGTGTCAAATTACAGCATGTGGATAGCATCCAGCTATTTGATCTAAGTGTTGAAGGAAGACTTACTCAAGATCTAAAGGATGAGGACTTGTGATGAAACACACACAGAAAGATGAAATTCCTTAAACAAAAGCTTCAAGGTAGAGTGAAGAAAAGTTGTCTTTGTATGGCCTGTGCAGAACACACAGGCATTAAACAAATAGAGAACACAGAACATATGGGTCAAATGCAAATATGCACAGCTAGGTTTTATTGCAATGATTACCCAATGGTTAAAAATGGGTAGAGCTACCTTTCTGGAAATAATTCTAGGTGTGCTGTGAACAACGAACTCATAGTTACATCATGCAATTGAGTTGTTTACACTTTGCCAGTGCAAACACCCTAAGGATGAGGAGGAAGGTCTTCCCATTCTTTCTCCAGCCTCCATGGCTATTTTAGGGGTTTGATTTCCCAGCCCATATCTGGCACGGCCTCTCCAAACTGTATGGTGCTGCACTCTGAAATCCATTACCATTTCTCCTCTAGTTTCTTCTTTTCCCTCTCTCCTTCGTTTAAGAAAGCCTCGGCTATGGTTGGGAGGCCAAGCCTTCAACCAGAAACATTGTACTCATTTACTCTATTGAATCATTTGCCTGTGACTGAATAATGGATTGCATTGTTCTGGCTTGTTGGGGTAGAGGTGAAGGTGATGTTTGAGGGAGTTTGAACCAGGCTCCCTTCTGGGTCATACTGAAAGTTTATCTGAGGGAAATGAGTCCTTGGAAAGGGTGCATTAAGGCATAGCAGGCAGAGAGAAACAGTTATTGGTGTTTTCAGGTAGGATGACACTATATTAAAGGAAGACCCACAGCCTTTGTGGAAGTGATCCGATAGAATGCATGGTATAAGGGCTGTGCATATTGGTCCAGTGTACCTTAGCCTTTATTTATGTATTTTTAATTTTAAACCCTGACATCTGAGTGTCTCTCTGGAAGAGATCTGTTTTTATTTAGAAAGTTACCCTTGTATGCTAGCTGGAGTTGCAAGATGGGATTAAAAGGGATTGGCTGCAAACAAGAACATCAAGGAGTTGCAAAAGTATGTGAAGGTTAGAGACATACAGAGGAGGGAGGGGAGAGGGAAGACCAGGAGCCTGGCAGCAGACTGCAGCCCAAGCTCTCAGAACTAATCAAAGGAGTTAAAAAAGAGGTGTGTCTCAACATCATAAATCTGTTAAGAGCAATTCAGTTGTACTTCAAACAGGTGTATTTTATGGTATGTAAATTTATCTCAGAGCTTTAAGAAAAGGAAGCATAGGTGTGTCTGTACTCAGTTTCAAGTTGCTTGTAATTACACTACTGAAGTGTAATTTCCAAACAGCTCCCCAGAATTTAGCAAAGTCTACTGAACACAAGGAGACCGTGTGTGAGCGTTTGTTTATCTGGTTGGTTTCAGTGGAAATCTAGGAAAGAATGGCATTCCATAGCTGGGTTATTCTGGGGTGGAAGGAGATAGTGTGCACTAGAGCAAAGATGATCTGTACATTCCTAGTTCAGTGGAACCTGGGGCTCAAGGCCAGAGGAATCCAGGAGAATATAAGACCTTAATAATGTGCAGAGATCTTGGGAATGACACTAGATTCTTCTCACAGTGTAGACTGGAGGCTTATCTGGAAACATGGAGCCTCTAGGGACAATGAGTTTCAACTTAAGAGTTTCTCTTAAATACAGTAGAAATTTTGTATTATATGCTTTGGTGTTTACTTCTATGAAATTCTCACTATTCTGGCTACGATTATATTCTGCTAATTCAACTTCTTCAAAAGTGGGTTCCCAGGATTAATAATTCTGAGAGATATGCAGTGAGAAAAAAGATTATCAAGTAAATTTTAGGAAACTCAGCAAATGATATCTCCCTCTCAGAATCACAGTACACAGTAACAAAGTGAAGGCTCTGAAAAGGTCTGCAATAGGATCCATGTGTCTGTTTATTCCAGTGT
Source organism: Smutsia gigantea (assembly GCA_032199065.1). Taxonomy (NCBI): domain Eukaryota; kingdom Metazoa; phylum Chordata; class Mammalia; order Pholidota; family Manidae; genus Smutsia; species Smutsia gigantea. The sequence goes on from JAVSCE010013416.1 coordinate 352,641, forward strand.
TTCCCACACTTAGTTGACCGTTGACCTTTTCTTGAGTCACACACATCATCAGAGAAAGCCTTGGGAAACATTCCTGCTCTTGAAGGCTGTTTTGCATCTGAATGAAAACCTTCCCCTTTGGAGCCAAGATGGAACTCTATACCAGTCTGTGCTTGGGACGATATCATCCATTCCTTCATTCTTTCATTCAGAGTCTTCTCCTAAAGTGTTTGGAGGCATTCTTGGTTTCGTTTGAATAAGTCTGCGCAGCTGGCCCTATCAAGACGGAGAAGCCCATGTTGCTTTGTATTTGTCCAAAGCAGCAAACTGTTGAACAATAATCGTTCAGCGACCACAAAAATGCCTCTGGGGGATTGGTGCTGTCAGATTTAGATATTTGTCTTTGGTGGCCTAACTGTAGTAATTAACACATAGCGATAATGCAAATGCTAATGAAATTAGCAATGCAATTGATATTAATGTGATTTTGGCATATCATGACTGGCCTACCACCTTCAGTGAGAAAGTCTCCACTAAACTCAGCCTCTCTTTGTACCAGGTACAGTGAGCTAACATTTCCAGTCGCATTCTCTGCCTTGCATTTAGTCATGTCTGATTGCCCAGCAACTGCTGCATACTGCTATGTAATTCCGTTTTATAATTTCTGAATAATTATCACAAGTATATCAGAAACTGTTCTCCATAGACCAGATGAATACCAAATTTCAGACAGGAGGAAATAAACTAAAAATAATGGTTTAGAACTCAAATATAGCAACTACAGTGGGGGAGGAACTAGGAGAAGGTCCATGCAATGTCACTATGCTTGCCATCATAATAGGCAGTTCACTTACATGGCTCTGTAGTAAGGAAGTGCAGGTCTTCCTAATGGGGTTCTCATAAATATCTGTCCATTTATTTAATTTCTACCTTTAACTAGGACCCAGTGAAATTTTCCTAACACATTTGGAGAATATTGTTTTACATTGTGAACTTTCCCGTTCAGTAGTGGGGTAGCGGTCTCCCTGGGGCTGCCCATGGTGGCCTCTCTAATGACTGGTGACATGAAGGAGGATTCTTCAGCCTCTTCCCATCATTTTCCCTTTCACACATTTTTTTTAACCCCCTACGGTCCCCTCTGGAGTGCCGTCTCTTAACTTCCTGCTTTTCAATTCCCTCCACTTTTTCCTTCTCCTATGACCCAAGCTGGGTACTAGTCTAAGCAGAGGTATGCTCAGTTTGGGTTGATTATCTCTTCTCTCCAAGTATTAGTAAAATCATTTGTCAAATAAAAGTTTCTGTGAAAATCTTTGATAACATGGCAAATCCAGTATTAAAGAATGCTGTCCTAACTGTGAAAGAGAAGAGAAATTGCAGAGTGGGCTCATTAGGTAAGAACACGAAGCAGCTAGCACATAATGGGTTATGTAATGGAACCATTTAATAAAAATAGGTACAAAAGACTAGTGTAATTAGATGAAAAAGTCATAGATATCATCAATTTAGATGGAGGTGATATGAGAAACAGGACTTAAAACTTCCAGGAAACTATCTCCTGGAGATTATTTGAACCACAGAAAGTGGTTTGCATTTCCAGCTTAAAAGCCAATGGCACAGTACGCCATCTGCAGTGTGGTTGAGGAAAGAGCTCTGCAGGGCATCCCTAACTGGAAACATTGAGGGGTATGTCTTGCGCATTATCTGATGCTAGAAAAATGTGGCTGCTTGAGCTTGCACTCCTTGCAAGGGACTAAAGGGCTCCTCGACTAGTGTGAGTTTCTTTATGGGATAATTTTGGTCAATTTCTCCAAAGGAAAAAAAGACCAATTTTCTATTACTAAAGAAAAAAAAAGAGTAATAACTTCAAATAGGATTTTTGAAATTTTTCCTCTGGAGCATGCGAGTTTCACCTCATGACACGGTTTCCTAATTTGTCCTCACATGTGACATTCACCCTCCTCTGTTTTCCTCTCTCTCTGTTTATTAAAGCCATCTGCATCCGAGGCAAATGAAAGGCCCTGACCTCCACAGGCACCACTTTTGGCTCGTGATCTTGCTGTTAGGGATGTGCTTTTACCCTCCCACTAGTCTGTGGGCAGCTGGCAGTGGACTCCCCGCTTGCTGATTTTCTAGCATCTTCTCTTCCACCTCCTCACCTCTTTCATGTCTGGAGTAGTGCTTAGCTTCTGGCATGTACACAATTGATATTTATGAATGGAATAAATGAAAGAAAAATGGAGTTGGCTTCCTGAGAGCTGGCAACAAGTGTGTGTAACAACTGTTCCTTGCGATGGCAGACAGGAAGTCCCCCTTAAGGAATAGATGGACACTTCATCTTCAGGGAACCAGCCTCTGGCACAAGGAAGGGCTCCCCACGGCATTAGAACATCTGTGGTATGACTAACAACATTCAGGTACCCAGGCAACACTTCCCCACCTCTCGTTTTCTTGAGTGCTCAGAACAAAAGCCTGAGTCCACATGCCATGAAGGAGTGTCGGTCTATTACTGGTAAATAAAAATACAGGACACCCAGTTAAATTTGAATCTCAGATAAACAACAAATGCTTTTTTAAATAGAAGTATCTCCCAAACACACTGTCATTTATCTCTCAACCCTATCTGGGTCTTGCTGCTCTTATTGTTGGAGATGGACACACCTTGGAAGGACCCATTTAGAAAGAATAAATTAATGAACTTGTCCATCCTTTTCTTTGATATCATGGTGACAATGTATTATTACATTCCAGTAGTTCCAAACATCCATATTCCTCCTTCTCTTTGTGCTCCAGTTTGTAGTTTGGGGGGGTACTCATGAATCAGTAAATTAACATGGTGTTTTCAACAGTTTCATTGAGAAATAATTTGCAACAGTAAACATTTGCAATTATGCCTGGTTTGTTTATATCTTGGTTTGATGTAACACATACGAAGCATGATACTGATTTTTCATATATTCTTAGATATTTCCATATGACTTAGATATTGCTTTAAGAAATGGTGAAAATAGTGATATAAGTTATGGCAATCAATAGGATGAAATTGAAATATTTTGTAATATTTTCTATTTGAACACAATATGTAAAATTACGCATTGTTTCCAAATTTCAATATTGTTTTAAAACTGCTATTGATAATTTCAGTCACTGCAATCTGAGCAGAACAAAGGTTTTCTTTGAAATTGAAATTATTAAAAAAATTATTTTGCCTCTTTTGGCTTACAATCAATACAACGCAAAATATGTGACAATTTTAAATATAATGATATTTGAAAGTAAAAAAGAAATTTTATGGACTAAATATATAATATTTGATCAATTATGTACATTTAAATTTTATTACTCTGCTAAAATGCTGGCCCAACAGCAGAACACCAATAAAATTATGTATTGTCTAATAATATTAATTATTATATTCTGCTGACATTTATGCCTAATAACACTGCTACATTTTGCTAGCATTTAGTCGTATAAAAACCATAGCGTCACGTATTTTCTTATTTTGCTATCAAGAGAGTATAATTATCAAGATAGAAGGATAAAGTGTATCTTATTTAACAGTTTGTTAATTTGATTTATAACAGGTCGATATTTAGGCATAGGCAAGGGAGTTCCATTTGCCTTGGGGCCCACAAGTCTTGGACTATTTGCAGGGAGAGGCCGGCAATATTCTGCTTTTCTATCAGCATCTGGTAAATGCTGAACTGACTCAGCAGGAACCCCTGGAAATAAACATTACTCATTTTCCTGTCAATTGACCTCAGTGAGGTATGATGACACCTATATTTGCTAGGCTGCCATAACAAAATACTACAAACTAGGTGGCTTACACCAAAGAAATTTATTGTCTCACAGTCTGGGAGGCCAGAAGTCTGAGACCAAAGTGTCTGCAGGATTGATTCCTCTTGAGTCGGTGAGGGAGAGGCTGCCCCAGGCCTCCTTCCCAGCTTCTGGGGGGTGGTGACAATCTTGGGCCTTCCTTGGCTTGTCTACACCACCCTGATTTCTGCCTCCATCTTCATGTGGCCTTTTCCCTGGGTGAGTGTCTGCCTCCAAATTTCCCCAGTCCTATTGGATGAAGGACCCCCCCCAAATGACCCTATCTCAACCAACGACGTCTGCAATGATTGTATTTACAAATCAAGACACATTCTGAGGTCCTGGGGCTTAGGACTTCAACACATGAATTTTGGTGGGGACACAATTCAGCCTGCTGGTGGAAGCAGGGCTTTTAGTGGGGTTCTTGGGGTGGACGTTGGGTGTGGAATCGAGGCAAGGACAAAGGTCAGGCATGGGAGGAGGCACGTCAAGTCACACATACCTGATCATTGAGAAGCACTGGAGTTTTTATTTTATTTTTACTTTTCGGTAGAGAGGAGTAATGAGGGGGTGGGAGGTCCTGTCAGTATATCCCTGCATCTAAATATCCCTGGCATCCAGTGGCAACACTGCCCTGCGATGTCGGGCATCAGGCATATGCTCTCCTCGCTGCCCTTGGGTAGAATCATAATTTTCTTATTTGAGGAAGAGTCAGAAGAGAAGAATATCTAAGTGATTTTTATATGTTTAGGTTAATTTACAACTTAATTGCATGTAGCTTAGGTCGCATTAATACAAAACATAAAAATAGTACCTTCATTAAATGAGCTCTTGTTTCCCAGATTAGATAGATGAGATAAACCTGTCCAGATTTAGGAAGACATCATAGCCAACGCCATTATTCTTGGTTAAACATCGAAACCACACAAAAACTTTTTGAAAAGGAAACCCAAAGTTAAAACATTACTTGGCTTTTTGAAGATTGGACTGTGAATGGAAAACATTCCATATACAAGGGAAGGCAATGCCAAGCTGGCCTTTGGTGGGCTGGAAATAAATTATTTCTGGAATGGGGACCCAGCTTAACACTGTAATTGCTTATGTTTGCAATTCTTCAATCTGTAAATTTCAAAGTATTTTTCTATAGTCAGGAAAATATCACAGTTATACTGTAGTCATTTTGTTGCCTTGATGGGGACTGAGACCTTCGCGGAGGAAAACAGTTGCCTGCGAGGTTTAGCTTACTAGGTCAGCTGAGATTTGGTTTGTGACTTCCATCACTACCTGTGGATGGGCATAACCACCAACTACCTACTCAGGACCATCCTGAGCTATTATTTTGGCGGTGGTATTGGGGACATGAGTGATAAATATTACCCTGTCTTTGGTAAAGCTCTCACCTGTATACCTGTCTCCTCCCACAAGAAGATGGGCAAGTTCCTTGAGAATGGATTTTTTTCTCATTGTTGTCACTTATCACCAGCACTTAGAACATTGTCCTTTGAGGGGTAAGAACTCAAAAAGACCAATAGTCCAAGCTATCCACTTGCTGCCTTGTTATGACAGCATGGAACATCTTAAGAAAGCAACATAATCGTTCATGCCGTGCAAGAGTAGCATCTTCGCAAGTGTGCTGGGGTGCTGGGGGAGAGCAGAGAGGCAGGGTGTCTTGCAGTCACCATCTTTCCACGTCATGCCTGGCTTCCAGATCTGTGGGACCCCACCCTGGATCTGCTCATTGACCATTCTCAGTCATGTGCCAGGAAGGAGATGTTCTTTATCCACCTGTGTTGCATCTAGACACTGGTGTCATCAAAGGGACACAGACATTGAAATCCAATCTGGTTCCCATTTCTTTTGTCACTTTTTAGTTTGGTACTTGAGCCTGAAGTTGAGGCGCACATCCATTTCCTAATCTGCGGGGTGGGAAGGGTGATACCAATGGAGTGGCTTGATGCTTAATGAGATCATGCATTTAGGACAAGTCAGAAATGCTTGTAATATAAATATCCCTGGCAAGTCATAAATATTCTTGGGGACACAGGTCTCTCATGTCTCTACTTGTCTTATGAGAAGAATACTAACCATCTTTTTTTCTAGATTATGTTTGTCCATCTCCCACCTTGGATGATAGAAATAGTGTCTCCCAAGGGAGAAAAAGGCTGGGCAGGTTTGCTCTTGGCGCTCTCTAGAAATCTGGGTTTCCTAAGCCTGAGCTTCCTCAGCTGTGCCACGAACTCACTGTTTTGTAGCATCCACCTGGGCCCCTCTTCTTCACCTTGTGGAGCTTGAGGGACACTGAGAGGTGCAGAGAAATTGGCATGCCTGCTGCTTGCTGTGCTGTGAGTCATAAAGCCCTTTGTCTCTGACCCAGGAGTCTCATACCTTCTGCAGCCATCCAAGAAATTGTATTATGCCCACTCGTTAGCTTGCAAGTAGGATCAAATCTCAGATCTTTCACAGTTCTAAACAATGGTCAATATATAACCACATTTGTTTTGTTTTATTTTGTTTCCCTCACTATATGGCAAACTTTTGGGAGCCTGAGACCATGTTGTTCAATCCTAGTATGAATAGACTCACAGGACATTCTTTATTTAACTGAACTGAACGGGACCCACTAGTCTTCAGCTCAGTTTTTGCTTCCTCAGCGACTCAGACTCAGCAATACCTGAGGGTCAGCCAGTAGAAGGGAAGAATAGGAAGTGGGTTGATGGGGAGGAAAAGAAAAAGCCCAAACGCCTTAATTTTTTTTCCATCTTTCACCTACATACTCCTCTATAACTGTTTCTTTTTATATGAAAAAAAAAACCCCACTAATCATTATCTTTGGAAAGGAATGGAAAAACGACCAGCAATCACTGCACGTGACACAGAGTAATTGTTTTCCATTGTGTGCGGGTATAAGGTATATCTAGCAAAAAAGTTCCAGTGAAATTCTAACGAGATCCTTCCCCATAAATGGCAGAAAGAACTCCCTCTTCCTCCCAGGAGCAGGGGAAGTGGGAATGAGAGAGGCAGATTGCAGGAGGGCTTCTTCGGTGGAGGAGGAAAGTCAGTCAAAGAGCTATCTGGTGGCATACCCCTCACCCTGAGGAAGGGGACTTCTGTCAGCCTGGATGCTGCTCCAGGACCTGCAGCAAATGCCCAAAGTGGTGAGGGAATTGAGGCCAGCTGGATGTCTCCAGACAGGGCCACAGTCTGTGTAGACCAAACAGTGGTCGTGGGCATCCTTTTTGCCCCAGATTTAGCTCTGCCTGGCTTTGATGTTGTCATTTTAGCTGCCAGCCTCTCAGCCCAGAAGTTCCCCCTCGCCCCTGGAATGAACTCTTAGGCACCACTTAGAGCCTAAGGTCCTGTGCAACAACCTGGCTGAGTCTTGGGAGCCGCGTCCCCTGGGCAGGGGGCAAAAGGTGCTGTGTCTCCTTAATGGGCCTGTTGTTCACCCAACATTGCTTGGGTGTGCTAGGCATTTGCATTTGCTGTATTTTCTATTTTCTATATCCTGATGTTTTGGCATCTAGGGCCTCACTGGCTGAGATGGGACTGCCTTTCCCAGGGCTAATTCTGGAGACAGCGATCAACTCACTGACCGTGCACCTTTCCTATGCAAACCAGCTGTAATAACAAAACTCACACTTTGAAATATCATCACCGTCGGTCCTGAATAGAAAACAAGTGTGCATTAGGGCTAAAGGGAGAAATTTTCTTGTTCTCTGTTGAAGAAAATATATTTAAGATATGGCTAAGCACTCTTTGTTCTGATTTCCAGAGTTTCAGGAAGTTTTGCCCATCCAGAAGGGAATGGTTGAAGGAATGGTGTATCTTCTGTGTCCTGGAATACTACACACTGTTAGAGACTGAGTCAGAGTTGTAGGGGTTGACCTGGAGGGATTTTCCTAAATTCTTATTGAGAAAGAAGAGCACAATGTAGAGAAGTGCTTGTAATAGGATCCTATTTTTGTAGAAATAAAACAACGACAGAAATGATCTCTATGCAGATATGTCTGTGTGTCACTGTACAATTACATGAACACGATGAATTGTATGGAAGGACACAAGCCATGCTGTTAATATGAGCTGACGGGGGCTGATGTGGGCGAATCCAGGAGAAGAGGGGGAAGAGAGAAGCCAAGGGAAAACTGGGGGGAAAAGACTGCACTTAAAATCCCATGTCTACATAATGACACTTACATATATATATTAAATTACATATGTGTGTGCCTGTACATATAAATACACTTTTAAAGTTTGATCATTTCACAGACTTTTTAGTAGAATTATATTCTGTCCCTCAAGATTTCTTAATATCATTTTTCGGTGACTTAAATTTAAATGGGACTGAAAAGACATTTGCCCACCATCCTCCTGTCCAGCTTAGGTGAGCAGAATCGCCAGGTTTTGGTTTTTTCTTTTGTTTTGTTTTGATTTTTTAGTCTATAGCTTGATGAGTTTGACATGTATATACATTCACGTAACCATTGCCCAGGTCAAGATATCAAACATCTTCACCAATTTTTCCCCCTTCACTTATTTCACTTAGCCCCCGTCCCCCACCCCTGCCAGGGCAACTACTGTCTGTCCTCTGTGTCTATGAGTCTATTTCTGTTCTGTTTGTTTTGTTTTTGAGATTCTACATATAAATGGAATCATACTGTATTTGTCTTGCTCTGTCTGACTTACTTCACTTAGCATAATACTCTCTAGGCCCATCCATGTTGTTGGAAATGGCAAGATTTCATTTTTTTTATGGCTGAGCGATATTCTGTTGTGCATACATGTTCCACATCTTCTTCATCCTCATCTGTTGGTGGACGCTTAGGTTGCTGCCATGTCTTGGCTATTGCAAATAATGCTGAGAATCACTAGGTTTTGACGTCGTATATCAGGCAGATGTGTGCCAACTTGAATCACCACGTTGTCATTCATATCTGTGATGTGCGGACAAGCAGGATGGAAAGAAGCAGCTGCCTCTGCGGAAGGGAGCTGGTGTCTCCAGACAGAACGAAGTGATCCTGTCCCCCGGGTTACAGCTCACTGCAGACTGATCAGCTCACTGCCCTGTGGTCACTTGGACCAGACAAAAGCAAGTTCTTTTCTCACAGTGCAGGGCCTCCTGCCCTGCAAACTTAGCCCCTTCTGCTGGGTGTTACTAAGCCGTGAGTCTAAAAATGGCACAAGGCAGTTTGATGGAAATCATTTCCAGTAAAAGAGGATGTTTCCTCAGCAGTTTTCAAGCTGGCGCTGACTCAAGCAACCTCGAGGGAGCCCATTTAACTGGTCATGAGGGAGAAGGCAAAAAGGCATTGAGGAATTCTGTAACACGATGCGCATCCTGTGTGGAAGACCTCCTGGGACTCTGACCATTGGCTCCCCGTGCCTGCTGCCGAGGTTTTATTGATGCTGCTAGATAATCTTTTGCTGCTACTAATCTGTTATTTGTGCATGTTTGTAAAGATGCTGGTTCCAGCTTTGAAAGGAGTTGAAGGTAAGACATGGCACTGAAACAGTATGTCTAGAGCTGATTAACACCCCATCCTTGCATCCTCAGAGACAGAAGTGAACAGAGGTCTCGAAAGGAGAGACGAAATATAATGCTGAGCTTTGGAAGCAAATATTTACACTATTTTAAAGGCAATGAACACACTTACTTACAAATTTAAATTTCTGAAAATCAGAATATAAACAAACTGATAGTTTCTTCACGCAGAACGTACAGTGCAAAGAATAGTTTACCTAAAGTATTGTGGATCTGTCTGCTATGGAAAAAGGTGATCCTTACGAGAGTAAGTAAGGATCGTAAACCTTTGCGGATAGCACTTGTAGCTGCTGGTGATGATAAGACTGGTTCTCTAAATTCTAATAAGGCTTTCAGGTTCTGGCACCATGTGACGTCTAGCAGGGTTCCAGTGGCAGGTCCAGAAGAGTAGGGGTTAAATTTTTTAAATGAAGCACAGATTCATAGAATCTTTAGAGGTGGAACTCTATTCCATTACGGTTCATTCCTTTTCCCAATCATTCATTTATTGATGTTGATATTCAAGAAAGCATTTCAAATGATTTGAATGGCAAAAATGAGCAAATATATTTTAAAAATGGAAGCTATGCTAAAAATGTGTTTTTTAAAGGATTGGAACAAAACCACAGTTACTTAACCAAGGGACGACGCAACTGACCACAGCTGCGAAGTTCTCAGTAAGTTTATGAATGTGTGTGTCAAGGAATGTGTCCTGGGCATAGACTAAGGGGTCAGAAACTTGTATTTATTTATTTTTTAAGTCTAGAAATGTCTTCCTAGGAAGTAGGAATTTGTAAGGGTTCATAATGTGGACTTATTTTTTTTTTAAGTAATTCGAAATATTTCTCCTTAGAAACAGAACTATTTTTAGGTGCAACCAGTTGCCCTTGGCAATGGAAGTGTTCCTGTGCTCATCTTTGGGCTGGTTTTTGTTTTCACACCTTAGTCTTTGGACTCTCGGTTTTAAGGGGATGGACCTTTTATCCTTAGGATAACTCTTAATGCCTCTCCCCTAGGAGGTCAAGGTCATGGCTCCTTGTAATTAGTGCTTTCTGTACATGGTACCACAGCCCCTAGAGACATGCAAACCTATGAGAAGATTTGTATTAAGGAAAGGAAGGCAGATAAATCATCCTATTTGATATTTGAATGAAATCCAATTCTAGGGACCAGGGCCCCACGCTAAGACGGTGGCCTCAATCAGGACCTCCCTTGGAATTCTGGTGAATCCACTCTCCAGACCTCAGCAGAGCCATTAGCTAGGTGGGTTGAGTGGGCCGGCTGCTTCTACCGCATTGATGGCCTTGGGTGTGGCCTTCCATGGAACCACATAAAGTGATTCCTATGGACAAAGTGGCAAGACAGGCAGGAGACAGGCGTAACAGAAAGAGGCTGGATTTTTGCTTCCACGGCTAGAGGTTTGTAATGAGCATAGAGTAGGGAATAGCAGGATTTTGCTCTTTTATGCTGACAAAAGGTGTACCTTGGTGATGGAATTTCTACGAATATTGATTAAAACTTTGTAAACTGTGTAGGCAGGAGTTGTCTGGTTAAATATTTCAGCTTTCCTATGTGTTAACTATGTGGCATTAAAATATCAGGTAGAAAATGGTTAAGTTTAGTCTGTTGTCTGAGTACATGACTTGAACTTTTGAGTCAAGTGTCCTGGTGTAGTGGAAGCATAGGGCACAGCCCAGTGCCCCCCTTTTCTTCCTTAGCTGGACCCTCAGTGCCTGGACCAGCGTTGTCACCCCACACACACATTCCTCCTCCTCCTCCTTCTCCCTCACCTCACTCATCCCCATGACCCCTCTCTCCCTCCCTTTATGAAGACAGATTATGGAATGGGTCTGCTTGGAGGACCCTGTAGTCCCCTGAAACAGTGGACACATTCAACCAGCAGATACTTCCCAAGTGGCCCCTGTTGTGTCTCCTACTGGTCTGGGGACTGAGGGTCCAGCCAGGGACTGAGCAGACAAGCTCTTGCCCTTGTGAGGCTTGTATCCAGTAAGGGTCTGGCTGAAGGAGTCAGACACAGAAGACCCTTAAGATATTTGTGATAAAAGTCATTGTCAAGGGAATATTGCAGACCACCTTTAACTTGAAAAAAGTTAAAGATAGCCTGCCACTGGCTTTCAAGAATGTCAAAATCACTGTTTAAGAATTTTATTTTTTGCCTTTGGTACAATCAGATTTTCTCTGATGCTCCTTTGTCTTGTTGCTTCATCCCCACAGGGCGGATTTCTCCCACGTTGGGAGAAAATGGTACATATTGCTAATTTCTTCAGGATTATGTAACTACGATGAAGAGGCCCAAGAGACGATATGTGTATGGTCCAAACTCTTCTCCTAAGGAAAATATGTTAAGACCAAGTGACGTGAATAATCTACCTTGGCATAAATAACAAAGACTCTGGCTAGGTTGTCTTGTGGGCACTTGTATTTCTATCTCAGAGGTAGAGAGACCTGATCTTAGCACTTGAAAAGGAAATGTACAAGCCAATTGTTTGGTAGAACTAATACTAATGTGATATATATGATGTGATATAATAGTAAATGAATATACTCACTTTTAAGCTAGTACTACTAGCACTTCTTATAAACCACTGACTCTGTAATATATGTTTCAGGATGCATTCACATCTTTAGGGTTTTCTTTCTTTTCTTGGTGGTGGGTGGGGTGCAGAAATCTAAGTTCAGAAATAAAAGGTCACTCTTAGATTTCTAAGAAGTGAAAGGCTCAGAAATCTAAGCTCACTCTTGTTTTTCCATTAATAGCTTGGTAGCTAAGGCTGCCCCTGTGCCTTAGCAGTAGGGTTATCAAGGATGAGAATGCTCAGTCCTTTAGGCAGGGCAACAGGAGTGTCTGGGAGCGGAGGAGGGACTCCCGGTCCTATAAACACCAACTGGTAAAGAGATGTCAGCCTGTTGGGCCTAGGAGCATCATGGAAACTGCAGGATTTGGAGCCATCTAGGTTTCCTAGATAAGTGTCCTCCTTAAGTCATTGAATTCTCTCCGCCTCAGTTACTGACCCGGCAGGGCTCTTGTAAAGATTTGCAGTGTGAAATAGAAAGCTAGCTGGTGTGTGGAAATAATGCAGGAGATGGTGATTGCCATCACTGAGCGCAGAATTCTAAATAAAAATAGATACTATGACTCATTGTTTTGGGACTAGGCTTTTTAAAGTCTCTGAATCCACTCCTACCACATGAATTCTCACACTAACATGAACAATGGAGCCAGCAGGCTGGAGGGCTGGTTTGTTCCAAAACCCGATCTTTGTGAAAAATCCATCTACTCCAAAGATAGGTATTTGATATGTTTGTCTAGACCACTGGGATTCACCATGGAATTAGGGAAAATTGGATCTCAGCTCCTATCATGAAAATCAGCTAACTGCATGTCTCATAAATGTACCCAGGGGTTCTGTGATGTCCACAGTATGTACATCAGTAATAAGTCGTCTTAACAGGGACAATGAGATGTTTTTAAAAAGGCACCATGTTAGACTTATTGACTAGAAAAATTAATCTGGCCACATATGGGACTTGTGGAGGTCTCTGCAATGAACACTGAACATATTCTCTATAGCGAGATGAGAGGCCCAATTGTGTAAACACACACCTCTTACTTAGTTCCTTTTGTCCTTCTCTTCTTTCCTTTCTTCTTTTTTTCCTTCTTTCTCTGCTGTTCTTTATTTCTGTGACCTCTGAGTGTACTCCACCCCTCACAAGCCTAGGAAGGAAAGCCCCCTAAGCTTAAGTGCCAGTTGCATGGGGGAGCTGCAAATCTGTGCTGGGGACATCACTGCAGTGCTGTTAGCACCTGGAGGTATGTGAGAGGTTAAGGTGGTGGCTGGTCCTTTCCACTGGGCCGCAAGAGCCACGAATCCAACTGGCATTGCTGGATAACCCAGAGACAGCACAGTCATCTGGTAAACCCTCCTGCCTATTTCCCCAACCCCAACTGTGTGACGACTATGCAGCGACTATGTGAATGAGATCCCCACCTCTGCAGCGGAGAATGCAACAATGGTACATTGAACGTACAGATTTTAAATTTCTAACTCTGAATGCAGCTGGAGTCACACAGGGCTTATCTTAGACCCTATGGTAAGAAATAGTTGAAGAGAAAACAGTTTAGAAGTTGTTTCTTGAGAATGGCTCAATTCCCCTTACCGTGTTTATATTTTGCAAGTTGTATGCTTTTTTTAACTATCAGGTTTTATTCTTTTTACTTAGTCCTTTAAATTCACAGGAGATACACATTAGCCAGAAGTTACTAACTCAGTAACTTGAGGGTTAATTGCTCACAGAATTATGGTATAAATAGGGAAAAACTTAAAAATTTATTTTCTCTCCACATCTATACAAATGATGGGAAACACATTCATTTTGTGGTAACAAACGGCAATAGGTTCTCCAAATATTTTGTAATATTTGACTTCCTTTCTGGTCCATAGGTTACTTAGCAATGTGCTAAATTTCCAAATACTTGGAGATTTTCTGGATACTGTATTGCTGTTGGTTTCTATTTAATTCCTTGGCCATCAGAGAACATATTCTCAGAAGCTTACTGATCTCTCTTGGTGAGTATTTCATGTACCACAAAAAGAATGTCTGTTGCGAAGTTTTGTCATTATTACCATGGTCATATACATTGACTTGTTTGATATTGTTGTTTAAAACTTCCTCATTCTGATTTAAAAAAATGTTTTTCATCTAGTTCTATCATTTATTGAGAGAGGGATATTGAATCTCCACCCAAGATTGTGGGTTTATGTCTACTTGCCTGTAGCTCTGTTAGCTTTTGGGGACGAGTCAGCCTGCAGTTTGGAATACAGTGACCTGGAGACCAGAAGGAGAGAAATGACCTTGGCCTTTACTGGCCTCAAGGACAACACAGGACTTGATCATGACCAGGAAGGAGAGTAAGATTAGGAGAAGTTGAAGTGCAAGGAAAGGCCAAATCAAATCCAAGAACATAATATGCAAAGTGGCTGAGTTCAAATGCAGATGGAACATTCTGGGGGCAACATATGGAGCCCTTAAGAGATAGCTCTCCAGCTGGGAATTGGACTCTTGGTGAAGCTGGAGTCAATGTGAAGACAGAGAAGCTCAGAGTTCAAGCCTCCCTGTCACATGGGCCCTGTGAGGGCTAGAGCACAGGGAGCTACAGGATGTTTTAATGTGTGTGTGCGGGTGTGGGGGAAGCCAGGGTGTGATCAGGAAACTTTTCTAGTAAATTGACTTTTGGTGTCTGATCAGAAAGGCTCTGCATCTCCAATCTAATGATTTGTTATGGTTTTTTCTTCCCATTCACATCCAGTTTTGTTTTTATAATTTTGTATTTTTTCTTTGTAAAGAGAGTCCCCCAAATTATATAAGAGATTCAGGTCCCACAAAGCCTGGAGTCACCCTACCCTCCTCCACAACCTACCAGCTATGCAACCATTGGCGAATTGTTAAGCAATCTGGCCTATATTTCTTCATCAATATAATGAGGCAAATAATAGTATTTACTTTATAGGTTTTTGAAGGGATCAAAGTAAATGAGTTATAATGCACGAAACCATTTACAGCACTGCTGGGTTTACAGTAACACTAAGTGTTTTTTAAATAAAAAGAAACAAAATAAACAGGTATAGGCCTTGGGGTAGACCAGATTAGGATTCTAGCTCTGACCAGTGTGCCTTGAGTGTCAGTTTTCTCACCTGGAAAATAGGGATGTTAGGATGTCCAAGCTCTTAAAATTCCATTCACTTCTGTTGTCTGACTCACTCAGAGGTTACTTCTCATAGCTCCAGAGCTGGCTGCTCTCCACCTGCCCTGAATGGAAAGTTTTAGCACAAATAAACATGTTGCAAAATCATTACATTCTGTATTTCAAAGCAAAATTTTGATTTAAAAAGTACCCCTAAATGTGTTTTAACTTTATTAAGATTAATTAAGGAGGATTTTGCTGTGTTTTGTTCTTTCTTACTGACTGCTAACTGGGTTTGGAGTTAGTTTTAAAAATGTTTGGCTTGACTGTAAATAGAATATTTATATGTGTGTATATGTGGGTATGCAATGTACAAATATATAAATTTTTCATTTCTAACAAGCCACATAGACGCACACATGATATTATTCTCTGCATGTCAGATCTTTTATGGAGTTTTGACTAATTTGGATATCTCAAAGTGTTGGGACTGGCTTGGGTGTGATATTTTATTTTTCATGAGAATGGCATCTAATTTTAACTCAATTTCCAAAGTTGAGATAATTTTAGTCAATAAACACATTACTCTTTACTTTCTAATGATCACTTGATTAAAGTTCTGCTTCCATGTTTCAGTGCCATCTTTACAATATCCTCTTTCCTGAAAATATTGCCCTATGCCTAAGAGCACATGTGTACAAGACAGAGATTTCAGTTGAAGTAATCATGAGGCAATGGTGCAGGCCACTTGGATGTCAGATAGGTCCTGCACGCCACGCTTTAGCACCAGCTAGATGCTCTGTCCTTCAAACTACTAATGGTTCTTTAATATGTCAGGTAAGGATGCCAATAAGTAGGCTTGAATGTTGCTTCTGTTTTAAAGGGAAAAAACATGAGGATTTGACAGCTAAGCTTTCAGTTTCATTACTGATAACAAATTTGTTTAGTCATAAAGTCTAGAATCTCTTTATAGAGCTGAAAACAAAAACACTATTGAATCCCTGTATAAAATACAGATACTATAGTATAACAGAATTCTGACTTGAATTTGATAAGTGCTGACTTTAATTAATGCAGCATTTATATGGGCCTCGGTGTTCTGATCCAAAAAAAATCACCTCCCTAAATAGTGTTGTGCTAGCAATGATGATTTTTTATAGGTTGCACCAGCCAGGGGAAGGTTGCAGATAAAAGGCAAGAATAGTCATAACATGGAAGGGGTAAAAATTGAGAATTCCTGGAAATGATTTTAAGTGCATCGCTTTCAAGTTAAACAGAGATAACCTGAAAACTCCTATGTGTGGCACTTAATAGTCAACAACCTTTTGCCCTATTTAATTCTTGAATGATAACACTGGCTTATTGACTAAGGAACAATAATCCCATCTTGTAGGTCATACATATGAAGTTCTGAGCTAACACGCACCTTCAAGTCTTTAGGCTCCGAATCTGGTGCCTTTTGCTCTAAGATGCTGCAAGTGTCATGGGATGCCAAAGAAGTGATTTTGATCGCTGCCACATAGTTTGCATCCCTCGTCATCTCTCATTGGGGGATTACAGACATTTACTGTCTTTCAAGGCTTTGAGAACCTGAATAACAAGTGTGGTGCAACTGCCAAGTGCTGAGTACCTTTCTTACCTATAGCACATCATGTTACAGTCTTGATGTAATGAAATGCTCAGGGACTGCATCCTATACATTTAATAGAGAATGGATAACCATTATAAACACGTTTATCCACTTGGACTAGTACCAAGAGCTCTCTAGTGGTGTGTTTATCGAGATGCTCTGATAGCGTGAAATTCGCCCCACAGTCCCTAGGGCTCTGCCAGCCATAGTCCAAGTGGCCTGTGGAGCTGACCAGAGGGCATAGTGAGCCTCCCAAATGGTGCCCTTGGGGAAAGGGAGATTGAAGAACACAAAAATCGAAACTGAAAAAGTTTAAGGACATTTTAAAAGACATTTAAGCATTAGCGTGTGAGACATCTGACTGTGGGCATAAGTTATCCCATATGCATTTGTGTGTATTAGTATTAATTATTGAAAATTAATTAAGATCTGTGAATAAGAACTGGAAAATCCATTCTTATTTGCACATCTGCTATTACATAACCGTGCTAATATACAAACAAACCCACTAGGGAAGCTAACATTCATCAAGCAGCTACTATATAACAGAATCTTTATTTACATTATCTCAGTCACCAGGACAACTCATTGAGATAGTCATTTTTATAGACATTTCACAGATGAGGAAACTGGGTTCAGAGAGTTTAAGGACTGTGCCATTGGTGACACAGCTATTACATGTCAAAGCCAGTACACGGAAGAACTATTACATGGCAAAGCTGACTTAAATGAAAGCCCATGCATTGTAGTTATTAGATGTCACCTTCCCTACAGTAGATTTATATACAAGGGAGTTACATTTCCACACAGGGGTTCACTCTGAATCAACAGTTTCAGAAAAAGGGCAATTCAGGGAAAAGTGTAAGTTTGCATGTAGATGAGGACATGATCAGTCTCAAAATACAATTGCCAAATATGTTAAAAAAAAGGCAGTGATTTCTGTGGCCATCAGTTAAAATAATCTTCAGAGAGGGGTTGTCTACCCCTAAATCGTTCTAACAATTCCTCCCAACACAAAGAAGTGACTTAATGTACCTCAGAGTAAATAGCTTTTCATTCATCCCTATTTCTAAAAATAGCATCGTATGAAACGTGTACTGTTACTTAGTATAAAACATTAGTCAGTTCATTTTGCATTCCATGACATTTTAGGGTTTTTGATAAACAATCAATGGTTCCCCCATTAGGATTCTCATTTTTAAGTAGTCATCATCAATTTTTCTTACTTTGAAAGTTTGTCAGTGGAAAGTGTTGATCACTTTGTAGTAAGCTGGTAAGAATATTAACAAAGAAGAGATGTTGGGGGAAAATTAAGTGCGTATATGTTATTGGGACTTTTTCACTTTCAGAAAATTCTTGAAACCCCCCCCCCAAAAAAAAGTGATTAAGTACAGGGTTTGTTTTCATTTTAAGGTTGGATTATAAAAATGAGGCAAGAAAATAAGATCTCTGAGGGAGGTGGGTGGAGGGTGTAGACACCACACTGTGGCTTGCACCCCTACTAGTTTCAAAAATTTCCTTACATCTCTTCTGCAGAACTACTGAAGTAGATGAGTCTTTCTATCTTAAGATGTCAAAACCACGAAATAGTCAATAATTAGTTTATTCTAATTTTAACTAGTAAGACTAAATTACTTATTTAAAAACATTAGAAACTAGTGATTCTTCTGCCATAGTTTTATCCAATGACATTTAAGAAATTAGGATTTTAAAAATGGCCAAACATCTGTTTGCACTTAAGCAATTTCTTAATTTCTTTTCATCAATAAGAGTATTGGAAATTCTCCCTTCCACAGACTCATAGGGCTAAGCAGCCGTGGGGGAAATTCAGCATTGCCTAACCCATTCTGGAAATGGTGTTGAGTAGCTCAGAGGGTCTCAAGCTTTCTGTTCTTACTTCATTCAGGTTCATCTTTTATCCAATCCTCATTTTCGGTATTAACCAGGTTAGAAATCTGGGCCTTTTCCTTGCCACATCAGTATCTTCAATGGGAAAGAGTATGTCAACAAAGTGGCTCATGTAATGCATCGTTACTTCATTTAACTGACGCTTCAAGTTAAAAAAGAGTCAGTGGTATGATTCCTATTATATGATGTTCTGGAAAAGACAGAAATATGTAGACAATAAAAACATCAGTGGTTGCAAGGAGTAGGAAATAGTGTGTGTGGAGGTGAATAGGCAAGGCACAGAGCATTTTTAGGGCAGTGAAATTATTCTATATCTCATATTATAATGGTGGATACATGTCACTATACATCTGTCCAAACCTGTAGAATGTACACGTCCATGGGTGAACCCCAAGGAACATTGTGGACTTTAGATGATTATGTGACAGTGTAGGTTCATCCTTGGTAAAAAGAAAAGAAGTACCACTTTAGTTAGTGATGTTAATAATGGGGGAGACTGTGCATGTGGGGGGCCAGGGAGTATATAGGAAATCTCTGTATTTTCCTTTCAATTTTGTTATAAACCTAAAACTGCTCTAAAAATAGTCTTTAAAAAAAGAATTACTGAAATAGTTGTTTATCATCTGCTTTGCCCAAACTGGGGCTTACTATATAAAAATGGACAATTTTCCCCAGACTGCCACCATGGGATGTTAATTGTACAACTTCACAGAGCTGTGTTGACTCGTTTAGATGTTTGAGGGCATCTGCCATGAATTCTGGGGGAACAGTGTCCATTACCATTTTGGCTGCAAGGAAACCGACTTATGTCTTTAAAGTTTTGTTGAAACATAATCAATCATCAGGCAGTAGGAAAGTTATCACCCTTGAAATAGGAAATTAGGATGGTGTGCTTAGTTCCAAGTTATTCCTACAAAGCGTGGAAAAGGCAATGACTTACACTGTATATCTTCTCATCAACTTTTCCGTGTTCACTGGAGGAAATAAAGCATTCTTCATCTGTATAGATAGAGGTGTTTGCAGCAGGTGACACATTCTTTCATTATTTCAACACATTGTTATCACATGCCTAATATTCATCAGGCACTGTTCTAGGCTTTGCAGAGAGAGGGGTAAACCCGAGGGATCATGCCCCTGACTCTTCGAGTGGCATTTTTATAGCAGGACACAGATGTGGTCGAGTAGACAAGCAAAGAAGAATGACACTGTTAGATGAAGACTACACAGAGATCTTTGGGGATGGGCTGACTGGGGGTCTCTTAAATCTGTGTGTTTAGAAAAGGCCTCTGAGATGACTTTAAGCTGAGCTCTGAGTAGAATGGTTAGATGTAGCAAATATAAACAAAAGACTCCCAGGTAAGTTTGAATTTCAGATAAACAGTGAATGATATTTTAGTATATGTGATATTTTAACCACATTTTACCTGGCCACTCTAACCCTGAAGGAACTCAGAGGAGTCACTCCTTGAAGGTGAAGAGGGAGAACTTTTATCCTGCTGACAGAGGAAAAAAGCTAGTACAATGGCCCAGTGGGTCAAGATGAGGAGAGAAACTTCTTTTATTGAGAGGCAGTGTGGCTACTGGTCAGGAGCGGGGCAACTGGAAATAAACTACTGGGACCTAAATCCTGTCCCTACTGCTTGCTTACTTGCCGTATGACTCCTGGTGAAATCACAGAAGCTCTTTACCACAGTTTGGACATTTGAAACACAGGAGTTATACTAGTACCTATGTCATAGGGTCAGTAGTAGGATTAACGTAGTTAATACACCTAAACAAAGCATACCATGTACTTGCTATTATTATAATTTTTTGATTAACATAGAAAGCTCACATGAAGTGTTTCCCTTGCACATCAGCAGTACATTCCATGTACATTGATCCACATATTAGATCCTCTTTGCTTCCAAAAGAAATCTCTGACAATACTAAACCCATCTGTTCTTTTCACAAAACTAAATATAGGTCTCACAAACACTAGTAACTGCTTGCAGCCATACCTGGGGGCCCACGTGAGCCCCAATTTTGAGAAGACTACCTGAAATCTTTCTTAACTTGCTGCCAGAGCTCCTGGCTTATTATCTTAGTAGTTCTGATAAGGATCTTGTCGCTTAACAAGGAAACCTGGTAAAACTCTCTGCAACTGGTCCTAGTATTTTTTAGCCATTTCCAGTGCATCAGTTTTATGTATTTTTAAACTACTGTATGAAGCAACTCTTCCATGATGCACAAATATAAATGTTACATGAAGTGGTACCTATAACAAGGGCTTTTCCATGATGTTGCCCCGAATGTCCTATGACCTCAGTGCTCCTTTTTGGATGCTAGCATGCTAAGGCCAGGCCCCCACACTGCTGTGGTATGATCACCATGCTCAGACAGCTGCAAAGGCAGGAAGTGGATGTTGGAGATGCCAGGTTTTACAGAAGTCATGGTGGACATCGGCTCTAGCTTAGCATCATGCAAACCAGCTTGTAGAGACAAAGCCATAAGGGTGCAGGGCATGGGCGATTGAGAGTGTGGGCTCTGATTTCTCACCAACTGTGTGGCATCAGCCATCTGTCCTACACCATCACCTTATATTTTGGTTCCCTCAAATGAACCATGGGGATAACTTTCTCATAGAGTTCTTGTGACCATCACATGAGTTCATATATGTAAAAGAGCTCTCAAAATTGTGCCAGACACATAGTAAACTCCACGTGAATATATTTCATATATTTATAACATGTAAACATGCATATAATATCACTCAATATAAAATCCAATCATCATTCTCATTTCATTGGGGTTACATTGACCTTGTACCCTAAAGCTCCCAGGTGCTGCCCAGAGATGATGAGACTCTTGCTGTGGGACTATATAGTTCTAGCATGATTACAGCCAGTGGCTAAGTGAATTTTAACACATCTAAGCACTAACTGTGTCTTTACTATTATTGTTATTGTTTTGCATAGAAGAATTAATGACCTAGGCTAATTTTTAACCAACAAATCTGACTTTAACTTTCAAATAATTGTAGGACCTCCTCAGAACAGCTCACGATGCTCCACACAACTGTGACCTCTTTTCACCTGCCTGAGAACTCAGGGGCCTGTTTTTTGACTTCATGGATCTTTTGGCACCAAGACTGATGAATAAGTTAAATGAGCTGATAGGGCATTATTATCCTCACTTGACAGCAAGGGTTAACTTTAAAATACTAGTACTAACTTGCAAATACACTACAGAATTGTCTCTAAAGCAACTCTGAAAGAGAAATTTTAGAGACTACTTTGAACAATGGCTACCATTTTGGAATACATGTTCCTATGACCAATTTGAAGGGAGGATATTTATTATCATCCTTGAGCTCTACATTTGATGTTTTTTACAGCTTGCTGCTCAAACGGTGTCCCAATAGATCAGCTCTATCCTAACCTATGGGCATGTTCTGGGAGCTTGCTGGAAATGCAGACTCTCAGGTTCCAGCTCAGAACTGCTGCATAATAGAATTTGTTTTCTAACAAGATCCTTGGGTGATTCGCATGCATATTAAGGTTTGAAAGGCACTGTTTCACAGTCTCTCTACATTAGTGTCACACCATATTAAGCCTCTATTCTTACCTGTAAAGGTTTGAAGTCATTACACTGTTTACAATGTGATGTAATAACCATATATACTAATGACAATGTGGCTTTGGGACACATTTATCATTGGTTTAGGTAGCTGGATTTTTAACCAGCTCCTCTGGTACTTATCTTGTAAACTTGTAGCACCAAATAGAGCTGACCACAGGGTTTCCCACTTTCCCACTCTGAGAAGCCGCTATCGGAATGTCCTACTTAAGGCAAATAGTTGGTATCGATAACAGCCTTTGGGGTTTGGTGATGGCTGCTTGGGTCATAAATGTCCTGCTGGCTTGTGCCAAACCTCAAATAAATGAGAACATTGCTGCTCAGTATTACCATGTCTGTGGGCACGTTTCAGTTTAACTTGTCAAGCTGAACAATTCTCAAAAAAAGCCCTCAGCCCGTCTTCCCCCAAATCATCTCAGTGGAGTATTTCTCCATGGAAGGAGGGTGGAGAACGTGTCATTGTTGATATTAACCAGTCGAGGTGCAAACCATTCTTTGCTCAGTGGCACTGCCACAAAGTATTTGGAGAACTGCCTCTGCCCACAAGCTACATAATTGGAAAAAGTCATTTGCTGCCAACCCGCCGTCTGATTCCAAGTTTTTATGACTGCACTTCACTGCATGGTAACCTGGGTCTAAATGTGGACCCTGTTTACCTCCTCTGCCTTTCTGTTCTCTCACGCTCACATGAGATACCAGTCTGTGATACCCCTGCTGCGCTCTATGGGTGGCTCTGCTCAGTTCTTAGAATATGTCTGAGCCTGGCCTCTGGGAATTGGGATGGCTGGCTGCCACCCTGGGAGTGAATTTTTGCCTTTCTTGTTAACATTTTAAGCAGACCACTGGGTGTGGGCTGCTGCTCTGTTTCCCAACATGCTTGGTGCAATTACACTAAAATATTACAAAGCCCATTTGTGGAAAGGGTGAGGGCTTTGGCTCCAGAGTTTAAACCTCTGGAGAGGACAGAGCAGTGAACAAAAGCGCTGGCCTGTTGGAGGGATTGTGGGTATGTCCTTGGAGGTCTGATCGGCCTGGTCGATTCCTGTCAGTGCCTGGAGAGCTCCATGAATTTCCAGGACTCGGTCATCCTCCTGAGGACACATCCATGCCATGTGGACAGACTTTCCCAAAAAGAGAAGACAGGACAGATCAGGAGAGGCTGACTTTTATTTCACGGCAGTGCTTTGGCAACATTCTCTCTCACCAAGACTCTCTTGTTCTGTGACCGTAATCTTAAATTATAGCTCAATTTTACCATGGCTTATTTTTATCTCCTTCCCCCCCCACCCCCAAATCTGAGTCTATGACTGAAGGAAGAATGTGACTAGAGATGTTCTTGCGAGCCTCGCTAACATAAACAATGAGCCCCAGCTTGCATCCTTCAGAGTTTACCAACCCAGGGCCTAGGCCTGGGTGTTAGGACTGTTGAATCTGTTCTATTTTGACAACTTGTTTCCATAATAGTGGAGTCCATTATTAGTGGCATCTTCTGAGCAAGGGAGGGGAAAATCAAAGATAACACTGTGAAAGTGATGACACCTGTAATTATTGAAAGAGTTGCAAAGAGCTGTATCTGTTGTCTTTCAAATTGCTCCCATTTTAGGATGTTGTCACTCCAGGATAACTGGTTTTGAGCAAGCCAGTTCTGTTGTGGAAGGGAGAGATCACTTAAGCCATGTGGTGAAATTCGCCCCCCTGGTGCAGCCCTGACCGAGGAAGTGGACGGTTCTGGAGGAGAACCAAACTCACTGCCATCCAAGGAGCCTGGAGTTTCTAGGTCATGAGAAAATTATCTGCACATGTGGCTGGAGACGTCAAGGGAAGAAGATGATTGGGTTCCAAATTAAAAGGTCAACTGGCTGAAATGCAAATTTAAATTACAACTGACATACCATTTCTCAACAATGGGGTGGGTAAATGTCAAAAAGTTTGGCAACATACTCTGATGGTGAGGTAGCGGGGCAAGTGCTACCATACGCTGCAGGCGGGAACACAACACAACACGAGGCTCAGAGAGGGAAATTCAGCAGTATCTTGAAAAAAGTCTTGTGAATTTACTCTTTGAGCCAGGAATGCCATATCAGGACAACAATCCCAAAAGATAATGCCAAGAAATGAAATGATATTTAAATTAGATTCTTTACTGAAGCATGGTTTGTAATCCCCAAAGGTCTGGAAACAACTGAGATGTCTGTCCATCAGTGAGTTGACTGGTTAAATAAGTTGTAACGCATCCATAAAATGAAGCAGCTGTCAAAAGAAAGAAGAAAGATAAACTGCTTCTGGATAGAGTGTTAAGATGAAGAAGAGCGTGGTCAGTATATTGTATAAGAGAGAGAAATACCGATAAAGGTTCACACACACATATTTTTAAAAGAACCAATAGAATGATAGACGAAAAAAAGTCAGGACACAAATGGACTTTTCTGAGTTATTATATGCATCTGACTTTGGAACCAAGTGACTATTTATCAACTAAATATTACACAGTAAAAATAAAACAAAGTTGTAAGCATTCAGAGGCACAATGAAACAAATGATCTTAACTCTATGGCAAGAGGATAAAAAAAATCACATAGGAAAAAATTATTCCATATGACAGCATAGACGTTTAACTTTACACACATTCCATGTGGAATATACCCTAAGAAGTGATCATTAAAAATTTTTTAACTGTATTGTACAGTTTCATTTTTGGTAATAATACCAGTATTATTATTCTAAAATAATTATATAGCTATACATATAGATATATTTTAGGGTAAGGCAATAACACTGGTAATGACATTTAGGAAAGCAGATTTTTCAGGATCGAGATACAAAATAAAATCAATAAATCAAGCAAAAATTCTGTACTTTTTCATTTGAATTCAAAATACCATATGAACCCACGCTCTATTTTTCTCTTGTTAGAAAATATATTATTCCTTAGTCCCTTCAAACCAGAAACATCCCACTGTCTAATCAACAGATGAATTGATAAACAATGTGGTATATCCATCCTCTGAAATACTACTGTGTAACAAAAAAAAATGAACTGCCAGGCTCTTCAGTGACATGGATGTATTTCAAAAACATTATACCGAGTGAAGGAAGTCAGGTAGGAAAGGCTACATTCTGTGTGACTCTAATTCACAGGATGTTCTAGAAAAAGCAGAACTCTGATAGAAAGTGGATGAGTGGTTGCCTGGGGTGGGAAGGATTGAATAGGAAGAGGTGCAAGGGAAGTGGAAATGTGTGTATTTTAAGGGTGTAGATTTTGGGAGGGTATTCGTCTGTCAAAACTTATCAGACCTTACACTTAAAACATGTGTAATGATAGGTAAATTACACTGCAGTATATTTGATTTAAACAGAGAAGATAAGAACACCTGGAGTCAGGGGGTTGGGTTGGAGCTGAGGACGTCAATCCTGAGCTCTTGCTACACATCCCAGAAGGGAATTTGTCCAGTGCACAAGTGGGCAAGTGAGTAGGGAGTGGGGCCAGGAGTAACACGCACACCCTGTCTGCCACTGAAGGTCAGGTCTGGAGAGTTCTCCAACTGCTTGAGGATGAGCAGTCAGGAAAAAAACTACACAAGGCAACAAAGTCCTATTAAAAATAGGCAAAAATAAAGGAAATGGCATGCCATGTTAAAGACAGATCTCTGAAAAAACTTTTGGATAAAACCTTAAAAGATGTGAGAAAAGCATCTGTTTACTCCCAGGTGATGGGGGGACAGATCCTCCTAAACAGGATCAGGGTGTCTTGTGGGCAGAATGCGCAGCGGTGCCATTGGGCAGGATGAGACACACCCCAGAGCTGTCTGGGTAGGGGGAAAAGACTTTTGATGACAAATTAAGGAGTGTGGATTTTTATTTGCAGTCACTGGATTAAAAAAAAAACCCTCAGGAGATGAATGCAATGAGGCTGTTTTAACTGCTTTTAATTGAGGGAGATTATGCTGGCTGTAGTGGGAAGGATGGTTTTGTTAAGGGAAAGATGGAGGAAAGCAGGGCTGTCAGGAGTCATCTCTGTGAAAGATGATTTTATTCCAAACTGAAACAGTGGCCATGGGGATGGAAAAGGGCGATGGACTTGGAGGAAATTTCTGAGGTGGTAATGAAAGGAACTTTTGGCCAGTAGGTACCTGATGGGAAGAGATGGCATGCAAGGCATGGGGAGGTAGGAGGAATGACAAGCAGGGAGGTGAAGAAGTGATAGGAATGAAGGTTTCTGGCTTTGAGACTCTATGTAAGTGGTGACGCAATCAACAGAAACCGGAATTAAGAGGAAGCACAAGTTTTGAAAGGAAAAATAATAGGACCTGGCATAGAAACTTGAATTTGATTTGCCTGTGGGATACGCAGGAGTTATAAACTAATTGTAGGCTTTTACTAGGAATTTTGTTTACGGAGATATTATTGGGCTCGTGTAAATGCAAGTCTGTATTATCATAAGCAGTTTCATAAAAGACTTCTGTCGGTTTGCCAAAAAGTTTATTTTACTTTATAGCATTTCAAGGATCATCTTGGTAAAATGCCACTGCAAAAAGGGACTTAGCTTTTACATTTCTTAAATCTGCAGGTTTAAAATCTCCGATTCAGCTTTGTAAGTTAATCATTCCTAAAAAGTATTCAGTCTTACTATACTCAGGACACTGTGTTTAGTGCTATACAAAATGCATAGAAGCATAAGAACTACGTCTCTGTGTAGAAATTAGCAACAGGTGCCCAAGGAGTACCCTGCTTGGAGAAAGCAATATAGATACGTGTTGAGCGTGTGTACTGATAAGCGATCTAGGAGCTGAGTCTATAGTTTACACTGATTAAGAAATTGCCATATAAAGGATGCCTCAGGACTAAATGTTATCTGCATACATGAGCAGATTCTGCAAAGAGGATTTAAAACAATGAGAACAGCTCCTTGGAGCTCAGGATGTTTTTTGAGGAGTTCGTTTCCTACACCCGCTACACCCGTAACTGAATGAGCCCCCCTCTAATCTGCCTGTCTACTGAATACGTCGCATTGCTTTGCACACAGTTTGTGCTCAGCCTAGTGGAAGCTTTGCAAATGTGGTAATTAAGTGACTATTGAGGGAATATCCTTTAGGTTTTATGATATAGGACTCCTTTCTTAATTGGGAGGTGCTGATTCGGGAAATCCACTCCTTCAGGATGCGATCAGAGAACCAATTTAGCCCTAATGATATTTAATGGCCATGGCTGGGATTTAATGGGGATGATAATTTCATGTAATCATGGTGGGGGGGGTGTTGGCAGGATGGTGGTGATGGTTTAGATGAGTTAATGCTCCTGAATGGCACTGCTTTGGGGCCTGTGTCTGAGCCCCACAGGTGCATCCTGCTTGCATTTCCCCTCCTGCAGCTGATAAAGACTCAGGGGTTCTGGAGAGCACGTGGTGGTGGTGGTGATGGTGATGTTCGCAGTGGTGGTGGGGGTGGTGGTGATGGTGATGGTGGTGGTGATGGTGATGTTCGCAGTGGTGATGGTGATGGTGGTGGTGGTGGTGATGGTGATGGTGGTGGTGATGGTGATGTTCGCAGT